>OZ035823.1:8527205-9031880 GCA_964034765.1 Knipowitschia caucasica | reverse complement strand
CATACAAAAAAAGACCATTAACACCCATTAAAGTTTGTCCTTTCTATGTTTAATACAAAAATTGCAATCCTGCCGTCATTATCAGACTAACTATTGAGATGGTAAAGTTAAATTAATGGTGCAAGCACTGCAAAAAGTGATGAAAAATAAGTAAATAAATGGATCAAATTTGGCAAAATGTATCTTCATTTTGATTATATTCTGCCTGCCTTAGTCTTATTTGAAGAACTGTTGCTCTATTTCCTCATTCCAAGAGAGACATTTTTTGTACCTTTTTAGAACAAGATACTTTTGCTCGTCCCGTTGTCAAATCTTGTTTTAAAGCGGTCAGAATGTGCTCAAATTAACATTTTGCCAAATTTTAGCAATTTTTCATCACTTTTTTTGCAGTGAGAAAATTGGATTCTCAACCACCCAAAAGATGCACCATATTAAAAGTTCTTGTGAAGGTATTCCTGACCAAGAACTGAGCATCGACATCTGGAGAAGGGTCTGTGCTCGTGACAAGTTGCACATGAAGTGGAAGGATGGGTCAAATGTAGAGGAAAAAATGCACCTCAACCTCAAAACACTTACTGGCCAAACATGTTTTATTGCATTGAACTAAATTTCTTTCTTGTGGTGATGCAATTGGGATCTTTTGACTGCAAAGGGTAATTTAATGCTTTACTGGATTATTTAGATCCTCACAAATATTTGCCATTTATATAATACAATAAACAGCAAAAAACAAGATTAAGAAAATACAGAAAATAAGAAGAAGACAGAGAAGCATAAGTAAATCTAACAACAACTCCTGATTTCAGGACAAAGAATGTATGTTCCAAACTGTGGAAGCTCACGCAAACATGTTGGGTTTAATTCAGTTTCAATGAGCACCGTCATGACATAACGTGTTGTTGCAAAAGTAACTCATTACTTGAAAAATACTTTCAAACAAATTACAGTTGATAATAAAATACTAGGCCTGGCCCGGAGAGACCTAAGAACACGACCTCTTCGACCGACACCAGCCCGGAGTCTGCACCCCCCTCTCCGCCTGGGAGCCTCTTCGGTCTTGATCCACAGCCTGAATCCTGGATCTACAGCCTGTCTGTCTGTTGGACCGGATCCTTCTCTCAATATGTTTTTTCCCACCGGTTTTGCTTTGAGCCATTTCTAGCTGATGTAGGAGGGTCCAAGGACAGTTATGATCTGAGACGTTTAAGGATATTTATTCACATTTATGGCCATAAGTCATCCTGCTCTCTATGAACCGATGGCTTGTTTATTATTAGTGCATTTCCTGTGTTCGAATAGTTTGCATCTGTTGGCGAATCAACAACTTTGCAAAGTACTTTAGATACTATTGCTGTTTTGATTTAGGGCTACACAAAAGTAGATTGAACTGAACTGTTACAAAAATCATGATTGACTCTATATTGTTCTCACAGTCCGCCCCTGATTTACACCTATTGTCTTCATCGTGTTGTCAGGACATATAAAGTATCTATAGTTGTTCAAAGTAATGAGCCTGATAATTCACACCAGCAGTGACACATGTGCTTATAATTAGAGTAATCACTTCACACCCCGCTAAGAATTTGATTGATTGCTATATTTATGCGTCAACATTGTGTATCCCGCAGCCACAGCAGAAAGTAAACACAGAATGAGCCGCTCTGGAGCCTACACCTGCCTACGGTGCGCCCACATTACATCACACACGTGGATCGGTGTAAATTGGGGATAAAAAGACCCCTGCTTCATGTTGGTCACCATTGGAGAAAAATCCAATAAACAAACAACAAATGATTCATTTAAATTGTATTGATTTGTGCTGATGTAATCCTACACGTTTAAGAGGACTTTTCATAAATAGAGAAAGTGTCCAATCCTCAATAGCAGAGAAAATAATCCAGTGGTTTATTTCCAATAGTGCTGGGCGGTATGGCAATAAAGGTACATCTTGATTATATCACCACCTTTGGACACTTAGGGCTAGGGTTAAATTAACCAAAGTCACTAAAGTGTTTAAGGAAAAAAAGCCCATCGAGCCTTCTTGCTTAAAGTGTTGCATGCGCTGTGTCAGGGACGTAAGCTCATAGACGTAGTCACGCCTATCTCCGCCGTTCTAACTAATGTGCCAAAACTTCCGCGGTCTATGGGCTGGAAAATGTAAAATAACGCATCTGCGCATGCGTCAGCCGGCAAGCGCCCCATTCATTTAAACAAGTGACTTCAAAAATTCACAGCGACTAAACCAGACTGGTCCAGAAAAATTCACTCCCCTCAGCATTGACACACATGTGGAACGGAGCTTTGGGCCAAGTGCCAGCTTTTGAACCATCCTGTGAAGACGTTTTCGAGAGGTAAGAAGAGGCTATATGTTAGCATTGGCTAATTCTTATTCCGGGACCACCTCCATTGGCCCGGGGTGGTATTGCAAGCATGTCAGCGCACGTCCTTTTGGCCACTTTTGAGCCGGGACCCGCCGCCACTGCGTAAGATACAGCAGGCGTAGGAGAAAACAAAAGCAGTCGCGCTCGCTGCTGATTATTGGACGTCCATCAAGAATCACAACTATGTCAGGTCACAGCTTAAACACTGAAGCTACAGTCATTTCCACCGCAGTGATTGTCATATACACCTGACTTGAATGAAAACAAACAAAAGAGTATTGTTTATTTGACATTTCAAATCATTTCTACGACCGGTCTGTTCAATAGTTCTATAGCAATAACCTAAAGCATACAGAACAGTTTTAGACAATCCAAATAATTTCTTTTCGGAGGACATTGGAGTATTATAAGGCAGCGTTCCCCAACCTTTTGGAGCTGTGGCACACATTTTTCCTTTAAAACAATCAGATGGCACACCACCAGCTGAACCTTTATTCAAAAAACAAGTAATTCTTATCAAAGCGAATTATATAGAAAATCATAGAAGTGCAAAGAAGTATTTCTAATCTTTTTTGAATGTCACATTATTGTGACCAAGTAGATATTGAATAATTTCCCAAGGCACACTAGTTGAAAAACACAGATTTTTGCTTCTCTTTTTTTAAAGCAAATCAAGGGACATTTAGAACTGGGAAAAATGTGCCATTAATACGATTTCTTGTGAGTTAACTATGACATTAATGCAATTAAAAATGTAAATCGTTTGACATCATTATATATATACATACACACATACACATATATAAATCCATATTACAACATAGATACCTAGATGACAACTAAAGCCCTGCATATGAAACTCAAACTTTTCCACCAGCCTTTGAATGGGGCTGCACAGCGCTAAGCCATATGTTCCCTAATCTGCCTTGAGGAGAGTTATGAAATGGTAAAATTGTGTTTGATGAGAAACAACAAAGACACAGAGAGGATTGAGGAAAACAGAGAGGAGGGGGTACGATTAGTACTGCACAGAAAAAAAAAAACACTCAAACGTCAAGGAGACTTTGATCACGGGGCCAGAACAGCACCGGGGCCAGGGCTAGACCGCAGACTGTTGATTTCCACATGCTCAGCTCCGCCCCCTGTGGGTCAAATGTTCACGCGGCAATGGAGTCCCCCAGCGGGCCTGTCGTGAGGTTGTGTGGAGTTCATAGCTAATTAAGAACCATGCTTACGCACATCGCCGGGGCATTTCTTTCAAAAGTCATGACACTATCATCAGATGTTATTACTGTCAACAAACTGAAGTCATCCAGCTGCGTTCGGATGAGTAAAAGGAGGAAATGTACTTAAGAGTTTTGTCACAGCTAAACAATCTACCCCGGAGAGTTCTGTGGCTCGAGGTGAAATTACTAATACGGCTTCTGCTACAACTACCACAACTGATGCTACTAGAACTACTTCTGCTACTTCAACTGCTACTACTGCTGCTGCTACTACAACTACTAAGGCAGCACAGGCGCCACGGTGGCTGAGTGGATAGGACTCTCGCCTCTCAGCAAGAAGGTCCTGGGTTCGAATCATGCACACTAGGTTAAATCCTGACTACTCAGGTAGTCCTGACCAAGCCGAGCATCAACATCTGGAGATGGGTTCCCGGGCGCTGTACGGCGACCACTGCTCCTGACGTAAGCCTTAGCGGCATCAGGATGGGTCAAATGCAGAGGATGAATTGCCCTACAGGGATCAATGAAGTGCATTTTTACCTTTACCTTTACCTTTACTACTACTACAACTGCTACTGCTATTAAAACTGCTACTACAACTGCTAAGCTACTACAACTACAACTACAACTGCTACTACTACTACTTCTACAACTGCTGCTATACTATACCAAATTGTAAAGCGCTTTGTGTGACCTTGGTCTGTGAAATACGCTGCATAGATAAAGATGACTTACTTGCTCAGTACTACTGCTGCTACTGCAACTCTGGAGAGCAGCTTCAGTGACAGACTTATTCACCCTTGCTGTGTGGAGAGGTGCTTTGGTCAGACTGTACAATGACAACTGCTTAGCCTGTACATGTCATTCATCTGTATAGTCAAATCTGTGATCATGTGCAATCTATTTACAATTTACAATTCTACTGTACTTATCCTGCCCTATATGTACAGTATATAACTTTGCACTATATATAGAGAGATACTGTAAGAGATATTGATAGAGAAGATTGATATTGAAGCTAGTTGAGAAACGGTATGTAGTGTCAGGTGTGGTAGAGTCAGAGCCACAATCTAGGTTCTGTGAAGACCACTATACCAGCACCGTGAGATCCAGGGGTTGGACTACATTAAACTCTTCGGATTTATTTTAGGGCGATATGGATAAAATGTTGATACATCTCTTTGGAAAGAAAGCAAAACAACTCCTCTGACAAATCCATAGTGATGTAGAAATACCTCATATAAACTACACTATTGGTAGACTGGGGTCACTTCCGCAGTGGAAGTGTGTAGACGTGTTCCTTGGTGCTCCGCTGCTTGCTTCGCTTTGTAATCTCTTTTAATCGCTTTATTTACATTTTTATTCTACAAAACACGGATTACTCCTTCTGCAGACTTCAGCTTTGTGAAATTTGTCAACATTAATCATGTCCGGACGGAAGAAACGAAGACAAATCTGCGATGGCTGCTGCTCTCTGGAAAATGAGCTCAAATTTCTTCAAAAACGGATGGATATTTTGGAAACAGAAATGGGACTTAACCCGACTCTTCCAATGTGTGAAAATGGAATGAATGGACAGACTGGAAATGTAAGTTATGATGACGTAATTACTTTTCCCAAAATCAACAAAGAGAACTATTGGAATAAATGCGGCGCTAAACCCAAAGTTGACAAAGCTAAGAATGACAATGGGAGTGGAATTCTGCCACGAAATGTTTGCAAAACTTCAAATCGTTATGCTGCTCTGTTTGAAGAAGCAAAGCCACAGTCTGTTTCTCCCCCTCCGTCAAGGCCACGGTGTTTGCTGCTTGGAGATTCAGCCATTCGGAATGTATCTTTGAACTTTGTACAGACTTATTCTTTGCACTCAGCCAGAGTGTCTGAGATAAGAGCTTTGGTGCCAAAAGTTTTATCTCAAACCAAGGATGTAAGTACATTGTTGATACACACAGGGGCAGTAGACATTTATGAGAAATCCACCGAGAAGTTGAGAAGAGATTTTACTCTGCTGCTGGATGACCTTAAAAAAATGGAGTTAAACGTGCTAATCAGTGGCCCCATTCCAAATGCAGATGGAAAAATCGAGAAGTTTAGCCGTCTGTACCAGTTAAATTCATTTCTACACAATGAGTGTTCACGCAGAGGACTTGGATTCATTGAAAACTTCAATCTGTTCTGGAATAGGCTCGAGCTCTTTGAAGGGAAAGGCCCACATCTGAACAAATACGGAGTAAAAGTGTTGATGGATAACTTTTCATCTGCCTTAAGACCTCAGCCTGCGCAGCGCGTTCAGCCGTTGAAAGAGAGGAGGATACAAAGGGCGAGACCCTCACGGAACCCCGAGGTCTCGGCACCTCCACCGCCTCAAAAGAACTCAACACGTCCACCAGCATCATCATCAGCAAAGGATCCAGCACCAGCAGCAGCAGTGGCTGCCACAGCGTCATCAGCGCCTTCAGCATCAGCACCACCAGCACCAGCTGTGGCTACTGCATCATCTTCAGCAGCACCTTCCCCACCTACAGCTCCCGTGAAGCCCCCCCCATTGCTACAGGCTACAGTCAGGCCTGCACTGGGGGCCTCTCAACCACCTCCGTCTCCACCAAAGACTCCCTCATCACCTTCCATGGACCCGGTTTGGGTCCCCCCCGCTACATCCACTCCATCTAAGGAACATGAGGACGACCTTTCCCTGTGTTTTCCATCACTATTGGATTTACCGGAACACTCTGCAGGCATGATAAGATCGGCGATGAAGAATATTCCTCTCACACCCACTGTAGCCAGATCAAGGGTCCTATCTAACATTCATAACTTCTCCCCATACGTACCTCCAAAGCCACCTAGGGCGTCCAACTCAAATTCTCCCACAAAATCCACCCGTCCCTCAAATTCTAACTCGAATTCACCCGCAAAATCCACAGGTCCCTCCCCTAACCCCAAAACCATTCCAGCCCCACCCCCACCCCCCCCTCGTTTCCCATCACCAAGAACCCCTCCACCTCCACTCCCCCCTCGTCTATCTCCCAACTCCTGCCCCTCCCCTAACACCCATCCACCTCCAACCCCCCCTCGTCCAACACCCAAGAACCACCCACCTCTCCATCCTCCTCCCTCCTCTCCCTAGGATGCACAGGGTCTCTGCTTCGCAGCCACTGGCAGTCTAGTTAGAGGAGAGACCCGGCTGGGGCCCTGTCATGAAGCCACCTGTGCCATTCCCTTAGTGATAACACAAAGAATACATTACAGAAAGACATCTGGAGTTAATCAGTCTAATCTGGAAAATCTAATTCTTGTTCCGTGTAAGAATCAGCCGACCACAACCGCTGATACTGAAACTTTGAAACTTGCTATGCTAAATGTCAGATCTCTTTCTAACAAGTCTTTTTTAATCAATAATTTTATTTGTTCTTATAATCTTGATCTTATGTTCATGGCTGAAACATGGCTTGACCAAAATACAGAAAATGCAGTTTTAATAGAAGCATCACCACCAAATTTCAAATTTGAATCTGAAATACGGGAAAACAAAAAAGGAGGAGGCTTAGCTGCCATTTTCAGAGACCACTTTGTCTCCCATAGAATGTCTCTTGGGAAGTTTCCGTTTTTTGAATATGTGTCTTTTAAAATACAACAAAAACAATCTCCTCCAATACTCTTCATAGTCCTATACAAGCCACCGCAGTCATGTCACAGTTTTATTGATAATTTTACCGAGTTGCTTTCTGTTGTATGCACAGATTTTGATAGTTTAGTTATTACAGGTGATTTTAATATTCATGTGGATAATGTTGATGACAGAAATGCAAAAGAGCTGAGTTCTTTACTTGATACCTTTGGTCTCACTCAGCATGTGAGTGGCCCCACCCACAGCAGAGGGCACACTCTAGACCTGTTAGTTACAAAGGGGGTGAATATTTCAAATATAAGCGTGGTCGATGTTGCTCTTTCGGATCATTTCTGTGTATTTTTTGACATGTGTTTCACTAACAAACCACCAGTGGACTCTGCAACTGTTCGAAGAAGACACATAAATGAAAATACGAGTGAACTATTTATGGGAATGATAAACTTTGAAAATGCATCGTATTCTACTGTAGATGAACTGTTTAACTCTGTCACCTCTAGTGTTTTGAATGTTCTGGATACCGTTGCCCCTGTGAAGGTTAAAATAGTGAAAAATAAGCAGAAGGCGCTGTGGGCTAAAGCAGACTCGGTCAGGGCACAAAAGAGAAAGTGCCGGAGGGCCGAGCGGAAGTGGCGCAAGTCCAACCTCCAGGTTGATCACAAGATCTTCAAAGATAAGTTGTGCGAGTTTAACCGGGTGCTACGTAGTACGAGAGAAAGGTATTTTTCTGAAATGATTGAAGGCTGCAGTAACAATCTGCGTGTTCTGTTTTCAACAGTTAATAGATTAACAAACCCCCCTGTTCAGATGCCATTAGAGCTAACTTCCAAACGTAAATGCAATGAGTTTGCACACTTTTTCAATGACAAGGTTCAAGGCATCAAAAACGCCATTGTCTCCAATCCACAGATAACCATCCAACAGCCAGAAAGGCTCTCTGAGCTAACTTACTTTGCACCTGTAGATGATAAAAATGTCCAAGAAATAATCTCCAGTTTGAGCTCCTCCACATGCAGCCTGGATGTACTACCCACTAGATTTCTGAAGTCTGTTCTGAGCAGTCTGTTACCTTCACTCACACAGATAGTAAACATGTCCCTTCATTCTGGAATATTCCCAAAGGCCCTGAAAACTGCAGTCATCAGGCCCCTGCTAAAAAAGAGCAGCCTGGATGCTACGGTACTTAACAACTATCGTCCCATCTCAAATCTGCCATTTATGGGGAAAGTCCTTGAAAAAGTTGTCTACCTACAGCTTACTAGATTTCTTATAATCAACAACTCATTTGATATGTTTCAGTCCGGCTTTAGACCCCACCACAGCACTGAGACTGCTCTTGTCAAGGTTACAAACAATATCCGGCTGAACACTGACGCAGGCAAAGTCTCAATCTTAATCTTGTTAGATCTGAGTGCTGCCTTTGACACCGTCGACCATGAGATCCTCTTACAGAGATTAGAGGACTGGGTTGGAGTCGCTGGCACCGCCCTAAGTTGGTTTAGGTCTTACCTTTAAGACAGGAAGTACTTTGTGGAGATTGGAGACTGTGTCTCAGATCATATGGCCCTGACCTGTGGAGTACCACAGGGGTCGATCCTGGGACCTCTTCTGTTCAATCTCTACATGCTGCCGTTAGGTCAGTTAATACGCAGAAACAAAGTGTCCTATCACAACTATGCAGACGACACTCAGATCTATGTCTCACTGACTGCAGGAGAACATGGACCAGTGGACTCACTCCTTCACTGTATCCAACAGATCAGTGAGTGGATGCAAAACAACTTCCTTCAGCTAAACGCAGACAAAACTGAAATGATTGTCTTTGGTCCCCAGAAACAAAGAGAGAGCGTCATCTGTCACCGACAGTCTCTCTCCCTAAAACCTTCAAACAAGGTCAGAAATCTAGGGGTAATACTGGACTCAGACTTAAATTTTAATAGCCACATCAAATCAGTAACATCAGCAGCTTTTTACCATCTAAAAAACATTGCCAGGATCAAAAACATAGTGTCTAAAGCAGACTTGGAGATTCTTATCCATGCATTTGTCTCCAGTAGGTTAGACTACTGCAATGGCCTGCTCACAGGTCTGTCCAAACAGGCTGTAAAACAGCTGCAGTACATTCAAAATGCAGCAGCTCGAGTCCTGACTAGAACCAGGAAGTACGACCACATTAGTCCGGTCCTCAGGTCCTGCACTGCTTCCGTGGCTCAGAGAATAGACTCAGTCTCTGGTGTACAAGTCTCTCCATGGCCTCGCACCAAAATATATTTAAATAAACTTGCCTTGGCTTCCTGTGGCTCAGAGAATAGACTTTAAAACAGCTCTGCTTGTGTACAAATCTCTCCATGGCCTCGCACCAAAATATATTAGTGACATGTTAGTCCCATATGAACCAGCCCGGACTCTGAGGAGCACAGGGACTGGACTCCTGTTAGTGCCCAGAGTCAGAACTAAACATGTGGAGGCTGCTTTTCAGATTCATGCAGCTAAAATCTGGAACAGTCTTCCTGAAGATGTGAGACAGGCCTCCTCTCTGACAATGTTTAAGACAAGGTTGAAAACAGTTCTGTTTAGCTGTGCATACAACTGAGGGATTTTATATTTTTATCTTTTTTTAATGTACTGTGATTATTTATGATTTTAATGCTTTCTTGTTCTGTTCAGCACTTTGAATTGCCTTGTGTATGAATTGTGCTATATAAATAAACTTGCCTTGCCTTGCCTTGCCTATTCATAACCTGTATCGAGGTTGAACATTATCCATATGTGACCTTGCAGTAAATACTATATAATAGATTTCTACTGCTTTTTTTTAAAACTGTGAAACGTTTCTTTATAAAGCAGAGCGATAAGATCAGATAAGTACTGTCCCTTTCAAAAAATGAATTATAAATATTAACATTTATGAGAGGTAAAGAGACGCAGATTTACCAAGAGCTGCATTCGGCTAGCGAGGCTCGAGTTAGCCACCCCAGAAGGTCAAAAACTGTGGTTGTGCCAAATTAGAGACAGGTTTGTCCCTGTAGCCAAGCCCTTCAAAATAATGACACATGTTCCAACTGAATAGCCAGAATTAAATCTCTATCTGGTCTGTTTGTCTGATCCCTTTCCCACAACTACGAGTTTCACACACACAAAAATGATCGACTCCTTTCACTGTTGCCAAAGCAATTACTAACCCACTCTATTCCATGCCTTTATTTTTTCCATTACAAGTATATTTTACGACTATTATCGGCCGTTATTTTTGCACGTTATTTTTACGTGCGCTTGACACTTTAAAGAAAATCGCCTGAGGAGGAACATGATTGGCTTCAAAACGGAGAGCTTTCCACCAGCATGGCCCCCAGCTGTGCTCAGAGACAGCCGCTCCTAAATGTTGACCAGGCGGTGGCAGGTGTAGTCGGAACAGCTGAAAGACGATGGCATTAAGAAGAGATTTTATTTTGTGTGTGTGCGGTGTCAGTCCTTTCACACTGACTAAAACCCTTTGCAGCCCGGAGCAAGTTGTTATTAGGAATGCGCCGGCACCCAGCTGATCCGTCATCACACAGAAACTTATCTTAGCTGAGAGGAAGAGCGAGGCGGTGTCAGAAAGCATGAATAGTTAATCTGCTTTTTGTTGTGTTGTCTCGTGTCTGGCCGGGCACACACAATGCAGCACGATTAAAGCTGGTATAAAAGGCGATAGATGTTTTCTAATTGAAACGCTTTAACACTAGAACTCCCAGAGCAGTCAATTTGACGGCTTTTAAGCCTAGCGTACATCGACAGAGTAACTAGAGACAACTAGTTGCAAGGCGGCTTTTGGCAACTGAGAGGAGATGATCAGTTGCTGAAATGGGTCGATGTGAGCGCTCTTACAACTGGAGATAAAACAGTCGATCTCCAGTTTCAGTCAGTTGCCCGTGTTCTACTTTTTGGCAACTAGTTGTCCTCAGAGCCGGAGATATCACCCGATGTGCGCGCTCCAACAACATGTGTGTATTGGGTGTATTGCGCCCTCTACAGTTTATGTCAGAAAACACACTGTAGTTGAGGCCAGTTGCTGTCGATGTACGTGCTGTTATTCCCGAGACTGGTCTGCTACTAGGAGTTGTCCGTTTTCGCCACATTGTCGATGTGTGCGGGGCAGCAACTCATATGCGACGCATAAAATCAGTTGCCAGTCCGATGTACGCTAGGCATTAGTTTAGAAATTTGTGGGTTTCATAACCTTGTGACTTTTGCTAGTATATCTATTAGTACTTTTTTAGATTTGTGAAATTTTCTTTTACTTTTTAAATGTAAGTAGTTTCTCCAAAGTGAAATGTCGGCTCGGCTTTCCACCAGAACAGAGCGAGGGCTAGTTACCATAAGTAAGTAAGTAAGTAAGTAATCTTTATTTATATACCGCCTTTCACAGACCAGAGTCACAAAGCGGTTTACAATTGTTATTATTTTTGGGCATTGGTCCACTCACTCCACACAGAGATGGGAGCGGGGTCGCCAGTACAGGAGGCGCATGCCAGACCTATTGTGCATGTTTTTAGTGGTAGGGGAAACCGGAGTACCCGGAGGAAACCTACGCAGACACGGGGAGAACATGCAAACTCCACTCAGAAAGGCCCTGGTCCGGCCGGGATTCGAACCCAGGACCTTCTTGCTGAGAGGCGAGAGTTATCCACTCAGCCACCGTGCCGCCCATAACAACACACTGTTTACTTGCTGGCAGAGAGCACACATTTTCATCAAACTGCTTTTTGATTTATTACATTTTTATTTACCTTTTTTTTTTTTTACTTATTAAAAGTGAGTGAAGGTAAAACCCTTGTAAAGTAACTCAGTTTTTGAGTAATCGCTAAGGTAAAACTATGACTCACTGAATTCTGAAACTACTAGTCCTCCCAGAGCCGTCATTTTGACTGCTCCCATACCCCCCAAATAACACGTTTAGTTTTCTACCAGTTTTATTAACATTAGGGTTTAAAATAAGTGCTAAAACGTGTTGACATAATTTTAAATACAGCTAAAACCCTTGGTTGAAAGGTTGTTATGGTAACTAGCACTAGCATATAATCTGCTCTGATGGAAAAGAAAGCTTACACAACCATTACTTTGGGAAAAAATGGGATTTAAGTGCCACAGAATGTTGGATGCTTGATGGTTGCCAGTCTTAGCTCTTAAGTGAGATAAGGTTAAAAACATTTACAACGTAGTAAGACCGTAAACTTACACACGCAGAGTAATTATTTTTCTAAAACAAAAAGCCGCCAAATTGACTGCTCTGGGAGGTAGCATTAAGACACAAAAACTACAAGAGATGCACGCCTTTTAAAGCGGCCACACTCTTCATTCTTTGATTATTCTGCGTTATATCTGTCTTCTTCCATCAGTTGCGTCTGTCACTGTCACAAACTCAGGGACGACAACAGCACATCCCAGACAGCCACTGGAGAGAGGTCTCACACAAAGCACCGGGGCATTCTGGAGAGGGGCTACGGCTGGCGAAATTACTGACAAATTGCGGCTCCATTTCACCTCCTCTGCTCTAGCGAAATCTACTAAACAGCGCCGGCAAAGATATCACGGTACAGCTCGCTAATCAGGACCACATCATCTCCTGAAGATTGCAAAGATGGCAGAGATAGTAGAGATGACAGAGACGGCTAGAAACAAGCTTTTAGAACGTAATCATTCAACAGTCAGACCCTCTTTGACCATCATTAGAGTCTGCATGTGTCTCATTTGCATTTACAAAGCAAAAAACTCTATCAAAGGTTTTCAGGGTTAATAAACAAGCCATTTTCAGGTCTCTTTGTGGAGGATATTCATCTTGCTGGTATAATATATTACATATTGTGTTGCAGGCAGTGGGCTGACTCATCCCTCAGGCAGAGTGGAGTGCAGTCTAAATAATGTCAGTTTTTTTCCCAATGCCATTAACATTTATAATGGTTTTGAGTCGACTCTAGTTCTGTAATTTGCGATTCCAAAAATGGAGATAATTATTGCGGGTCTCAGGTCCGTATTTTGCTTGTTTGTTTATGGTTTGCTTTACATTTTTAATCTCAAACCTTGTTACTATCCAGCTTGCTGCCTGGGGTCCAAATCGATTTCTATTGTCATTTATAATCACGCTGTGTTTTATATGCTCAAAATAACATAAACGTTGAATTTGTTTTCTACGCAGACATTCATTTTCTTAAACACATAATCCGGTGAAGTGGCGGTGAATAAAACACATGGACATAAGACACATGGTTCTATGCTAATGTGAGCGGGCAAGGCACTTGAGGAGGAAGGAGGGGAATGCAGGTGGAGGTCTGTGATTGGCACACTTGCTCCCTCTGCCTCCCCAGACAGCCAACATCAGCATGTCGGCCTGCTAAAATATTGATAAGATATGAATGGCGTATTGGAGGAGCTTTAAGTGAAAACACTTACGCAAGCGTTAAATAATAGATCTAGCAGTGGATTGTAGTTTGTATTTGCCTTTGTGGTGTGGGAGGCCTTGTCATATATATTCAGATATTTCTTGACAGCTTGCTTTCACACTTGTCTTAATTAGTTCCCCTGCTTGCCACGTCTGGATGCTTCCATTTACCCATGCCAAATCAGCGCTATCACTGCAAACTCACTGGATTATTTGCATTTCTCTAAACCAATCTGGATGAATGAATGCTGGAGTGGATGTAGAGAGTAAAATTGTGTCTGGGGAAGAATGCTGTTTATATGTTTCAACCAACGCATGAACTAACAAATAACTAAATTGGCACTTCGGGAAGAATATGCACATGGTTAGCTGGTTCTCATTTCGCTTAAGCCGAGCAGAATGAAAACGAAAAGCCACTGTGTAACCATTCATGTATTGAGAAATGTTTTGAGTACAAACAGAAGAGTATTACGTTTTTGCAATTCCACATGGAACTGGATCTTTAAGGCGGGAAATTGGCAATACAACTTTACTATTTACTTCTATTCTTGCGCAAAACATTCAAAACAGAGTGAAAATTACCAACATAACAAGCTCATCCTTAAAGAGTACCTAGGGGTGGGCAAAATATATTGTAGACAATAAAATTGTGCAACTCAATTTGAAGATATGCTGTTTTGTATTATCGTCCTTTTTCTTTTTACATACATATTACAATTAGAGAAGGACAGATGCCCATTTGGTCTAATGTGTGCCTAAAAAGCCAATCACTGCTTTATTTGTACATTTCAGTAAATAGTGAGCTAGCCTTTTTGGATATGTTCTTTCTGTGTTACTTGAATTTGATTTTTAATGTTAATATGTTTGTGCATGTTTTGCAAAGAAGTGTGAAGCACTTTACAAATAAAAAGCTTCTATTTAGATCTACACTGTCTCTATCTATAGATGCCCTGGCAGCAAAACATTGCAGATCATTTTGTGTAAAAATTATAGATATTGTGACAATATCGTTATCGGGAGTTGGAAATCGGGGTTTTGTCCATATCGCCCACCCCTAAGAGCACCCCATGTGTTTTCTTAATTTTATATTTTTTTATTTTCTTATTCTTTGTGTGGGTGTTATCGGAGTAATTGTATGGAGGAAAAGTAAAGAAAGAAGAAAGAAAGTTAGTAAAGAAGAAAAGATGGACAATGCTAACCTCCTAAAATATTGAAAAGTAAACTCCTCAGTAACTCAGTAACAGTTTGTGTCACACTTAAAAATTCTGTTGTTTAGCACGCTTTGTAAATCCAGATATGAGCCAAAAAGATTGGCCGATCAGATGCCTTAGCAACCATCTTAGCAACACGTCAGCCTCTGTTACTCTGTGAATGTAAAAAAATAGCGGCTATAAAGAGAAAAATCGACTCACCGGCCTTCAATCTACGCCTTATATACGATCTTTAACACAATCTTAATCTTTTCTTATTGGTTCTGTTTGCTGTGTTTACTACGCCTTGTTTAAAATAAATTCGAATATGATTTTATTGCGTACTACTTATAAACGTAGGGGCGACAGTAGCTCAGTTGGTAGAGCATTGGCCTTAAGGCCAGAAGGTTGTGGGTTCAATTCCCACCTCTGCACCTTCTCCACCGACTCCCACTGATGACTGCTGTCGTTGTGTCCTTGGGCAAGACACTTAACCCCACTTTGCCCAAAGCCCCCACTGAAAGATCAAGGCTATGCTCACAGTCAGAGAACAGCCGTCCTCCTGTGGACTCACCACCTGCAGAGGGTCAGTGAGGGGCTGGTGCTATGAGACTTGGGTGGCATCTCTGACTGCCACCCCCCTGACCCAGAAATGGATTAAAGGGAAGAAAATGGATGGATGGACTTATAAACGCAACAAAGAACAAACACCCCCCTTTACCCCATTCTTTTATTCAGTCAAACAATAAGGCCACAGGATGAGGAGTCATTGAACGCTGCATTGAGAATTTTCTAAAACAATGGCAGGGACACATGGATGGATGGAGAGCACCGTCGGAATAATGAGCCTATTTATTCTCTCTAACAAGAAGACAGCGAGTTCAGGGGGAGGCTGTGTACAGGCTGCTGCTTACTTTCTCCGAGTACTGACCTTCTCGCAAGGTAGAGCCGCCTTTATTGACTCCGCTCACTCTGAATAAGCCTCATATGCATGTTTTAGCTGTGTAGGCTTGAGAGGATCTAGGCCCGTTGTTGTTCGTTTACCTGCATTAATGCACGGGCATGAAAAACAATATGGTGGCACCACACTGCATGTGATTAGGCTCTTTGCTTGTGCTCGCGATACACTTAACAAATGCACACATTCTGCCCGCCTTGGTAAAAAAAAAATAAAAAAAAAAATGGTGTGATGATTGTGTATTAACTTAACATGAATCACATTGTCTTTGGCTATAATGAATGGGGGAAGTATCTCCAGATGGTGTGGAGTGAACAGCCTGTCATTACAGAGTGCCAGACCCTCGAAAAATCTACTACACCAAGAATATAACAGTCTCTCTCTCTTTTACTTGCCATGATTTGGACTCCTGTTCTCTTCTTGTCCTCCTTTTGAATGACTTCTCTCGGCTCGGACTTAACAGGGTCAAAAGAATGGTTCTCTTGGCAGGGCTTAGGACTGCTTAAAAAGATGGTGGCTCCACTATCTCGCCGACAATGGGCAATGACATTTGTGGATATTGCCTCTTTGGGTGTTCTCCACGGCACCAAAGACATGTGGAACAATACAAATTGCGATTTTAGAGCAACTTTTTATGATCCTAACTTTCGTCCAGATTGTTTATGGTTTTTATTCGATGTCTTTTCCGTCCTGGCTTGTGTGTGTTTGTTTGTGTCATTGTTTTTTGAGAACTAATAAAAAAATAGGTAATGAAAATCTGAATGTTGTGGGTTATTTCACAAAATACATGCAAACATCCACATATTCTAAAAAAAAAAAAAAGCACACAACACTACACAGCATCTTATCACACATTTTTTCAGTTGCATATATGGTTTTTAGAGTGAAAGAATAATTACATATAAAGCGTCTTTGATTGTCCAAAAAAAGCTCTACATAAAACTGATGCAATATTTTTATTAGTCTTGTCTGTTTCAAATTGGACCGATAATCTGTGATAAAATTGAATTGAATTATCACAACTATCTTTCCATTTTTTGTTTTCATCTAATTCAAAGCGTATACTTTACTCAAAGATGAGATAAGCTTTTAAATTTCATCCCATTGGTTTGCGCCGAATCCATTCCATCCATTAAATTCTCTGCCTCACAAAATCTTCCATTAGAGTCGAGGCCCAACGTGTGAGGAGCATCACCCATCTATCGGAGACTGCAGTAATAAATCTCCCCCGTGAGCAATCAATGAGCATTCCTTCCACCCCCCGCTCCTGTAACCTGTGAGTGAAGCACCTCTGACCCCGGTGCTGTCAGCTCTGGCACGCGGCGACGAGCGAGTGGAGCGTCTGGGCTGAGTATCACACGTGCACCGTGGACAGGGTCAAGGCACGGCGCGCGCAATTGTTTTATCTGAGCCTTTTTGAAGTCGCTGTCTGTTCAAATAGTGCTATCATAAAGACTGTCTATCGCAACGCCATTTCTTTCTAAGGGAAGAAGGCAGGTAGTTAGAGACGGACAAGGACAAAACTGACCTATGTTAGAGTTAGAGATTTAGTTTTTAAAAAATTAGTATATACTGTAGTTATTGTTCATTTATCTTGTGCTCTGTTCTCCTCATTCCTACTGTTCTGTAACTTGTCATGCAACACTGAAATTTCCGTAGCCTGGTCGTATCACACCATAGTACAAATTACATTTCGTACTACGGTCTGGATTTGCTCATTTGCGCTCCGTTTACAGATGGGAGGGGTTAACTCCTTTTGCAGATTGAAACGATTGGATCTGAGTATACAGTGACGTATATAGTGCGCCTGTTGTTAGTCTGTTGTTAGCATTTAGCATTTAGCCTAGCCATCTCCTTTGCTGCTAACGGAGCCCGTGGGGAGTAGCGCCACAATCTTGACCAGTGATTACATTTGCTAAACATTACTCTTGCTCCTGTGTCAATTTCTTGATAGAACCAGACTGGAACACTTTTGCATCCTTCGCCATTGCAAAACTACAACCTGCCCGTTCGGCGCAAACTCTTGACGTCACCGGCACCGACCTATAACGCGCTCGCTGATTGATCGGTCGAAACTTAGCCGATTGTTGCCCAGACGTTACATGCAGTGAAATGATGATTGAGCGGAGTGTACGGATGGCTAAGGCCAGGCTCAAATTTCCCCGCTGTGGGACGAGGATCTCTTAATCTTAATCTCCTACGTAATGGCGTTCCCTTCCCCACAGAAGTTGGAAGAAATCAAATATCATTCACCGCATTCCAATAAATAATCATGAATAATAATAAAACAAACAAAAGGGTATTAGAAGTGGTAACCTCGCAGACAAATTAAAAGTGTGTGTTAACTTGATGCAATTTGAAAATCTGTAAGTGAGAGGTACTACAGGGTCAGAGAGTGTTTTGGCCTGTCTATGTGAATGCATCTTGTTTGCATACAGTACGTGACTTGTGTCTCATGCCATGTTAGCATGCTGTCATATTGTTATACAATTTACAATACAATACAATCAACCGTTAAAACACAAAAAGAATATAGAACACATGTTGATAAACGTCCATACATGTTGTAGAATGTTAAAGTGTCCTGGATCATCACCACAGTCCTTTTTGTTGTATATATAACTTAAACTGTATTGTCCCTGTACAGAAATGTAACTTCTGAATTTGACCATCCTTCCAACGCCACCAAGGCTTCTCTCAGGAGCACTAGTCGCAGGAGTGAATATTCAAACAAGGCTGATCGGCATAGTCAGAACCAGAGCTGGAGGATGTTACCCATTGTACATGTTTTTAATGGTATACCAAAGCACCTGGAGAAAACCTACCTACAGACACGGGGAGAACATGCAAACTCCATTCAGACCCTGATTCAAACACAGGGCTGCTTTGCTGAAGTGATAAGCACTCAGCCACCATTCCACCCTAAAGTAGGAAAGGCAAGACAAAGATAGATCCCATTTGTAAATGTGTAAATAGCACTGAGTTTGTGTGTGTAAATGATTTAAACAGTGTATAAAGGTTTTTAAGATAATACTGAAGATGTTAATGTAGTGTAGAAAGACCCAACCAGGGACTGGAGTTGAAAATGAGCAATACAGTAACTACAAACTCTTTTTGCATTGCATCAGTTACAAGCTTGTTTTGTTCTATATTGACTTGCAGTGTCCCTGTCAAATAAATGAATAAATAAACAATTAAAAAAAAAAGGGATTATATTTGATAGTATGACTAAAACAGAGCGTGATGCCGAGTGCGGTGGATTTGATTTGTTTCTTGAATGTTTACCGTTTCTATAGCTGACAGCTGCCGATGTGCTCTCTGCCTTTAGAAAGACTACTGCATGTGTATGGCTGACCTACCGGGCAAGACTTCAATAACACAAAAGCAAGTGTCCAGAGACAAGAAAATGGGAAAACAGACTCACAAAGCAAAATGGCTTGTCTGCCTCACAGGAATTACGCTCTGCTTTGATTCCGTTTGTTTGCAGATATAGTCCTCTTAAGATTCTCTACTGCGTGAAAGAAACATGAACAAAAACAACACGCCGCATGCTATTGTCGTATGCAGCTGCGGAGGATAATGTGTGGGAATGAGAGTGACAAAGGAAAGAGAAGATTTGGATTGAAGCACAGTCTAAAAGGGCGTCGGAATGCAAATGTATGAGCAAATTATTTAGGCCATAAACATGTCACAGTATCGTTAACTTAAAGCTTTGAGCTGTAAAGTCATCAGAGCGTTCTCACATGGGACGGAGACATGAAAGCTGTGTTATTTGTCAAAAACAAGTAGCACATTTTCCTAATGATGTGTTTTAAGGTTGTGTGAAAGTTGGGGACATTGTGCTGCTCCAGAACAGACCACATCTGTCTCTTTGAATCTGTGTGACAAATACTCAAAATGTGTACTCATGCTCTGACTTATACTACAAAAACTTGACTTTTACCTTAAATAACTATCTCTATAACATACAGAGATAGTTATTTAAGGTAAAAGTCAAGTTTTTCTATGTATCTATACCATCTTAACTCAACCTTAGGTGAATAGTAGTAGAAGAAGCTAAATTTACACATTTTCTTCAGGCCATAATTGCCTCTTCAGTCCTGGATCTGAAGCCTGAGTCCTGGATCTAAAGCCTGTCCGTCTGTGGGAGCGGATCCGTCTGTCAACATGGGTCTCCCAGAGGTTTCTAAATTTGCTCTTCTACCTTTTATTTTTCACTCTTTGCCGTCGCAAGAGAGACTAAGGACAGTGATGATCCGAGACATTTAAGCACATTAATCACCTTGGGTCATCCCACTACCCCAGGAAAGTCAAACTCAGGCTTTAGTGGCCCCTAAAATGATTTTAATAAATGTTTTAATAACTTGTAGCTTTGATGGTAATGGGCTAACAACAAATGGTATGTTTCATTATCTATCTCCCAAATCTAATTTACATTTTTGTTAGTATTAGATAGCAATATGGCCTACGTGCAGAACTGTACAAGGACTCTGATTATTTTGACTATGATTTGACTGTCTCTCTGTGACACGTATGTCTTTCGATGTGTGACGTGACAATGACTATATAAACTGTGTACTGCCTTTATTCTGTCTGAGAGAAGGAAACAAAGGAAACCACTGGAACTTGAGAGAAACTTAAATAAACTTCCAGAGTTTGGCGCACCACGATGCGTCTCTGTCTGCTTCATCCCTGACAGATTAACCAAATACATTAGAGATTAAATAGAATAATATCAAACTTTAGATTAAACCAAAACAGGTCCAAATATAATCAATAAACCCATTTTGTTTTCAGAAAAAAATGTCAAAATCTCCTATTCTTTCGGCCCCTGACTAGTTCCTATTTTTCTGTTTGGCCTTTGAACAAAAAATGTTTGACACCCCTGGTCTACCCTGATGGACAAACAACTGCTGTTGTGATTTAGGTCTAAGAAAAAAAACATTGTAATTCCATTTTATTTTATATAGCTATGATAGGGGTGGATTGCTGGTGCTATGTGTACTGGGTGGTGTCTCTGACTGCCACCCCCCGACCCAGAAATGGATTAAGGGGTAGAAAATGGATGGATGATAGGGGTGGGAATTTATAAGAGTTTCCTTCCTTCCACTCCTTTTTTGAGTTTGAATAATGTACCATTTTGTACGGTAATTGTAAATGGATGGTAGAACATTATGTTTTGACATCTGATAATTAAGGATGTCCATTGAACTCAAAATAAATAAACACTCAACTCAATTGAACTGAACTAAAACATCTTAAAATCTAATATTTCTCCGACATAAGAAAAAATAACAAACCATTTATTTCTGCCAGTCCTTACATTAATTAAATTTTCTCCTGCAGTCTCCCACAACCAGTAAATGATCTCACACTACCATGTTCTTCTTGTAACAATCAACACCCTTTAACTTTCCACTTTAATATCACATCTTTATCACATTCACCCAAGCACCATTTTTCACCATGCTTGAGAATTTCTATCCTTTTTTAGTATATATCCATCATACTCTGTGAAATCCAATATGGCTTCTGCAGTGTGATGTGTGGACGGTGTGCACTGAGACTGAAGAGGAGTGAAGATGAATGGAGCTCCCTGCTGTGAGTCTCTCCTGCTTCGCTAAGCCCTGAATAGTTCCACCGGCGCTGGGGGACTTAATTGCCACAGACTCATTGATCTGGGGGAACATGGCGGTGACTCCAGCCATAGAAAAGAAATAAAGATACTGGGGTGTTGCCGGTGTATAGAGAAGAAAAATGGAGGATATAAAGGGTAGATGGAGAAACACAATTACCCACACACACCCAGGCTCTAAACGCTACACGGCTATCCGGGGGTGTCACTGCTGGTGTTTGGCTGAATCATCTCATCAGGAGCTAAACCTTCTGGTGTTTATCTGAAGTTTGTTGTAAAAGGTGGTAGATACAAGGGGGAGGAAAATCCAATACTGGGGAAACACTCTGCTGATATATATAAGGGCTTGAAATCAAACACAGACATGATAGTTACAGACTTCCAGTAGCAGAAAAAGTGTCCCCAGTTTCGCTCGAACGTACTGTACATGGCTTCTACAGATTATGATTTTTTACGCCTTACAACGCAATGTCACTTTGTGTGTTGTACAGTTGTTACAGAAGTCCAGTAATATACTATAGCTTCTACAGCCAGCCCCGACTACATTTCTGACACTTGCGGTCGGATAAAAGAGGGTCTGAGGCCGAGGATTGGGAACACGGAACTCACCCTGCAAGCAAATGAATACAAGTTGTCCTTCCCTGTCCTTGCTTGGCCTTTGTGGCATAAAACTGACCAAAGTGGAAGTAAAAACATCTTGAAATGGTGCTAAATGTTGCTTCAACAGATCTGGTCTCGTCAAAGATCACTTTTGAAGAACGAGGAAGGACAAGGCGTCATTCTTGCTTAATTCGGAAAAACCACAATAATCAAAGATGGCAGCCGTCACATGTTTTTTGATTCAACATTTTTATATAAATATGAACGTAAAGGAAAATCTTAACATATTTGTGAGTGTATTAGTGATGTCCTGAAATGTACAAATGACACTGTTCCTTCAATAGGACCACATATTTAACCACTGGAAGAAGCTGGAACATTATGGAAGTATTTGTCAAGTAATCAATAGAAAAACATATTCATTTTGTTTCATTATTTGAATGGAACAGTGTGTAATAGAGAACTGCAGTGCTGTTATTTTAAGCCTTGGGCTGATTTCCACCCGTCGTCACAGTCGTACTCACAAACACACATTCACGTTTTCATAGCACCCAGAGGAAAACCATCCAAACACGGGGAGAACATGCAAACAAAAAGCCTCTGTCTGGACATACAGCCGACACAGGAGGGTCCAAGGACAGTGGTGATGATCCAGGACACTCGACATTCAACAACATTCATGGACATCTTGTCATGGTGTGGCCTTTGTGGATAATTTTGACCTGGTTTTATTTTACTTCATTTGTTCTCTTTTAGTTTGAGTTTGATTATTAGCCCCGCCCTTATCATGAGGGGGGTGAGAAGCAGGAAGGACCAAAAAAAGGTCCAGATGAAAACAAACTCAAAATCAAGGGGAGAGGAGCACAGGTACATATAGACACAGACACAGATGAAACACATCAGGGCGGGGCAGACAATCAAGACAGGGGGAAACTGGACAGGAAGTCAAACTAAAACCAAAGCACAGAGAACTGATTAAAAAATAAAAACAAAGGACACAAAAACTAAAAATCCACACCATAACAGCCCTAACGTGATCCACTGTGTCTCCGGTGTTTATTTATACCCTGTGCTTTTACCCACTTGTTCTCCGTCCATTGCTCCTACCACATCTGTCCTGTCTTCTTTTCAGTTCTGGAGTTTTTGCATTTCGACAGTACCTTGGATTTATTTCATTAACTTAAATTTGATTTTCAGTCCTGCATTTTGGGTTCCCTTCTCCTTCATTTGCCCATATGACACTTCTGCCATCCGCCCCTTATGGACCAATAACTATGTGTTTTTTATCATTTTATTTCTTGCATTTAGACTGTTGGATTCTCTGATCTGTGTTGGCGAATATGATGTTTTTGTAAAGTCCGCCAAAGATAGCTACTGCGATTTAGGCCAATACAAAAATAAAATGAAACGAACCGTAGACCGTACTGAACCCAGGACCTTCTCGTTGTAACGCACAACTCACTAACAATCGAACCACCACGCCACTATATAAAGCCTTCCAATTGCTTACTCTGCTCAAAGACGGTATATACTCAGCACGGTCTTCAACGCTCTTCTTCAGGCCCATACTTTCCTCATTTGAGACCCTCACCGCATCCGAATACCCCCCATCTTCCAAATTATAGTCATCCGGCTCTCTCGCACACACCTCCGCTGTCAAACAACCACATAAGTGCATTTCATTCACGCTTTTTTCCTCCTCTAATCACATGACCCGCAGATATAGGAGGACCGGGACCGTGCATAGGTCGACCTAGTTATATAGGGGGTTGATAAAAGCGGTTATGACTGCCTTTTTTCCTGCTGAGTTTTGCACAATGCTCCGACACTGAGACAAAAGGAAAAAAAGGAGTAGATCTGTCTTTTGCTTCTAGTGGCAGCCGCGAGAGTATCTTTAATAAGGACGCGTGTGAAATCGCAGGAGCTGCAGGCGGAGAGGACGACTTCCAGGCAGAACAGACACACGGCGGGTCTCATCGCGGCCCTGTCCCGCACCAGCGCTCTTCGTAAAAAAAAAAAACTGGCAGAAAATATGACAACCCCGAAGCACAGAGAGAAGAAAGTGCATTTTGAAGTGGTTTAATAAGTAAAGGTTGTAACTATAGGGAAGGGCTGGGGATTGGTAAAAATGGGACGATTCGATGATAATGCGATATTTGGGCCACAATTAAATATTAGTAGTAGTAGACTAAGACCTAGACAGACTTTATAGTATTAGTAGTAGTTTATTAGAGCAGTTTTACAATGTATTTTTACTAGGGCTGTAAAAATTATTGCGCAAATGCACGTTAATTGAATTTATTTAATTGTATGTAGAAAAAATTATGTGACACTGAACAGAATCCATTTTTTCCCCTCCACTAGGGTTAAAAGTATACATGTAATGAAGAATGCGTCACTTGCACCCTTGTTCTCAAAATGAATGTGTTATTTTTTGTTCTTTAATCCAACACTGACATCACACTTTTGTAACAGCACGAAGCCTCACAAGTATATGTTAAGATTGAGAATAGTGTGGCAACTTTTCACTCACGCAGCCATCTTTTGCGAGCCATCTGCACAACATTATATCTCGGTATTAAATCATGAAGCATTTTACTGTCTGAGGACCAGGAAATGTGCTGTCAACATTTTAGTTGTTGATAGTTGCCATTTCTGTGACTCCGAAATGATTCTGAAAGTTTTGCAAAAGCACTTGGAACTCACCAATCTGGATAATGTGTTTTAAAGCTGAGGCATAACTATCGGACAACAAAACATTGAACTGGCGGTATAAAAATCCATCTATCTTGCTTTTCAAACCAGTTTTCACTTTCTTGTCCCAGTCACGTATATATGAATACGCTTTTTCAGACAGAAACGTGAAAAAGAGAGGACCGCCATCATTCATTCAATCAGTTCATGAGTGACTGAATATAAAACCTTTGTATGTACAGTATGTATGTGTTAGTATTTATTTGGATTTGGCAGTGCGTATTCATGAGCTGTAAACACACCAGATTGTTACATGTTTTTAGTAATAGGGAAAACCGGAGTACCTGGAGAAAACCTAATGCAGACCCGGGGAGAACATGCAAACTCCACACAGAGAGTTCCTGGAAGTGGAATCGAACCCAAGACATTATCGCTGCGCCACTGTGCTGCCCTTTGAGTACCTGCATGTGAAAGCCAGTTCCCGTCAGATTTAAGAAGCTAAGCAAGGCAGGGCTTGGTTAGTACTGTGATGGGAGACCTCTGGGAACACCCGGTGTCAAGGCAGCTACAGGCAAGACACTACACCCACATTGCCTAGAATGAGTCTGGTGTGTGTGTGAATGGCTGGTGGTGGTCAGAGGGGCCAATGGCACATACTGGTTGCCTCGCTTCTGTCAGTGTGCCCCAGGGCAGCTGCTGCTAGTTTATCACCATAATGACATGTGTGCGTCTGAGCGTCCTGAACAGCACTACATAAAAAATGGATGCAACGTTATTATTATAATCATTATTCTTGTTCTTGTGCGTTCTGAGCTGACCTAAACACAAACATACTGAACGTAAGACATGTTTCCACTTGTTTGGTTTGACTCCTATGTGTAATTCATGAAATCAAGTCAGATTGCATTTATGCGCAGCAGCAGGATGAGTGCAGGGTGAGTGCTTTGACTGCATGAAACCACAAGGTTGTATCATTATGGAGATTAACCAAGCATGGCCAATAGCCTATTCGTCCAAATACTATAACATAACACTCCTCTGTAGATGGAGTCCGTTCTGTCAGACACAACGACTCCCCGAAGCTATATTTTTTAAAACCGTCTGACGTCAAGCATCTGCTGGAGAAGTGACAGGACAAAGATATAAGTCACAAAAACAAGGCAATGATCCATAACATGCTCATCTTTCTCCATGCCACTGCCCAAAGCTGTTTTTAAGGAAATAAGCCTATATTTATCCACTTTCTCCAGCTGGCTTTATGCGGTTGAGTGAAAATATTTGCATCTTTGTTTCGAAATGAACACTTTCCATAAGGCCTTGTGTGTTGTTGTCAGCATGTTTGGAAATTGAACAGGTTCTTGCCAATAAAGCAATAATTCAGAAGAGGAAAAAAAACGTAACGATGCAAAGATGTGAGACAAAGAGCTGTTCCAGGCTGCAAAAGGTATAAAATATGCACAGAGGAGGTGATGCGAGACATTCCAGCTTTTATTTTTTATGGAGACATTCTGACGTCTTTTGAAAAATGTAAAAAGACGTGAGCAAAGCGTAGTAGTATCTTACCTCATTATAATGCATAGGTTTTATGTAGCACTTTTTTGGATTCACGCTTCACTACTACTGTAGCGCGTTAGATCAAAACTCTGCTCATGAGCCTTTCTCTAATATATTCCTTGAGCTTCCTTGATATAGAGTCTATCCTTGAGCCAAAACAGGATGGACAAAAAGAGAATTGCTATAACAAATAGAAAAACAGCATTAGATAGGGGAAGCAAGTAAGTACATTTTTTATGGAGACATTCTGACGTCTTTTGAAGAAATGTAAAAGACATGAGCAAAGTATAGTGTGATGTTATGGTAATTAACAAAGGATCCTTACCACGTATAAATGCATTGGTTTTATATAGCGGATTTTTTTGATTCACGCTTCACTACTACTGTAGCGAGTTAGATCAAAACTCTGCCCATGAGCATTTCTGTAAGTGGAATGTTTTTAAGTTATCATTGTAATGTAGTAATATGTAATTCAAGTAACATGTGGCTAAAATATATTGTATTCACTGTTAGCTCCAGCCAGTCTTCTGGGCAATGACGGTTGTATGCAGATGGGTCCAGGATAGGCCTGGCTAGGCCTGGCTACTGTTTCTTTGATATAATCAATACCAAAGGTCTCATAGTGAAGCTGTGACTGTGTGGAGTGGAGGTGTGTCTTATCTCTTTCTATACTGCTTGCAACCTGACCAAGGCAGACATATTTCCTTGAGCTAGCAGGTTGGCATTGTCCATCTGTATAGAGTCTATCCTTAAGCCAAAACAGGACGGAAAAAAGAAAATGGCTACTACAAAAAGATCAATAGCATTAGATAGGGGAAGTAAGTATGTAATATTTATTTATATAGCGCCTTTCACAGACCAGAGTCACAAAACACTTTACGATTGTTCTCATTCCACGCGGTCGCCTACAGGAGTCGCATGTCAGACCTATTGAACATATTTTAACACCAAATGAGTTTTACATGTGTACTGTATTTTGTGCCGTTTTCTTTTCTTTTCTATCTTTCGTGCCTGTGAAGCACTTTGGGCGGCTGGTGTGTTTGTAAATGTGCTATACAAATAAAGATGACGTTGACATTTACATTTTTTGTGTGAAACCAGACACGGGGAGAACATGCAAACTCCCCACAGAAAGGTCTGGACCTGTCACTGCGCCGCACAAATTATATTCTATTCTTCTTTTTATTTTCAGGAGAGTTTCTTCCGTGGTGACACATGGTCCGGGAAGATCATAGCATGTGTGATCATAGCACGTGGTCCCCGGGGTCGAGGCACTGCTGGGGGCATAAGGGCAGAGTCTAATGGTCCAAACTGGGTCCAAACTGGGAGATGGGTCCACTATCTGGGCACAGGACACATGAAGGGATTGTGTGTTTTTAACCTCGGCGACACGGTGAGTAACTTGCATCTGCACAGCACTTTTGGGAATGACGTAAAAAAAAAAAATATCACCAATTTTCTTTTCTATTTTCTGTCCTGTTACACTGCAAGAGGCGTTTTTCTTTTTTAAATCACATCTTTGTCGCGATGTGTTCTGGGTCTGTGCTGCCACCTCTCGCACACATTTACTGTTTGCCGTGTATTCATGGAGAGGCTTTGTGAGGCCCCAGTATGTGTCTAATCCAAGAGAGGCTGTGATCTCATGACCAAAGGCTTTGAGGGGAAAGATCCCGGCTCCCTTTAATACCACATGACACCGTGTTTCTCTGCCTATTGTGTACGTTCTGCGTTTTTGCACGTTCGACGTCAGCTCACAGGAAAATAGGGAGATTTTTCCGTTTGTTGGGAAAAGAAAATGTTTTTGGTTTTGAGTATGTTCTGTAGACATAATAAATATTGGTCTGGATTGTGTGTATGTGTATTATGTTAATTAGAACATTCTTTATTCATCTCAGATGGGGACATTTCAGTGTTGCATGGCCGGTTACAGAACAGTAGGAATGAGGAGCACACAACACAAGATAAATGAACATAATAAGGAAGCAAATATAAAATCTCCGACTCAAGAACAACAATGACGCAAGAATTAAGTATATACCGCTATTATTATGACTTTTTTCCCCTTTTTTCATTTTGTCTATTTTTTTCATATTTTTATTTTGTTTTTTTTGTTGTTATTATTATTATTATTACTATTTACTGTAATATTTTCCTTTGCATTATAATTGTTGCCCTGTTATGTTTTTGAAATATGGAGTTTTGACCAATGGAATAAGGCAAAAACTTAAAAGTATAAAGTATATAAAAAAAAAGAAGAAAAAGGCAGCATTACGCATACACATGGTTCTATACTGCACATTCTGACGATACTCAAAGAAGTGCAAATGTTTCAGATGCTATGAATTTCAAATAACAAAACCGATGGGACATTTCCAAACTTTTCAGACTTTCTTTCCCCACAGGACCAGTCACCCCAACACCGCCGTCCAGTTATGTTGTTTGCTGTTTGTGATAATGCTAATGTTTTTGACCCTGTTTTTAACCATGTTTGTACAGTGTCCTTGGGTGTTTTGAAAGGCGCCTTTAAATCAAATGTATTATTATTATTATCATTATCATTATTAATCCAGAACACAAACAGAACATCAACTTTCTAATGGAATTACTGTATTTGTGAATATCCCAAACACCTGCTTGTGCAACCGTGTCAAACAGTCACAAGAAAAGATTCTACCAAACAAAAGGCGAAGATTCCCGTGGCGAGGAAATGGCTCAGGCTTAAGAAAAATACGGAAAGTGAAGGAATCATGACATCAATAGAGAAAACCTGAGTGATGAAAAGCAGATCCTGTCTTTCATCATGTCTCGGAAACTGAAGCTACACCTAATGAGAGAAAAAGAAAAGTAGCTCGAGAGAAAAGTTCACCTCTAGACTTTTATTGTGTCCTTAAAATTTGGGATTTTAAAGGCAAAGCTTAAGCACCCACTCTTTATGTAGAGATATTCCATTTGAAGAAATCTATTTTTAAAAGCATGCTTCATCAGCCAAGGGGAAAAAAGAGAAAAATAGAATCAAAAAAGCCCTAAAATATATATTGAAGTAATTGTGTATTTAAGGATTTAGCATTGTGTACATGGGTGTGTATCGCAGAAGGTGCATGGACCCATCCATAGGGATTAAGCAAAATAGCACAATTTAGGATTAAAAGCCAGGAAGCAGAGTTGGACTGAATCCATTATCGCTGTTTGGAGAATCAACAAAAGTTCAATTTGTAATTGTGGAAGCTAACAAAAGGAGAGTTGCATTTGGAGATATAGATTAAAGCGTTAATGCTCCAATGATTAATGAAATTGAGTGCTGCTCAAAAGAGAAAGTGTTTCTAAGGAAGAAAAACCCAAAACAGACCTGGAATAAACTCTAAGCAACAACAACTCATGAGTGAAATGTGTTTAGATTGTTTTTTTAGTTTAATTTTAATCAAAGTGACTGAAAAACAGCTTAATGCAAGGAGATTAAACGTAATGGAGTGGTTAAAAGACTTTGTCCAGACTATCTACGCTTTTTAAACTTTGTTATCTGTAAGACTTTATATTTATTGACTCCATAACTCAATAAAGGACTTGAATCTATTGTTTCAATCTTTTGCAGGCCGGGTTTATTTCCCCGCTTCCTACTGATGCTTATGTACAGTTGATGGCGGCGCGGTGGCTGAGTGGTTAGCACTTTCACTTCTCAGCAAGAAGTTCTGGGTTCGCGTCCTGTTCGGAACAGGGCCTTTCTGAGTGGAGTTTGTATGTGTTCACCCTGTGTCTGTGTAGGTTTCCTCTGGGTGCTCCGGTTTCCCAACAACTAAAAGCATGTGCCTCCTGTACTGGCAACCTCGCTCCCATCTCTGTGTGGAGTGGGAAACAAATGTCCACAACAATTTTAAAACTCTTTGTGACTCTGGTCTGTGAAAATCTATATAAATAAAAACGTACTTACTAACTCACTAGTCCTTCACTACAACATGGTTCACCTTTGGCGGAGTGGTCTCTCTTTTTTTTTTTATATATATTTTTCTCATATGTTGCATACTCCAACATTATCAAATTGTCATGTGATGAAGTGAATGAAGACCCAAAATTGCAGGAATGCCAAAAATAAGGGTTTAATGATAAAAAAGTCCAGATGAAACCAACTCAAAATCCAAAACCAAAACAGGACCAGGAACAGGACGGAAACAGACAGAACCATGAACAAGACAAGACAGGACGTTGACAAGACAATGGACCAGCACAAGGGGAGAGGAGCACAGGGTACAAATAGACACAGACACAGGTGAAACACATCAGGGCGGGGCATACAATCAAGACAGGGGGAAACAGGACAGGAAGTCAAACTAAAACTAATTCACAGATAACACGTCAAAATAAAAACAAAATTCAAAATAAAATCCACACCATAACACAAATAAAACATCCTAACCGCTAGAACAGGACAGTTACTTTTATTTATAGTCAGAAGAACACTTTTGTGGCGTGCGTGCATCCCGGTGATTAGTTCAGAGGAGATTTAAGAACTTTTTTTATCCCTGTTGCCATTGGTATTTAAAACCAATCATTGCAATCGAGCTGTAGTGTGTTTTTATTGTTTCCTTGTGTATATGCATGTGTGCCTTTCTGCTGCTGCAACCACATTGCCCGTCAGGGATAATTAAGATACCTTGAACCTATTACTGTCTTCTTGGTGCACACTTGGGTAGTATTGCACAGTTTTTCCAATGTGGTTTTACTGCAAATGGAAAATAATTTCTCATGGCCCTCAGTCCTGCTCCTGCCCCTCAGCACAGTGTCCAATACAGTTTAAATGTACAGTGTATGCGTGGCTTTTGACAGCTGCAGCAGCACACAAATCCAGGTTTGATATCTCCATGATCGTACATCTGCAGTCAGGAGTTCAGATGGTTAGAGAAGTGTATAAAGTGTGTGTGAGGGGTTTTTACAGCCTTTTAACATAGTCAATTCAATTCAGTTTTATTCTTCTATATTCTTGTTCCTACATCACAACAGTACATATCTCAGAAGAAAAACCGTTAAATTGACTAACACGGATCAGAAAAACAAACAGTTCAAATACAAGGAATGGAATGATAATAAAAACACATAGAGCCTTTGGTCCATATTTTTCCAGATTTTGCTTGTTGCAGGGTTTTTTTTTTTTATGGGACTTCCGATGACTCCAAGCATACAGTTAAAGTAGTTGCAAAGCTCTTATCTCAATCCCGTAGACAATGTGTGAGAGCGCCGTGGCCTAAAAACCTGACTAAAGTTAGTACAGTTCCTGGTTTCTTGAAAGTTGTCAGGTGTGGAAAGAGCTGACAGCCTCTGCAGCATAAGTGAGGAGAAATTTTGACTTCCTCGGAAGAAACTAAATGTGAAGTGAACCTAACACATCATATAAAGTAATACCTTTCATAGAATATACACTATGTACTGGTAGGTTGGTCCTTTTGTTGCGAAGTAGTGACAAAGCAGAGATGTGAAAATCCACCAAAGCTGTGCACATGAGGGGCACCGGCAGCAGTTTCACAATTTTTATATTTTTCTACATTGTGTATATTTATTAAAATTGCAAATTAATTGAGTTCATTCATAAATAATATAAATGATAATAATTTTAATTCATTTTATTTCATGGCGCCTTTCAAGACACCCAAGGAGGCCTTACAATATATTAAAAACATCACACACAATATTAAAAGTACAGAATGGAATATATTTTAAAATGAAAATAAAAGAATAAGTCAGTTTAAAAAAGCAGGTTTTGAGATTTGAAAATGTCCAGAGAGTTTAACTGTCGCAGCTCAAGTGGGAGAGTGTTACAGAGTTTAGGGCCATTTTGATAGATTTCTTAATAGGTCAATAATGTTGGTTGACGACAGACAAACAGGATGTGGCTTCCATCGACACATCCATAATTTGGCTTTAGATCCCAAAACAATATCAAATACACTGTGTGCTATTATGGACCAAAACCCATGTGTTTTCAATTTCATTTCTTGTGTTTGCCCCAGTGGGGCCGGGTCCCAGCTCGTGCCCTGACATTCTTACAATCTCACTCCTTAACCAGGGGTGGTGTACCCGGATACAGAATTATCCAAGCCATTCTAATGCTACCTTTTATCCTCTCCAAAACGACTTTACAGGATGGTCCAAAAGTTGGCTCTTGGCCCAATGCTACGTTCCCGATGTGTGCCAATGCTGAGGGGAGTATTTTTATTGGACCAGCCTAGTTTAACCGCTGTGGACTTTTGAAGTCACTCGTTAATGGGTGTATTTTCTCATTTTCCTTTGGGAGGGGCTGCCCACGGCTGTGGTACATACATTTAAACAGAGGAAACAGGCGTCAGTACATCTATGGTTTGAACTGTTTGATTCTCTGATCCGTGTTGACAAATTCAACAGTTTTGTAAAGTCCTCCGAGATAGCTACTGTTGAGATTAAGGGCTTTACCAGAATACATTTAAATTAATTGAATTATTATCAAATATATTATTCTCGTCATTGTTCGACTGAAGCAAAGGGAGTCTCTGTGTTGCCAGGTATAGGCCTACATCAGCACCTTCCGTACAGTGAGTTCAGTTTCATCAGTAGTGACATAAATAAGCTCACAGCTGTGAGAGCAGAGAGAGCTTCGACTAAAGGTTCAAGTGGTTTAGTGAAACAACAACACATTAGCGCTGAACACAGTGCTGTTAATGGAAGCGACAGTTGACCACTCAACTCGCTTACATTGGCTTTTACACCGTCACAAAACAACTCAGCAGCACTGAAGCAAATCCTGGCAGTGGCTGAGACATACCTGATACTAATACTTTGTTTAAGAATCAAGAAGGAAGAATACACAGCAAAAAAATATCAAATATGAGGTAATAATTGCTTAAATCAAGTTGTTTTTATCTTAATCTGAGTTTATACTGCCAGAAAAAACAATTTGCCAATGGGACAAAGTCATTTATTTCATGAAATGTTGCTTTAATCACAGGTTTTAACAGAAGGGAGCACATTACCCCTGTGTTAGCATCCCCTCACTGGCTCCATGTGCGTTCTAGAATTGAATTTTAAGATTTTACTAATTATAATAATTTGAACAGGTCTGGCACCAAAGTTGGTTGTAGGTGGAACTAAAAAATCTACATTGTCCCATTGTGAAAATATTTAAAGCAACGTGTTTCAGGTCAAAGTATCAAAAAACTACCTCTTATGTATCTACGTGTCCATCTTCAATGCAACAGGAATCCAACAGTACAAAATATGAAAATAATAAAAGGTTTGCACAATGCTCCCACCGTTCATTTCTCACCACAGCTGTGTTTGGTTCTGCCAACTCTTTTAGATTTGGATGTTGCGTCTCTACACACTTTCAAGTATCAAACCAGGACATGAGCCGTCGGAAACCAGAGACTGAAAATAGTCAGGGTTCTGTAACTACAACTAACAATTGTGAAAACAAATAAATGCAGTGATTAAATAGGGCAGTAAATAGTTAACTGACAACAAATCTATTATTGAACTAGTTGCCTGCTAATTTCCAACTTTTGTGAACGTTATTTGATTAATTTTAGGCACAGTACATCTTAATCAACATTACTGTAAATGTACCAGTATTTTCTTTACAGCTAGTTTCCAACCGTAGTCCCTTGGCAAGATGTAAAACGTCAGCAGAGTATGTAATTTCCCTACAGGTTCAGTGTTAGTTAAAATATTATATATTTTTATTTATTTAACGTTTATGTAATCAGGAAAGTCCCATTGAGATTAAAAAACATCTTATAATATTATAACTTTAGAAAAGGTAAATAGAACTTAATGAAGAAAAAAATGAAAATATTTTGTTTTATTATTTTGTATTATACCAACCCAATGTGTAACAAGTCATCTTTATGAAGAAGATCAAGATTTATTTGACTTAAATATATACACAAATAATTCAAGGAGCACCTGAGAGTGAGGCTCAGGGATGAACTATTTGAAAATTACCACAGTCTGGGTTGGAAAGGAGCATTCAATTCCAACGGTCATGTGACATAGAAAATGTAAAGGTTTTTATTAATTTACTGCAAATGATCAAATTAATTATACATTTATTAAAGATGAAAAAAAATCCCATAACCATTGTCTTTTCAGGATCCAAACAACTAATCCATCATTAAAAATATCTGTTTATTACAACCCTATAGATAAACATGTTTACCATCCTGACTGTACCTGACCATATTCCAGCTGTTCCAGTCCAAGCTTTGAACTCAGCACGACACTCATTTGCATCAAAATGAACGCTTTCTACATTTTAATACAAGACGTAATGTAGAAATGTAACGGGCCATCTGGAAAACTGGGTTAGATTCTTTGGGACAGCGCTAAACCGTTTGATAACCTACATTACACGCAGACACGTCCCGTCAGCTCTGCCGCACAGGTGTCTAATAGATTTGATGGTGACAGTGGAATTGCCTTGGCCTACTTTTATACTCTTATTATGGGCACCTTCGGGAGAGATTATTCAGCGACGTGTTGGCTTTGCACGGAAATAAACGCAGCAGGATTTGGTCATATTTTGTCAATACTTCAGTCACTCGGTGGTCAGAAAACACGGATGTAGCTACAGAATACTGACGTCTTGCTTTTTAAATGTACTATATGTAATGTATTGTGTTCCATGGTCCAATCACATTTGAAAACGCTATGAAAAATAAGTAATACATTGCTCAAATTTGGCAACATGTGTCTTAAATTGTGCACATTTTCACTGCCTTTAACCAATGGGACAAGCAAAATTTGTATGTTTGAAAAAGACACAAGAAATTAATCAAGCAACACAAATCTTGTTTTAAGACTGTCAGAATTTACTAAAATTTATAAAAAAAAAACCTCTTGATTCATGCATTCAAGCATCTTTTTTTGCATTGCAGAGGAATGTATTCATCCAAAGTCTTTGTTTTAGCAACATTTGTATTCATTCTTTGTGCGTTAGAAAAGGATAAAAGTCTCAAACTCCCACGCTCTTCAGGTATTATCACACGTCTAAACTGTATTTTCAAATATCAAGTTTGCAAAGTAATTGTATTCTGAATCACACAGGAAAAAGTAATGTATACATCCATCAATCCATTTTCTTCCTCTTTATCCGTTGCCGGGTTGTAGGGGCAGCAAGAACACTCAAATTATTATTATGTACGTTTTACATTTTTTTTTAAATCTGCACAAGCAACAAAAGAAATAAATTATATTCTTTTGTGGTGCAGTGGTTAGCATTTTTATTTTACAGCAAGAAGGTCCTGGTTTCTCTTCCACCTCCAGACGGGGCATTTCTATGTGGAATTTACACATTCTCCCCATGTCTACGTAAGGGTGATACGGTTTGTAAAAATTGTAAAGCGTTTGTGAAAGGCCGTATGTAAATAAAGATTGCTAACTTACTGAATTAGACTTGGATTGCAATGTACGGAAATTAGTGTCAACAAGGCATGGTGTGAATTCAAATTTACAACATTTGAGGAGGTGTAAGAATTACACTAAAAGCTAATTAGTCATTAGCTTTGTCTCTGCTATAGATAACGTGTCCGTATTTATACAAACAGGCGTCACGATCCGTAACAAATGTACCTGAATGTAAGTACCTGCATAAATAAATAAGAGCCAGGCCAGAGTGTGTAGCTGCAGGAAACATGAATCTATTTTTCATTTGCGCCTTGAGGGTAATCGATGATCGGGATGACGAGACAAAAGCAGCATTGAGAAAGTGCTCATTCACATTCACACAGTTAATTCCACCCACTCCATATTCCTGACATGTTCCAGCGAGGCTCCGCTAGATACAGGGACAGGGCTCTATAATGGCACAGACTCACAGACCTGTATATACATATGCATATATAGGCACTGAGATGCTGGTGCTATGACGGCACGGTGGCTGAGTGGATAGCACTCTCGCCTCTCAGCAAGAAGGTCCTGGGTTCAAATCCCGGCCGGACCAGGGCCTTTCTGAGTGGAGTTTGCATGTTCTCCCCGTGTCTGCGTAGGTTTCCTCCGGGTACTCCGGTTTCCCCTACCACTAAAAATATGTCCAATAGGTCTGGAATGCGTCTCCTGTTCGGCGACCCCGCTCCCATCTCTGTGTGGAGTGAGAGGACAAGTGCCCAAAAAAAAAAATAACAATTGTAAACCGCTTTGTGACTCTGGTCTGTGAAAGGCGGTATATAAATAAAGATTACTTACTTACTTACTTACTATGAGCATTGGGTGGCAGAGTGACTGACTGTCACGCCGCTGACCCAGAAATGGACTAATAAAGGGGAAGATGTGATTGAATTAAATTGTTGTTTTTTATTGTGAAATACTGCCTTAGCTACTGTGACAACCCAATTTCACTGGTGGATCAATAAAGTCTGTCTAAGTCAAAGTCTAAGTCTAAGATAATGAATGAATGAATGTATAGGTACTACATAAGCAAGCCTTTAGCAACTCGTAAAGTTAATTCAATAAGAAAAAACAAAAAAAACAGAATAAAACTGTATATGAAAATAAAAAAGTACATTGGTTTTGTAATTACAATTCCAAAACTAAAAGCCGTCAAATTGACTGCTCTGGGATTTCTACTGTTAACATTTCATATCACAATTCAGATACAGGGACAGGGCTCTATAATGGCACAGACAGACCTATGATAAGATATGAATGTATACTGTAGGTACCACATAAGCAAGCCTTTGGCGCAAGCATGTCAAACTCAGGCCCGTGGGCCAAATCCGGCCCGCGAGACCATTTTTATTGGCCTATGAAATGATTTTCAATAATCATTATCAGAGTAACTTGCAGCATTGATAGTAATGGGATATTATGGTATGTCTTCATTTCAAAGCCTCTTGTCCTAGGAAAACATCTCACATATAATCTAATATGTTATACAACGTAAAAAGATATAATTGGAATATGTTTTTAATATTTTTAGCTCTCATTCTTTATATTGGGCCCAGTTCTGTCCAAAACTCATGTAAAATGCAACTCATTTGTCAAAAGACAAAAATATATGGGAAAAAAACCGAAAAACAACTGTTATACTTCTGGCCCCAACCAGCTCTTATGTTTTTAAATTTGCCCCCGACCAAAAATGAGTTTGACACCACTGCTTTAGCGAATCATGACTACACATGCAGACAAACTTCCCTAATTAAATGGTATGTTTGAATCCAACTATAATGAATATAATGCTATATGTTCTTTAATGTATGGCTATATGTTTTTAATGTATGGCTATATGGTCTGCAGTGGGTTGAGTTTGCTGATGCTGTGTCCACGTCTGTGACCTTCACTACCAGACCAACAGAAATAGATTTCAGGCTCCATTTACCCCAGATTGATCTGAGGTAAGAGGTTTTGTAGATTTCAACATCTCTCTGCGCGTAAATAAAACAAATTTGATCATGACCAAATGTGGGCCATCAATAGGAGGTGAAAGTCTATGTCTCCACAGTTATGGTAATGATCGACAGCTTTATATCTCCATCACCACACCAGGATGTTCTCTTTTAGATTCCAAATCCTAGATGGCAGAACACTTTATCCGGCTGAACAAGGACAAAACTGACACTTTAGTCATTGGTCCTGAAGCTCAGACTTCTACCCTTCTTCTTTTGACTCTGACATATGAGAAAAAAAAGATTTCACTTTTCTGTAGCCACTTACAGTTTTCTCTGATTGGTTCTTTCGCCGTCCACAGCTTCACAGCTCAAGAAATGGGCAGTTTGGAGCTTTAGACCCAGACCGTCATCTATTTTATGTCTACGTAAAATCGCTTGTACGCTACTTTTTAGGACAATTTTGACTCCATCAACCTTTAATCAACATTCTAATTTCACGTGAACAAAGTTTGCAGGTAGATTTCAAATACTTTGAGGGGACCATGTCTGAAAACGGCATAGAATCAGAGGTAAATTATACATATCCACAAATTATGATATTCATCTGGGACCAAATGGACACAGATCTCTGCTGCTTATGCCCATGTTTATGTGAACAGAGCAGAGAGAGACAACACCAGAACACCAGGGAGTGCAGGGAAGTACACTCGACTTGTTTTTATGTGATTAGAGCAATTGTCAGAGAAGAGTTTATACACTTTTAGAGATATTTTGAATCCATTAACCTTTAGTAGCTATAAGACACACATTTATTATCAACATACCGTAGATTGGTAAGTTATGAAAGCTAACAGTAAAGTTGCAGTGTGAGTTAGTGTTTGCCTCCTCAGAGTTTGTGTTATTGACCATTAACTTCATGAGTCAACAGTGCGTTAAACACTTCATTAAATCGTGTTGGGTCCAGTTAAAATAGTCGTCTGCCGGCTTTGTTTTCATCTGCTGTTGGTTAAGTGTTTAAATCAACATGAAAACCTGTGGCTTATATTCAAGTACAGCCTGTAAATTGACAATATTTACCTTCTTTTAGCTTAATCGTGCAAAAAATCCTGTAATTGTTGTGAAATTATGAGAATCTGGCTGCTCTGGCAAAACACACATGAACAAGTGTCTTTGCATTTAGTCACACTTTAGATTATATTAAACCGACTAGAAAAGTGCATTGCGTCTAGATCTCAGAGGCAAAGTTCCATTTCTCAAAAGGAGACGAGAATCTCCAAAATCTAATCATTTGTTCCTTACGCAATTTCCAAGATGTACTGAAAGTGTGTCATTAAAATGTGTTCACAACTTTTAGAGTTACGTGACTAACTGGAAGACAAATGAACAAACCCTGCAGAAAACATAATTTGTTCTTGTCTCATGAGGACTGCAACAACGAGTGGAAAGCGCTCCAGTACGTTTTTGTGTTATTTTTTGGTGTAGGTTGGATTGATAGTTGTTAGTCCTGGATCTATAACTGGATCTGTTTGGCTGGTTGCTTTGTGAAATGGGTGCAGCACTGACTGCCACTGCCCTGACCCAGAAATGGACTAAGGAGATGCAAATGGAAGGATGGATGGATGGATCTATAGCCTATCCGTCCGTGGAAGCAGATCCCTCGCTCAGTGTGGGCATCCCCGAGACTTCTCACTTTTCTCCCACTGGGTTTTTAGATTTTTTCTTTGCTGATGCAGAAGGGTCCAAGGACAGTGGTGATGATCCAGGACAATGACTATGTGTTTTATCATTGCATTTCTTTTGTTTGAACTGTTTAATTCTGTGATCTGTGACGGTTTTGTAAAGTATTTCGAGAAAACTACTATACAAAAAAAAAAACATTACATTGAATTGATAGATAGATAGATAGATCCTTTTAGATAGATAGATCCTTTTAGATAGATGGGTACGTACATGTAGATATATATATAGATAGATCTTTTTAGATACATCCTTTTAGATAGATAGATATATTGATAGATATAGATAGATAAAATGTGGGGCGACCGTAGCTCAGTTGGTAGAGCATCGGCCTCTGGGCCTGAAGGTCGTAGGTTCAAATCCGCCACGAGACCTACTTCACGACTTCCACTGATGACTGCTGTCGTTGTGTCCTTGGGCAAGACACTTGTCCCCGCTGAAAGATCTCAGCTCCTGTGGACTCACCACCTGCAGGAGGATCAGTGAGGGGCTGGTGCTGTGTGTACTGGGGGCAGCTCTTACTGCCACCCCCGCAGACCGAGAATTGGATTAAGAGGAAGAAAATGGATGGATGGATATATTTATAGATAGATGGATCCTTTTAGATAGATAGATAGTTTATTGATCCCCGTAGGAGAGATTCAGGAGTTTATCACGTTAGCATGAGGAAAAACTAAAAACCAAATGTTGTTGCCATGATGAATTGTGAAATCAGTGGTGTTTCAGTCTATATTTAAAACCACATTTGTATTTTATTGACACCATTCCCGTTCCTTAGCATAACCCCAGAAAAGCTTTGTACTTTGCCTTCATTGAAGTGAAAAGGCTGAGAACTTTGGCTTTTGAATGCTAACAATTTCACAGCTGAATACGTGGCTTGCATTTTCCATATTTTCTGTGAAACTGGAGAGAAATGTGTTTTACGTCAACGTGCGGCACACATTAAACATAAAGATAAGTTTTCACAAAAAGTTTTCACAAAAAGCTGCAAAGTATGAATCACTCATGTACAATTTAAACACTGTTTTAATTATGCGTTTGAAGTTGGAGGAACATTTTAATTGCCCATGAACAAAGTGTGCAGGCAGATTGCAATTCATTTGAGGGGACCATGTCTGGGAACGGCATAGAATCAGATGTAAATTATACATATACAAATTATGATATTAATTAGTGCAAAAATAATGCTTTGATTGTGCAAATGGAATACTATATTACTGCTGAACCATGCGTGGTGCCATGGAAAGAGTTTAATGGAACTTAATCCCTGCAAAAATAATAAAAATTCTTGACTCAAGCAAGATTATTAAGATATATCCAGGGGCTCTGTCTCCTCCCGCCTGGAAATCCTCTCCGTTCTCATAATGCTGTTTGATTAAAAAGTTGGACAGCCTATATGTATATATGTTCAAGGATTAGTTATTACAGCCAATGATAAGTAAGTAAGTAATCTTTCCACAGACAAGAGTCACGAGGCGCAAGTAAGGGACTGGTTTGGATATTGTATAATTTTAGGATGACAGTAGAAAGTCCCCTTTATTTATAGAGCGCTCCTCACAGATATTGCCTCACAACAATAAAATATGAATTTAAAGAAACTATTTAAAACAAATTAAACACACTAAAATACTAATAATATTAATAAAATAGCATTGTGTAGCACTAAAGTTCTTAATATAAACAATATTGTTGTAAAATGTATAAGATTTTTGACAACATGTGACTTGAGATCTAATGTACATAATGACAGAATAAATAAACGACTATACTATAAATACAATTAACTACACAATACATTCCAGTGCAAACAGACAACAAGAGGGTCATTAAAGGGGCTTTGAATGACTGATGTCGATTCTGAGGTTCTAAGATCCAGGGGGAGTGCATTCAAAGCTTTAATGCCACCAACTCAAAAGCTCGGTCACCCCTGGTTTTGTATTGAGTTCATGGGATAATTAACTAGTGCTGATTGGCCGACCTGAGACTGCGACCCGGTGCATGTTTGTGCGGAAGCTCAGACAGGTTGCCTGGAGACTGGCCATGAAGGGATTTTTAGGTCAGGATTAAGATTTTAAAGTTAATCCTGTAATAATAATGCTCATAATAATAATAAAAATGATAATAATGCTTCGGTCGTTATTATTCTTTCACTTCATTCAATGTGGCGATAGAGTAATACTGTAGCCACAACTGCCCTGAGGCACACTGACAGAAGCGAGGCAACCAGTATGTGCCAGACTCATACTAAGCAATGTGGGTGAAGTGTCTTGCCCAAGGACACAACGACAGATTGGCACTTTACAGCCGCAGCCGCCCCACTGTGGTACCTGGTGTTCCCAGTGGACTCCTATCACAGTACTAACCAGGCCCTGCCCTGCATAGCTTCAGAATGCAGTCGGGATCTGGCTTTTGCATGCAAGTATGGCCACAAGTAGGCTGTAGTCAAGTATTTCACTTTGAATTTACAGCCAGAAGATTGTGGGTTTGACTCCTGTGAAATTCATGTATATCAATTCTGTGTCTGCATGTTCTCCCCATTTCAGAGTGGGTTCCCTAGGCAACTCCGGTTTCCCCCATCATCCAAACATGCCCCATAGGTAAATACTCCAGCAGATTGCAAAACTCTTCCGAAGTTGAAGAAAAGGGCTGCTCATGATGACGTAAGTAAGCCATTTTTTTTTTATATAGCGCATTTTGACAGCCCAAGGTCACACAAAGCTCTTTACGATGTTCTGAGCGCAGATACTTGTTCCATTCACTCACTACATTCAGACCTATTTATAAACTATTTACATACCTACAGTATTTGTATACTTACTTACTTGTGATGAGCAGAATACGAGCCTATTTATCCTGAATAATCTGGCCTTCATGGACGAGTGTTGAATAGAAAGCAAGTGTTGAGATAAAGCGGCAATAAGCAAAGCGAGGGAAACATTCAGCGTGAGGAGAAGAGACCGTGACGAGACTAACATTGAACTTTTTGTCCCGAATACAGAAGGCACCATCCGTACACGGCAAAAAATGATAAAATATGGGGGTGAGACTTGCTTGAATAAAGTGGGCACATTCTGACTGTCTTAAAACAAAAGAACGAATAAGAACAGTTGCTTAAGTTTCTCATTCCAAGGGAGACATTTCACAATAATTTTGCTCTTTGTCCCATTTGCAAATCGTTTTTTAAGTCAGTCAAAATTTTGATCAAAATGAGATACATTTTGCCGAATTTGATCATTTTCTGAGTTATTTTTCTTCACTTTTTGCAGTGTAGTGACTGCTTTTCTTTGGCAGGGACAGGGACATGTGTCAGAGTTGAGAGTTGTGAAGGTGAGTGGAACAAAATCTGGGGATCGGTGGGATCTGAGGGAGCAAACCTGTCCTGTGTGTGTGTTGAATGTTAATTGTTTGTAATGTATTGTCTCGAAAATCAAAAGGAATCGAAAATGCTGCATCTCAAGGGGCTATCCCTAAATAAAATAAAATCAAAATCCAGTCAAATCTTTATAGGAAAGTTGTTGGAATCAAAATATTTCAGTCTGCGTGTATGTTCGCCGACCCTCAGGACAATTTCAGGAAACATGAAGTCTTTTCATACAATGGACTGGTTTAAAATTACCCATGTTTTTGTGTTAGAATATTGTCCCAGTCACAGTCACAGTCCAGAGCTTTCCAAACCAGAACCTGCCGCACGATCTAAAAACTTCTGTTCACAAAATCTCTTTGTCTAATCTGATAAAGCCTGAGCTAATGCGCAAAGAATTGGAAAAATAAATCTGTCTCTGGATGACAAAGCTCATATATTAGTGTTTGTTGCCGCCTGCCCTGGGACTACAGACGGAAACTAGCTTTTATGGCTAAATCTGACAAATTTACACAGACACATGTTGATTAGTGTGCACAAAGAAAATGTCCAATTAGAACAAACAAATACATGAATAAATAAATACATAGAATATAGACACATGCATACCTAAAATACTCACTTCTTCAGAAACATATTAAGTCCTGGACCCTGAATAAAATAATAATAATAATAACACTAATAATAATGATAATAATAACAATATCAATAATAGTAATAATGGTGACAATAATAAAAATAATAACAATAATAATAAAGCTAATAATAATGATAATGGTGATATTATTATTATTATTATTAATAATAATAATAATGATAATGATAATGATAATAATAATAATAATAGTAATAATGGTGACAATAATAATAATAATAATAACAATAATAATAAAGGTGATCATAATAATAATAATACTAATAATAATAATAAAACATTGTACGTTTTTTACACTTTAAGACGCTTTACAGAAGAACAAATAAGAAACAATAATAAAAAACAAAAAATAAACAGTTTTTAACATGTCAACACTGCTTTGTTTTCACATTACGCTTGTCTTTGTTGCCGTCTTTCACAAAAAAAAAAAAAAAGAAAATAATATGTGTTTGTGGCCGTGACTGGACAAAATGTGGACAATTTTCCTGGGTGTGTTTTGATATTCTGTGGTCAGCACTCACCGAGCCAGTGTTCCCCCGTGATCTTCCCGAAGCCCTCCCTGTAGGACTCCCATCCTCTGAAGAAGTTGACCGAGCCGTCCTCCCTGCGCTGGATGACCTGGAGAGGCAACAACATGAAGCACACGGGTCAACTTTAGCTTTGAGCAAGTAGCTTCATCCTCCTCTTCCTCTTCCTCCTCCTCCTCCGCTCGCACCGTGACTCACTTCGCCTTCTTCAAATCCCAACGCTGGTTTTTCCGCCGTGCTCCTCTCCAGCAAAAGTAAATGAACTCATAAATGCTTGCTCTTTCACAAATGAATAATGCAAACACTCTTCTCGACTAAAAAGGCAATTTGTCGGAAGCTAATAAAAGGAATCCATTAAATCTTGACTGACTTTGAATTAAATCAAGGCAAAAAAAAAAAATGCATGCTTAATTGAAATCCCAGTAAAAAGGAGGAATATATTCATAGTACAATAATGCTAATGCAGACAAAAAGATTTAATGGATGCCTTTTCTTGTTGGTGGGAATTGTGAATGTGATAACGCACTGATGTGTGGAGATAACAAGTGAGGCGCCCGGCGAGATTCTCAATGTTAGAAACAAAGAGAATATTTGCATAAAGCTCATTTATTTTTGATACACTTCTGCCTGTGCAAAAGGATCCGTGTTAATTCTCAGCAATAAAACATGTGGTCCACTGAAAATGCTGACTCGTGAGATTTCTCAAAATGGGAGTTGTATTTGCAAGGTTATTTGTATAGCACAGTTCATGCACGAAAAAGGCGTGATGAAACGAGATGGAAGAAGCCACACAAGGCGTTTAAGTCATACATAATCATGGTACATTAAAAGAGAGTGAAGATAGAATCCTTCAGTTGTACAGTATCACAGCGAAACAGAACTGTTTTCAACCTGGATTTGAACGTTATCAGAGAAGAAGCCTGTCTCACATTTTCAGGAAGATTGTTCCAAATTTGAGCTGCATGAATCTGGAAAGCTTAAAAATGGATTTCCAGAATGAAGATTAACCATAGACTGTATTTAGATGGACGATGCTAACCCCCTAGCTCCATGAATCACAATAGGGAAATTCTCATGGACAAAGTTTGGCTCCAACTCGCTCTGGCTTCTAATGACTTACAAAGTAAACTCCTCTGGCTCAGTAATTTTCTGTGTAACATGAATCATTTTGGGCTTTACAAATCTGTGGTTCAGCATCCTCTATGATCCCGGTGTTTATATTGTGAAAATGTCTTTGTAAATCCAGATATGAGCAAAATAGGGATTGACCAATCAGATGCCTTCATTTGCGGGGAAACTCCAGCTTGCCCTAGCAACACATCTGCCCCTGCTACGGCGCAAAGCTAACGCCACAGAGGAAGTGCCCATATAAGGAAATTGGCTCCATCTAGCTTATGTTCAAAATGGCTTCTTCTGCATAAAGGCTAACACTATCACTGTCAGTCCACTCCTAATATACGATCTAAGAGACCAACAAATGTGGATGGACAATATATTGCTTCCAAAGAAAAAAAATGTGTTAAACAGTATTATTGAACCTACTTATTCACTCATTTTGATACACATTGACACCTCATATAGACTCAAAATATATAGTTCCATCCATCAATTAATAAACAATATAGTATTTATTGTATAATACTATTCTTGGGTTTCATTAAACTGGCCAGTAGGGGGCGAATGAGCAGAGGTGAGCAGAGCATTGAAAACCATGTAAATCGTGTCTGTTTTGGAGTCAAAATCCTGTGCAGTGTACAGTTGTTGGAACAGTTTTAATCAGGAGGGGGACACTCAATTCTAAGGGAGTACTAAAAAATATTTCTCAAAATAGTCTCGATTTCGGGCATTTAAAAAAACATTAAAAATAAAAAAAAACATAAGAAATTGCTGCGCCTCATTCGAGTGATTTTTTCAAAGAGTACTCCTTTATATGATTCCATAGTTGGAACACGGAAGAAACTCTTGTCTTTCTCTCTACTTGTGCGGTTGCTTCAAACGCACACCGCACAAAAAGATGGCATTTTGACAGCGCTTCTTCTTCTACTATATCTCCGTGTATAAACCCGGCAGACTGCACCGCCAGGATACGTCACGTCCTGTCCCACGTTTGTTATTCGCGCCACTGCCCTGACGTCATATGAAACCTAAGAATACCTTACTTACACAGTATACATTTCCAACTTTTTTTTTTGCATCGTTCCTTGCCAATGCTGGTGGTCTAAGGACAGCGAAGATCTGAGTAACTTCCTTATTATAATTATTACAGACATGGGTCATGCCGCTCCCTATGGACCAATGTCTCCTATGTGTTTGTTATTGCATTTCCTATATTCATACTGTTTGATTCTCTGGTCTGGTGTTGCCAAATCAACAACTTTGACAACCGGCAAGTCCTCCCGAGACGACCCCTGTTGGGATTTAGAGCAATACAAAAACAAATTGCATTGAAGTGACTGTGGGAACGAGGGATTTGTACAAGATTCTTAATTTGGGAGAGTCTTTAGAAGGAAAGGCTCCCGCAGCTCAGTTTACAAATCATTCTAAACGTGCTCAGGTAAATCTGGAATGCACTGAGACCAGATGGCACCTGTCACGGAGATGCCGCCCCAAAATGTCTCCTGACTCAACCTTTTGAGTGCTAGTGCTGGTGCTATGTGACTGGGTGCAGCTCTGACTACCACTACCCCAGACCCAGAAATGGATTAAGGGGAAGAAAATTGATGGATGGATAAAATAAGTTTGTTATGCTATATTTCAGGAAAATGTTTCATCAAAAATGTTTAAGACATAAGTAAATAATGCTTTAAATGTATGTTTTTAAATTAGAATCAAGTCATTTGGGTCAATATTTCTTATTTTCAGAATGTTGTCATGTCTTATTTTCTTGTTCTAGTAGCACTTTTTCTTATTTAAAGAAATATTTTTTATAATTTTCCTATATTTTTTTTCTTTTTTTAAGGGATGTTTTTCCATTGTAAAACAAGATTTGCCAGTGGGACAAAGCTAAATAATTTAGTTTTAATAATATTCCAGAAATCCCCTCCCTACAATACAGAGCCAGAAAAGTCACCTTTTCGAATTGGTCAGAACTTGGGAGGCCACTTGGAAAGTTTTTTCTTTCTTTGACAGGACTAGACAGATTTACTCCTAACAACACAGTTGTTATCTTGAATTCTGTTCGTGAAATTCAACCTTTTCAACCTAAACTCTAAACCTAGACATTTATCCATGGTCTCACAAAATTGCCAGTGAGATTTGCAGTTGTGGATCTGGTGTTCACTGTAATGCCGGGGTCGGAGCTCCTTGAACAGAACAAAACAAAGGGGATTTGGAACAGCTGCTCCGAGTCCTTCACAAGCTTTGCTCTTCATGCTGCCGGAGACTGGCCCAGGCCTCGCTCTACCTGGAAATCTGAAATCTACTGCTATGCTACTAAAGCTCAATCTCAATTCATGGCAATACATTTTATCAATTCGTCAACTAAACAATTCTATAATAAATCTTTTATTTTATTTGTAGATAATCATTATTATTCTTGGATTTATTATTATTTGTGTGCCTTTCCTACACAAGGCAACACAAACAATATTGCAGACATAAAATACATTATAATCTACATAAATAGAAAAAAAAATATTATTAAATACAAACATTAATATCTCAAAAAATACAAAAAACATTGAAAAAAAACTGAAAACATCAAGATTACACATGGGATTAAAATCACAAGTAGCCACAATGCATTAAAAAGAGTAAAGATAAAATCCATCAGTGGTATGCACAGCTAAACAGAACTGTTTCTAACCTGGATTTGAAAATTGCCAAAGTAGACCACTGTCTCACATTTTAATGATGATTTTTCCAGATTTTAGCTCATTTATCTGAAACGCTGCCTCCCCATGTTTAATCCTGACTCTGGCACCAGCAGGGGGCCCCAGTCAGAAGCTGATTACAACAACAGGGCTAGGTCCTTTTCCCAGTGAAACTACAACTCGACTATAGCTATTGAATAACACTGTATATTTAAGATTAAGATTAAGATTAAGTGATCCTATTTTTGTCCCACATTGGGGAAATTTCAGAGTTGCAGAATCACTAGTTACACAAAAGTAGGATTGAGGAGCACACAGCACAAGATAAATGAATAATAACTCTGTACTAAAATAAAATATAGCCAAAAAATAATCTCTACCTCTAGCATAAAAAGAAGCAGAATAATGTTTACTTCGAACACTGATGGACCTGTTGCATCCTGGGAACATGTTGGCATATGTCCCCAGAGTAGAACACGCTCTGCGACCTCTGAGGTTAAGCAACAATTAAATCTTGGAGAGGCTCTCGATTTTCACAAGGATTCCCACCAAGGGCACGGAGCCAACACAGCGTTAACCCTAATCTGAGGTGAACTGCAGCTGCTAATCTGTGGCTTCATCTAGTGCATGAGTGCAGCAGGAGCGGCAGGAGCAGCAGGAGCACGAGAGGACACTGTGGACCCATGTGGTCTGAGCCAAAGCCTAAGCACTCACAAGTCAAATCATGAGTGCTCTATGATAGACTTTTATGCCAGGAACAAGACCAGATAGAGACAAGAGAGAAAGACAAGTGAGGGAGAGAAAGAGAGAGAGAGAGCGAGAGTAGGGCACAGATAGAGATAAGCAAGAGCTGAGAGAGAGACCAGAGAGAGACAAGTGAGCAGGGAAAGAGAGTAGAGAGAAAGTAGAGGGAGACAAGCAAGAGAAGAGATAAAGATCAGAGAGACAAGAGAGAGAAAGCGCAGAGTGAGCAGAGAGACAAGAGAGAGAGAGAGAGAAAGAGAGCACAGAGAGGGACCAGAGAGAGCAGAGAGACAAGAGAGAGAGAGAGAGCACACAGAGTGAGACTAGAGAGAGCAGAGAGAGACAAGAGAGAGAGTAGAGAGAGAGAGCAGAGAGAGACAAGAGAGATAGCGACAGAGATCAGAGAGAGAGAGAGCAGAGAGAGAGAAGAGAGGGACAAGAGAGAGAACGTAGAGTCAGACCAGAGAACGAGACCAAAGACAGAGACCAGAGAGAGACCCAAAACTAGAGTTGACTGGACCTCACTGATTAATGCAAAGAAGTTTTCCTGCATCGTTCTTTGCATGCTCCTTATAAATGCGACAAATATATGAATGAATATTGTTGACTGAAGTAAAAACTATGTATTTTATTATTCCTTATGCACACTTATACAGAGACAAGGCTGTACATTGGCTGTAACACATTCTCTGTTAAAAGCACTTCAATGATGACTTTGTGACACATTTAAAATCAAGATGCTGTAGTTTCTGGACTTGTGTGAAGCGTCCTTCTCTGGCTGTGGCTGCGACCGGTCACAGGCCCAAACAACAGAGCAGCGCTTGACAGTTCTTGACCTTGACAGCACAAGTTTGATGTGGCATCTGCCCTGTGGCCATGCAGCCGAAGAAAGGATTTTCCAGGACATTTGTAGAAGCCCTGTCTGTCTGACTTTGTTTGTGTGCTCATCCAGGGCAGCCGCGGATTGGTAAACGAGGTGACATGGACAAGTTATGGCTGAAGGGCTCACAGGCTCAAATGCTATGGCTGTATATGTCTGTACGTACAGTATATCTCAATAAGAATCTATGTTTTTGTTACTAAATAGCCAAGAGAATATTATTATCTATTCACAAGTCAGCTCATATAAACTATCTCTTGGCTTTTCTTATTTAAAATCAACAATGCATTCCTTTATATACAATCTAAATACATCTTTCCTTACTATCATGAAGGCCTACACTGTACATATTTATTCCATGCCTCCTCAAAAATAGTATATTTTCAGATGGCCTTTTCGGGGGTAACTTCAGTTTGCCGTAGCGACCGTCTGCAAAATCTGCCCTGTTATGGTGCAAAGCTAATGCCGCAGAAAAAAATGTCCATTAAAGGAAATTGCCTGCAGTTATCTTATGTTGAGATTGGCCTCCTCCTCGTTAAGGCTAGCACTATGGGTGATGACAGCACTCTAGGTTAATTAACAAAATACTGCTTCCAAAAATGATGTGATTAACAGTAATATCGAACCTACTACTTTCTGCTACTGACAAAAGTGCAAAACAGCAGGGTGATCTCTGTAAAACTTATTTATTTCCATTTGTCGATTTCATAAAAAGCATGGTTTGTGAAAATAAACAGCAACATTGACTAATATTAAGACACACTACTTATTGGATCCTCTTCGGCAAAAACCTCAAATAGATACGATCCACTTTGGAAAATAAAATGTACGGACCATAGGCATTGTTTGTTTAGGACAAGGGTATTTGGTTCTTCTTAAGTAAGGGGCACTACCGCAGGGCCTTTATCCCCACCGCTGTCAGACTGTACAATAAGTCGCTTTAAATCACTTGCACTAGAACTAAAAACCTGCACTACTGTTTATTTAATTTTCCTTTAGCATGTTTGCAAACTTCTGTCTTTGCACAAACCTTGAATGATTCTATTCATGCCAAATTTGACATGCACATTTCTCCTGAGTGAGATACATAATGTCCATCTTATCTTTTCTTCCCGACAATAGTAAATTAGAGATGTTTTTACCTTGACATGTTTCTAAAACATACAGTACTTCAGATGCTTCTGAGGAAGATGGAAGAATACCGTTGAAACATGTCCAGGTAATAACATCACAAACTTACTATTGTCTGGTAAAGAGGAACCAAATACCCTAGAAACATTATTTAAAACAACTTTGCAAAGTCTTCAGGGGTAACTGCAGTTGTGTTTTAGGGCTGTACACAAATAAATGGAATTGAATGGAACAAGGATCATAACATTTCAGAACTGAGACTAGAGCAGGGATGTCAAACTGAGGCTCATGGGCCAAATCCAGCCTGCAAGACCTGTGGTCTATTCAGTGGCCCCTATTATGATTTTCAAAAATTATTATTAACTTGATGGTTATGGGCTATCAATTATCAACATATCATTCGAAGTGAAATAGTTGCATATAAAAGTAATTGTTTGACTTTATATTAGGTCCAGTTTCAATTAAATCTAAACAACAATAGTGAAACTTCATGCACATAAAGTGAAAGTCAAAATACCTTCATAATGTCAATATTCATAATGTCAATCATATGCTAATAGAGCATTCAGCTTTTTACTTAGGACTAGAGCAGAGAAAATGGTCTGAACCAAATGGCTACTCCACCTTTTGACCTGACCTGCTCCACCCAGAGGCTACTCCACCTCTGCTGCTGTGACCCGTCCTGCGCCACCCAGCGGCTACTCCACCTCTGCTGCTGTGACCCGTCCTGCGCCACCCAGCGGCTACTCCACCTCTGCTGCTGTGACCCGTCCTGCTCCACCTAGAGGCTCCTCCACCTCTGCTGCTGTGACCCGTCCTGCGCCACCCAGAGGCTACTCCACCTCTGCTGCTGTGACCCGTCCTGCTCCACCCAGAGGCTACTCCACCTCTGCTGCTGTGACCCGTCCTGCTCCACCCAGAGGCTACTCCACCTCTGCTGCTGTGACCTGAAGGGCTGTTGCTGATCATTACTATTGTTAGCTTTTTACAATAATCAATTTTATTTTTCATTTTTGCTGCTACTGGACACCTGAATTTCTCCTACGGGGATCAATAAAGTATTTATCTATCTATCTAAAAGATCAACATTATCTCACATTTTTGAGTTATTCCCGAACAGTGATTGTGAATCTTCAAAAGCCGTGAGATGGCGTGATGAAGTGGCTGCTTTCTCATGGATCGAAACACTTGTGTGGTCAGTGTATAACGTCTGCTAAGTCCAACAGTATTTATTTTTCCTCCTTGTATCTGCTTGTACAACATCACGTATAATACAATGTGATACAACAGATCAAATATGTATTGCATATTGACACATACACCACAAAGAGCTCCATTATTCACCTGACTGTTGTTCCTCCAGACTCAAATCAAACACACTCAACGTGGTTTGTGCCATAAAACTGTCAGCAAGTGGTAGATTGAACCTGGAGCAGACATTTATTATGATTCATTTGGACTTTAACTTCATTTCATTCCCTCTCTTCACTATCTCTGTATTGCACCGTTTCTTACTTGTGCAGCTCACAGGTAATTAATTCTTTATACACACAGTTCTACATGCTCCATAAAACCTAAAAACCCACTTTTCTGAGAATCCTGTTAGGAATGTACCGCAGCCTTTTCCACTACCAGGAAATATTTACAGACAGAAAGCTTCTGAAGGAATTTTTAGAATGTGATTTCTTTCTGTGGCATTAGAGAAGTGTCATTTGTAATGGCTCTTGAGAATTGAAAGAAGCGACTGAAAAACTTCAGTGTTCAGAGACTCAAACTGAACGCAACACAAGACATTTTCTAATACACAAACTATGCTCTTAATCCGGAAAGACCCAAGATAATTAGATAAAGATGAGATTGATTGGCATGTTTGTGTGAATACATGTAACTGTATGAAATGTTTATTAAGGAATGGCCATTAGATCCGTCCATCCATCCATTTTATTCCCATTTCCCAAATTTGGTGCAGAATAAACTGCACCAAATTTGCAGTTTATTCTGCTGATTAGACCCCGTTAGAATTAATAGAGATTGAGGTGGCAAAGAAAGCGGAACCAATAACATGATGATTCTTCACTGGGGACGCGGTGATGGGGAGGAGGTGGGTTGCTGCACAAGCAAGAGGGACTGAGAATCTCTGTTTAAATGCAGCAGTGAAGTGATACTGATGAGCCTTGTGACTGTGTAGACGGAGAACTTACTCCAGGTGCGACAGTGGGCAAAAATCTTCCTGTCTGAATTTTCACTTTAGCTGGATTTGTTTGTGGGGGAGGTTAAATCAATCCCAAACATTAAATCTTCACTCTATTTAATGTACTATGGTAATTTATGATTTTAATGTTTCTGTCATTTTTTTGTCAAGCACTTTGCCTCCTGTATGAACTGTGCTATACAAATAAACTTGCCATGCCTTAACGACTAGAGTGACATCCCCATCTCTCATTAGGGGTACGCTTTTACCACTAAATTAGAGAAATTCAACTCTATTTCTACCGTCTCTAACCCTGATTCTCCAACAGTTTAAGTATTCAGCAATTTAAACTCCAATTGCTTCAAAAGATGAACAGATCCTTTATTTTTCCCACAGAAGAGACATTTCAGTAGATGGAATAAAGGATTTCTTCATCTTAATGTAGAAATTTCAATTGCATCTCTGAAATCTATTGTTAAAACTAATTGTGAAGCTGCTTCATCTAACATTTTAGCAGACTCAGAAAAACTAGTTTCAATAGTTAAAAAGAACCTGTTACCTTTCATCCATTGTCTATTCCTTTAATGATCCCACTTTCACCGATGTCTCGCTTTTGTGACGGATATCACAGAACTATCGCTACATTTATCTGGAAGAGCAAATGGTCTCGCCTTAAACTACCCTCAGTGCAACATAAGAGAGCTGCAGGAGGTAAGGTAAGGTTTCTTTATTCGCACCTATAAAAAATAGATTTGCAATGACTGTTTCAAAGTTAAAATTGTACCATGGGTCTTTACCTTTCTAATGTATGGTCATGTATCTATCTACTTTTGTTTTACTGTTTTACAACGACCTGCTCAGGGACCACAGCTGTAAATTAGCACTGCTGCTAAAACATGGTACAATGCATCTCTCCTGTTGGCTACTGTTTATATTCTATACTATTTATATACTACACTGTCTCTGTAAAAATAAATATCATACCATACTTTACCATACTCTGCACCCTTTGTTAGATTATTCAGGCAATGTGGCTTACCAATGTTTGCAGCATTAAAAAGTTAAAGTTTGAATTATTTTAATTTAATTTTAATATATGTATATAATGGTTTATATTTGCATTATTTCAAGGCCTGACAATAAAAATAAAAAGATGCTCCATTTATAACCAAAACATTTTCTCTGCAACCAACAACAATCATACAGGCATTAATCAATAAAAATGAAAAAACAAAAGGGACGGGCAAACAAAAGTATCCGACAGACCAGGCATAGTCAGACCAGACAGAGACAGACCAGACAGAGACAGACCAGACAGAGACAGACCAGACAGAGACAGATCAGACAGAGACAGACCAGGCATAGACAGACCAGACAGACACAAGAAACAGAGAGACAAGAAACAGACAGAGACAAGACACAGACACAGTCACAGACAGGGACAGGGACACGGACACGGACACGGACAGGGACAGGGACAGGGACAGGGACACGGACAGGGACAGGGACAGGGACACGGACACGGACAGGGACAGGGACAGGGACAGGGACAGGGACAGGGACAGAGACAGAGACAGAGACAGAGACAGAGAAAGAGACAGAACGCAGACGCAGACGCAGACACAAGACACAAAGAGTTTGAATTATTTCTAATGAGGTTGTAAATGTGACATTATACAAAGAATGTAGAGAAGACATCTTTTTCTCAGTACATGTTATGTCTCACATTATCTGCTCTGATCTTCTCCTTTTGGGGGTGACGCATCAAATATCTGACAGGCTCTTGCTTTTTTAAACAACACACAACATCCCCAACCTTGATGTTTTAAGAAGTACCTGTACTTTGCTGTTTTGTACATGATTTTTTGTAACTTGTTCACAGCACAATATGTGGTTTCTATTATTTCTCAAAATGTGTGCTGTCAAAAAACCTTCAAGCATTATTTTTCAAAAGAGAAAAAAAAAAGGTCTTTACACCCTGCATTGTTGGGAACAATATTGTCGGCCCAGACTTATACAAGAGATGCAGTGCAGATAAAATGCCTTGGAGAAGCTCGCAGCCTGTTTTGCTTGTGCTTGCAGCTTCACTGTGGATTTACTATTGACAGAATAGGGCTTGTTGTATTTTTCCTTCAACAATGAAAGCTTCCCCGGCCTTGCAGTCTCCCATTGTCAAAAGTTTTACTCACTGTTGCTTTCTTCACCTCGCTCCAGGTCAATGCTAGCCTGTCATACCATACCATCGTACTAATTTCACTCCTTTGATTGGATCTGAGTTTACCGTGACGTATACTACAGTATAATGCGCCCAAGTGAGAGAGGCATTTAGCATTTAGCCTAGCTTTAGCCATCTCCTTTGCCACTAACGGAGCCCGTGGGGAGTAGAGCCACAACATCTTTGCCAGCAATGAAATTTACGCTTGCTCCGGCTTCAATTTCTTGATATTTGTAGCCGACCCAGAACGGATTTCTTTACTATCGCTTTTGCCACCATTGCCAAACTATCCATCCATCTTCTTCCCCTTTATCCATTTCTGGGACGGGGGAGTGGCAGCCAATTTAAATAGCACCAGCCCCTCACTGATCCTCCTGCAGATGGTGAGTCCACAAGAGCTAATTTGCTAAACAATCCTCTTGCTCCGGCTTTGATGATATTTTGGAGCCGAACCAGAATGGATTAATTTACTGTCACATTCGCCGCCATTGCCAAACTACAACCATTTGACGCAAACTCTTGATGTCACTGACACTAACCTACAACACCCGCCTCCCCCGCTCACTGAATGGTCGGAGGGGATACAACCGAGGTAACCGCAGCCACTAGGATCAGACCCAGACGTACATGAAGAAAATGATAATGGACCAGAGTTTACGTATGCCTAAGGCCAGGTTAGGTCAATGCAGGCAAGTTGGAGAGTACATACACGTAGGCCAAAATCAGGCATTACAAGCTCAGCCTCACAATGACAGCAACGTCGCTTAACAGCCTGATCTCTAATGGCCAGGGCTGGACTGGCCATCGGGCGTACCGGGCAATGCCAGAAGGGCCGATGCCCATATTTGGGCCGGTCTGTTTGCCTCATACAAAAAAGATGTTTGTGAAAAGTGTAAATCCGTTGAGAACTGTTCGAGGGGGCGCGCGTGTCCGCGGGGCACCTGCTGTATGTACTCGAACGGGATTCTACCACCTCAGCGGCCGCAGTGTTCCGGCATCCAGCGGCTCTGAGCTGGACGCGGGAACCGCTCACAACACAACACGGTGAGCGCGTAGCCGCAACGTGACCATGTACCCAAGACCATAAACGCGCACAGGACCATGCGTGTCTTTGCGTAATTTGTGCACCCAATAAATACACCGCTGCAGGAAACAGTCCGCGTCTCCCCTCTCCTCTCGAAGTGCGACTAAATTAAAGCTCGGGTGCCTAAATTTCCCATTGCATTAAAAGTTCATGTTTGAGCCCAAAAGTAAAATGTTGTGAAAAAATTAAACAGATTTAGAGCCAGCCAATGGCTGACATTATGCATTTCAGACTTTTTTGACCAATTCTCATCCCTGTAACAAACAACAGTGTTGTCTGTGTCCACCTCCCTCACTCTGAGACATGTTTATTACTCTCTTGTAATGTAGACTATTGCACTTTATTTTTTTGTTGAAACTGTAGACATCCTGATCCTCTACAGTATTTGCTTCCACATACTGTATAAACCAGGGGTCGGCAACCTTTAGTGCTCCTCCAGTGGCTCCTGGAGCCTTTTCAAAAATGTCTGAAAATGGAGTGGGAGGGCTATATTTTATTCCTAATTTGAATGTGGTTTCTGTAGGAGGAAAAACATTCCTAACGTATTTCAATGCTGTAAAAATGTGTATAAGTAATATTCAATTTCAACATTTCTGTCAACGTAGTGAGTCATATCCTGTGGCGCGGCCCCGCGGCAGACCGCCGCTGCTGTAAACAAACCGGCGTGTGCGCACGGATCCCAAAGATAAAAAGAGAACGAGTCGATAATAAGACTGGACTAAGAACAAGACTGAACATTTGCTTTTAGTCAACGAGGAAGGACTGCTTCATGTTTGCGATGTAATAGGAAGTTTTGTTGCAACACGAGGAACAATGAAGCACTAAATACCGTTCACAGGGATTATGTGAAGGATTCTTTCATACAAAATCCGGAGCACCTTTTTCAGACTTCAAAAACCTCCGCAAAGACTGTGAAAGAAAAGGCCATTAAGGACATTCAGCTGCAGCAAACTTCAGCCTGTGACGTAATCGATATGAGCGGACAGTGCAGGTGTGTGACCTTTGAGCCAAAAAGCAGATTTATTTACTGTATTTCTACAGTTGCATGAAGGCAAAAAAATGGAAGTCAAAGTTAAAGCAGAGTCATCACGTGGTGCGTTATTCTCTCCAGGACACGCTGCAGTGAAAACACACATTTGATAATCATGAATGCTAATCATGTATTTGTAGCCTTTACTTGGTCATTTAGATAATAGGCTAATGTAGCTAATGTAGCTACATTGTGTAACCTTCATATAAGCTTTATACAAGGCTGTTATTTTTTTGCGGCTCCAGACAGATGTTTTTAGTATTTTTTGTCAAATATGGCTCTTTGAACCTTTTGAGTTGCCGATCCCTGGTATAAACAAACTGTAAAAAACGTGACAAAAACATGCCTGGGCCGGTAAGAAGGAAAAAATGCCCGGGCCGTTTTTTTTGTCCCAGTCCAGCCCTGCTAATGGCTAGCTCCTTCCAACACATGCTAAAAGGCACCATCGCATTAAAGTGCCTGTAATCGCAGCAGTAGATGAAGGCTACTTAACACGCCGCCTTAAGCCTTTCAGCAGGCTTTCTGTCAACTTGCGGGGGTCCGCTGTGCGCACAAATGGACGCAAACCAAGAACACAAAGGGGAGAACGGCGAAGCAGACGCAGCGACACGGGCACTTTGATGCTGATTTGGGAAAGATTTATAAATTGGCGTAGGGCCGCGTGGAAAACAGGACGTGTGCCAGTGACTTGTTAGCCGTTGGCGTGTGCTTACTGTGAACGCGGCGTGTTTATGTTCGAGGCTCCGGCAGCAGATGTCACGGGTGCAACTGCTCTATACTGCTCTAAGTGAACATAATTGGGAACATCTTCAGAGAGGAATTAACACATCAGGACACAGTCACAAATAATCACAAGTGTAATGCGGCGGTGACAAATAGGCAAAGACACCACCAGAAAGTGGATGGTGAACTTTGGGAGAGGATAAAACTGGTGTCCGGTGTCGTTAGAGATTTTATATGCGTCTTCATTTAGTTTATGTCATCTGTTGGATTCAATTTAATCTGGAGGTAAAAAAGAATGATGTAAATAATTCATTGTGGTTATGCAATTCTGTTCTGATAATTCACTTGTCACTTCACCGGCTGCTATTTTCACTATTATTATTTCAGTATTAATCTTTAGTAAGGACACAATACAATATGGTCCATAGTTAAAAGAAAATATAGAATACATACAATAGTAGTAGTAGCATCTTTATTTGAGCAGTTTTACAGTGAGGGGCTGGTGCTCTGTATGGGTGCAGCTCTGACTGCCACCCCCCCAACCCAGAAATGGATTAAGGGGAAGAAAAGAAAAGATTTTTTTAAAGATACATATAATTCAAAAAAGAAAGCTCAAAAGGAGAAGGCAGAAGCAAAAAACTTCAGTAGATTTATATTGAAAAATAATTAATAAATACATAATATCTAATAATCTATTGTGTATTGCTCTAAAATATAAAACTACTAAAGTTCAATTTAAGTACATGTAAATATGTCATAATCAAGGACTACAGAAAGTACTAAATCTGGTGCAGCCATTTTTTTAAGGTAACTGCACATAATAAATTAAACTCTAACCTCTATGCTGCTGACTACAGTGCATACTCCACTAATGACTTATCCTTGAACCAAGTGCAATTAGAGTTTATTCTGTTTTATTATCTTATTATGTTATTGTATTATCTATTATCTTAAATAATAGATTCTGGTTGACAACCTGAGTAATCCCATTTCCTAATTTGAATCTTCTGTAATGTGCCCAAAGTTGACGTCAGCTTTACTTGTATAGCACATTTACAACAACACGAGCTGCTCAAATTGCTGAACAGGCATGAACGATGAAAAAACAGAAAGATAAAAGAAATAAAACAGCATAAAATACACGCACATACATGTAAAAATTAAGTAAAACGGTAAAACTTAATTGGGGTTGAATAAATTTATGTTATGTTATGTTTTCTAGCCTTAGAGAAGAATTAAGACATCAACTCAGTCAAAAATAATAATACAAAATGTAATACAGCAGTGACAAATAGGCAAAGACAAAACTAAAGTGTATGTTGAACTTTGGGAGAGAATAAAACTAAAAGTGTCTGGCGTCGTTAGTCTATTCCATTTCATCTGTTAGATTCAATTCAATCTGGAAGTTGGACGCAAAAAAAGAATAATGCAAATAATTCAGGATTCATGTGGTTACGCTTTTAACACGCCTCGATGAGTTACAAAAAAAAGTTCTATATTTAGCCCATTCTATCATATATTCCCAACCATGCTTCCGTTCTATCTCTCCCCTTGATAATCCGAGATTTGGGCTCATTAAAGTTGAATCCCTCAGAGATTATACTTCGAAAGTTATCTGGAAAGTTTAAGGACACTGCTGATATGACAGACACAAAAGATGAAGCCGCTCCACCTGCTTTGATAAGACGGATCCAAACACACCGCAGCCAAGGATCGCGAGCAATTTGATTACATAGTTTGGAATATTGATGATACGGTGACAAACGCAGCACTGTCTGATGAAAGCGTTCATAAATCCAGAGCCGTGTGCACAAGTGTTAGCATCAAAGAGGAGCGCAAACATCTGTTGGCAAATGTTTTATAATCCTATCAGATAGACAGATGTGCTCATAACATGCAGCGCGACTACATAGATCTGTCAGGGGTTTTCTGCGTGTTTGTGTGCTTAAATCAGTGGATACAAACAACAAAAGGTGCAACGTATTCCACATTCTGCATTTATAAAACATGCATGTGTGTGTGTGTCTCTGTGTGTGTCTGTATGTGTGTGTCTCTGAGTGTGTGTCTGTGTGTGTGTGTCTGTATGTGTGTGTCTCTGATTGTGTCTCTGTGTGTGTCTCTGAGTGTGTGTCTGTGTGTGTGTTTGTGTGTGTGTGTCTGTATGTGTGTGTCTCTGAGTGTGTCTCTGTGTGTGTGTCTCTGTGTGTGTCTTTATGTGTGTGTCTCTGAGTGTGTGTCTCTGAGTGTGTCTCTGTGTGTGTGTCTCTGTGTGTGTCTCTGTGTGTGTGTCTCTGTGTGTGTGTCTGTGTGTGTGTCTCTGAGTGTGTCTCTGTGCACTTGTTTTCAACTCCTGGTGGGTTCCATAACCTGAGATTCCACTCACGTCATGGGGACTGGTTTTACGTGGTGGGGCCCGAACACCGGACCCCACTGGTCCAAGCTTAATAATCAATGGGTAATGCTTTTCTAACGGTCCTTATGCAGTCTCTGTAAAAATATGGAAAGGACCCCTGGAGGTTTACTTTCCTGAAAAAAGTGTGTTATGTGTCGGAACCTTGTGGTGGGTTGCGGGATATCAAGGAGGGGCACACTGGGGCAATTTCAGTCCAGCAGGCTGGAGCCAATCATGGAGCAGCACAACAGAGGAAATCAGGTGTCAGGCTAGAAAAAGGTGCAAGTGTGTGGTTCATTAGGCTGCAAGAAATCATGGAGGAGCACACTGAAGCGCACGCTTACAAACCACTGGTAAGTGCTGACTACAAGTCATGACTTCAAATTGTTATATAGAATGATTACAAATTATTTGTTGTTTGTGCAGCTTAGTCAAGAGTCCCTAATTGATGAAGTCGACTCAGATTCTGACGATTTAACTGTCAAGAAGAAACCTGTAAAAAAGTATGGAAAAAGAAAAATCAAAAACACTTTTCTTCAAGACTCGGAAAGTGACGAACCAAAGGCAAATAAGATTGTTATCATGCAGCTGCAAAAGAAGAAATATGGGGGGCGAGTTTACAGCAAGAGACACTTCTGCCTCTACTGTTCAATGTCCTGCCACAAAATGTCCCGTCATTTGACTAGAAAACATGGAAATGAAAGTGACGTAGCCAGAGCATTGGCTCTACCTGTGAAATCTAAAGCACGTAAACTTCAGTTTGATTTGATCAGGAATAGTGGAAACCGTGAGCACAATTTTGAGGTTTTAAAGGCCGGCATTGGAACTTTAGTCCCAGCTAAACAGCCAAATTCCCCAGTTAAATCCAGTGAGTTTTTGCACTGTATAGACTGTGGGGCATTGCTTAAGCTAAAGTCGCTGTGGAGGCATGTGGCCAGGTGCCGGCTTTCACAGAAAGATGCCCAGGCTAAACCAGGTAGAAGTAGGGTCCAGTCCCTCTGCTCCCTAGCCCAGCCTGTACCGGAGGGCATCAGCAAAAAGCTGTGGTCTTTAATTTCGGCAATGCATCAGGATGAGGTCACGGGTGTTGTCAAAGCAGAAAAGGGGATTCTGAGACTCGGAGAGCACCTTAAAACACGGGCATGATAAGACTAAGCATGATTACATTAGGCAGAAAATGAGAGAAGTCGGTAGGTTAATTAACGAAGCAAAAACCGCAGGGAAACTGAAAACAATTAAGGATTTCTTTATTCCTTCCAACTTTAACCATGTGATTGATGCAGTCAGGTCTGTGGCTGGATATGATGAGGAAACAAATCAATACAAGACTCCATCCTTGGCCCTCAAACTCGGCCATAGCCTCAGAAAGCTAGCAGATATTCTTGAATGTGACTCAAAAATGGAGCATTGTGTTGATGAACTATTTATTAAAAACCTCCCAACGAAGCCGGCTGCTTTTTGAGAAGAGGTGGGACGTCTGTGTTTCTTCTGCTGCCCTACAGACCCTCCGGCAAGCCAAGTGGAACACTCCGGACCTGCTCCCTCTGACTGAGGACGTTAGAGCCATGCATGCACATATTGAGGTATGTCGACCTGAATATGTGCAAACCCTAATAAGTGAGCCAACGTCTAAGCATTGGTCTAAACTGGCAGTTTTGACTCTTTGTGAGGTCATCATTTTCAATCGAAGAAGGGAAGGTGAGGTTTCAAAGATGCCACTGACAGCCTTTACCTTAAGAAGTAAGACTGGGATCCATTCTGACATTGCTCTGGGACTGTCCCAACTTGAGAAAAAGCTGTGTCAGCATTTTCAACGCATTGAAATTAAAGGGAAAAGAAGTCGGAAAGTGCCGGTTCTTTTGACTCCTGAAATGATTGCTTCGATGGAGGTGCTGGTGGAGAACAGAAGGGCCTGTTCCATCTCTGACCATAACCCATACTTCTTTTCCCGCCCGGGCGCAGACACCCACATCAGGGGATCAGACTCCCTACGGCAGGTAGCCAAAGAATGTGGTGCGGTGCATCCAGAGATGCTATCCTCAACCAAACTTAGAAAGCACATAGCTACTATGTCTACAGTTCTCAATATGAAAGAGAATGAGATGGACATACTTGCCAACTTCCTCGGCCATGACATTCGCATCCACAGGCAATATTACAGACTACCAGAGGGGACACTGGAGCTGGCCAAAATCAGCAAAGTGTTGATGGCCATGGAGCAGGGAAGAGTGACGGAATTCGTAGGAAAGAGCCTCGACCAGATACAAATTGAGCCTGAAGGTAATTCTTGATATTATTAAAATATGTATGATTTTTTTCCCCTAAAGGCCACTTGTATTTTTATTTTCTGTGCGACAGGGAGAGCAGTAGAGATCCTCTCACAAACGGACGGGCTAAAAGAAACTTCAAGCGGAAACCTTCAACCATTCATCCAGATGCACCCCATGGTAGTGGCAGTGCCCCTTCTGGTAAGTGTACCAGGTGGGGGATTACAGCCAGGCTGCTTGGTCCTAACCCTGGGAGTGTATATTGCTAATATATTTTTATTTCTCTCCCTAGAACGTGTAAGAAAGCCATGGTCTGCATCTGAGGTGAAGGCTGTGGAGAAGACCATGACACCTTTCATACAGACTGGAAAGGTCCCTGGGAAGTCTCACTGCCTGGCCTGCATTAATGCCTCACCAGATGACCTTAGACATCGGACATGGAGTGGCATTAAATTCTATGTCAAAAATAGAATCACTGCAATTCGAAAACAAAATCTAAAATAAAATTCCTTTAAAATAGTTGTTTGGTTTCTATTGACTGTTTTGTATTACTTAAAGTAGTCCCAGTAAAAAAAGATTATGTCTATGGGTCCCATTCTGAACGGCCCTGTCAAAGGGACCCACCAGGTAACAAAAACGTGTATGTGTGTGTGTGTGTCTCTGAGTGTGTGTCTCTGAGTGTGTCTCTGTGTGTGTGTCTGTATGTGTGTGTCTCTGTGTGTGTGTCTCTGAGTGTGTCTCTGAGTGTGTCTATATGTGTGTGTCTCTGTGTGTGTCTCTCTGTGTGTGTCTCTGAGTGTGTGTCTGTATGTGTGTGTCTCTGTGTGTGTCTGTGTGTGTGTCTGTGTGTGTGTGTCTGTATGTGTGTGTCTCTGAGTGTGTCTCTGAGTGTGTGTCTCTGTGTGTGTGTCTGTGTGTGTGTCTGTGTGTGTGTCTGTGTGTGTGTGTCTCTGAGTGTGTGTCTCTGAGTGTGTCTCTGTGTGTGTGTCTCTGTGTGTGTCTCTGTGTGTGTGTCTGTATGTGTGTGTCTCTGAGTGTGTGTCTGTATGTGTGTGTCTCTGAGTGTGTCTCTGTGTGTGTGTCTGTATGTGTGTGTCTCTGAGTGTGTCTCTGAGTGTGTCTCTGTGTGTGTCTCTGTGTGTGTGTCTCTGAGTGTGTCTCTGAGTGTGTCTCTGTGTGTGTCTCTGAGTGTGTCTCTGAGTGTGTGTCTATATGTGTGTGTCTCTGAGTGTGTCTCTGTGTGTGTCTCTGAGTGTGTCTCTGTGTGTGTGTCTCTGTGTGTGTCTCTGTATGTGTGTCTCTGTGTGTGTGTCTCTGAGTGTGTCTCTGTGTGTGTGTCTCTGAGTGTGTCTCTCTGTGTGTGTCTCTGTGTGTGTGTCTCTGAGTGTGTCTCTCTGTGTGTGTCTGTATGTGTGTGTCTCTGAGTGTGTGTCTCTGCCTCAGACGGATATAGCTGAAGAGCAGACTCAACCGTTTCAATAAGTGAAAGCTCTCTGCACGTCCAGTTTTAGTTTGTGAGAAGTCGACTCAGTTGTTCATAATGATCGTTTTAAAGATTCAAAGATTAAGAGATCTTTTATTCGTGCCACAGAGGGGAAATTTCAGTGTTGCATTAAAAGTTACAGGCCGTCGGAAGGCACAAGATACATTTATATTAACTCTATTCAATAATAAAATCTCTGCAAAAAGTTATGAAAAGTTAGTCAAAAATAATTCGAGCGTATTTGCCAATGGGACAAAGCAAAATGATCTTGTTTTTAAATGATACAAGAAATGTCTCCCTTGGAAGGAGAAAATAAAGCAACAGTTCTCTTGATAACTCAGTATAATATCTATACAAGTTTAAAATACTGTATATACTAGAGCAAGTAATATATAGTTGTATGTTTACTTCTGTATACTGTATGTGAGCAGCTGAGGCCATGGGACAAAGTGACTCAGTGAAGTGACAGTAACACACGTGGTTCCATATTGCACATTTTGACAACTTAAAATTTGACATCACCAATTTCCAACCAAATTCCAAAGAGCCTGTACTTTAACATTGCAGCAGAGAGCAGCTGAATCTTTGATAGAATCCTGGTATCTATAAAAACTGTCAAAGATCAAATTTCTAGTCTTAATTTGTTTCTGTATTTCCTCAAACACAAACTGACAAAAAATGGTATCATTATTTTCTTTCAAAAATCAAAACAACATATGCCTGATGTTAGCCACTAATGAGAATTTTCAGACTTAACAATGATCTGCTGTGTTTGTGAATCTAATCTCTGTCAAATAATCATCTGGGAAAAAAAACATTTTCTTTTTCAACATTTCAATCAAAAATTGCTTCGCATAGAGTTGTAGTGGCGCCTGCTCTCCGACTGAAAGACTTTGCATTCCGGTTCATAAATCTTCTGTCACAGTTAAGTCATTGATCCATGTCAATGTTTTTTTAATTTATTTACTTCAAGCTCGTGAACATAAGGGGCGGCACGGTGGCTGAGTGGATAGCACTCTTGCCTCTCAGCAAGAAGGTCCTGGGTTCGAATCCCGGTCAGACCAGGGCCTTTCTGAGTAGAGTTTGCATGTTCTCCCCGTGTCTGCGTAGGTTTCCTCCGGGTACTCTGGTTTCCCCTACCACTAAAAATATGTCCAATAGTTCTGGCATGTTCTTCCTGTACTGGTGACCCCGCTCCCATCTCTGTGAGGAGTGAGAGACAAATGCCCAAAATTAACAATTGTAAACCGCTTTGAGACTCAGATCTGCAGTGAAAAGGCGGTATATAAATAAAAACTTACTTACTAAATATATTGCACATGATACAAACAAGTCGAGCTCCCATTCACCCAAACATACCGCTGCCACTTTACAGATTTAACTAATTGTGGCCAGACCTGCATGTGAAAGCCAGATCCCGTCAGACCTCTGAAGCAAAGCAGTGCAGGGCCTGGTTAATACTGTGATGGGAGACCTCTGGGCAAGACATTTCACCCACATTGCCTTGTGACGACTCCAGTCTTGTCTGGTTTGTGTGTTGCTGCTGGCTTTCTCCTCCTTTCAGGATCCAGCCAATGGGAGAGCTGATTGGGACTGGCAGTACCTGAGATGGGTGGGACCGGCCACATTCAAAAGTGCTGTCAGGAAGTCGATGGAGCTCTCTCTCACCTGGCAGTAGCAGCCTTTTAAATAAACATTCTATTTTTGTACATCTTGAAACATGTGTGGACTGGATTTTTGTCCGAACCTTGAGCCAGTTCATGACAAATGGGGGCTCGTCCGGGATCTGAACCCTGGACCTCTAGCCAGTTCCTGACAGCCTAGAATGAGTCTGGTGTGTGTGTGTGAATGGCTGAATGTGGTCAGAGGGGCTGATGGCACATACTAGTTGCTTCGCTTCTATCAGTGTGCCCCTGGGCAGCTACGGCTACTGTAGTAGTTTATCACGACCGTGTATGGAGGGAATGAATAATGACATGTCCAGTGTATACACAGCTTTTGACAGCTGCAGCAGCACTCAGACCTACAACGATCAGGTTCAACATGTCCGCGATTACACTTCTACTGTTGTGAGTTCAAATGGTTTGAAAAGTACGTATATGTGTGTGTGATAGAGCTTGTGTGTGGATTTTCCTAATTGTGGGTTATCTTCAGAACGTAACCGTCACAATAAATGAGGGACCACTGTAGTTACAATATAAAAGAAACACACAAAAAACACGTGCTCTGAGCCTGCTCTATTTGCATTCACTGCTTGAAGCCCTAATTTCCTAAAGGACATGTCGCACACAAACAGGTCTAACATTAAGAGGACACCATCTCCCTTAGCGGCCACAAACACGGTCACCTCACGCTTCATAAAACACCAAATGTATACCTCTAATGTGCCTCAAAAGGTGAACGTAAATAACAATAAACTTTGGATTAAACCCTCACTCAAACATCAGAAAAACATTACAAACAATCTCATACAAAAGCGAGCCAAAGGTTTTGCACCGTTAGACACTAGACCAAAACACACAGACACATTTATTTCTGTTATTTCTTTCTTTCCAAACCAATAAACTAATAGAAATGAAATATTAAGAGGCATGTGAGCCAGGCAGCTGTGGGGAAAAAGCCTGTAAAGTACACTCTGATACGCTTAGGAGGCACTCTAACCTTGGAGAGGACTGATACAACACGCACACAGTCCGACATTCAGTTGAAACTTTTACATTTCGGTTCTTAGCTGAATTGGAAATCCGAGAGCAATCGCGGCGCTCCTGATAAAAGCTCCATTTGATAATGCAGCAAACCCACACAGTGCTCTCTATCTCCGCTCGTTCATTATTGATAGAGTGGTCATTTTTAGTATAGCCCTTTTAACAAATAAAAAAGTCATAAAATACAACATTACGCTTGAGTCCAGTATTTAAATGGCATAGAAGTGCGTCTCTCTTCGCCGGGGCAGGTACAGCCTAGGCCCAAAGGAGAATAGAGAAGCGTGCGTGCCAGTTGGTGTGGATGCGATGTGGAGCATATGTGCTGCAGTTGGTGGTCCATATGGCGCAAGTGCAGACTGTAGGCCATTTCAAACACACAGAAACCAATTGTCTGTCATTATGGTTATCTACGAATCCGCGAAGAGCATTCACCATTGTTAAAGTTAAATCACGACTGGAAGAAAGTGGGAAATTTTTGATAAGATCGGATACACTTTCATTAATTTTGTTTGCATTGCCACAGATAAGGACAAAGGTAGACAATACAGTCAAGTTGGTATATTATCTATTACTTTTAATTGTTGTTACAATGTAAATTTCCTTGTTGCCTGTGGTAACGCTATCATGATATAAAACTATAAAGTAATGTTTGAACAAAGTAAAAGTGATGTTCCATCCATCCATCTATTTTCTACCCCTTAATCCATTTCTGGGTCGGGGGGGTGGCAGTCAGAGATGCCACCCAAGTCACAGAGCACCTGCCCCTCACTGATCCTCTGCAGGTGGTGAGTCCACAGGAGGATGGGTGCTCTGTCAATGTGAGCATAGCCGTGATCTCTCAGCGGCGGCTTTGGGCAAAGTCGGGTTAAGTGTCTTGCCCAAGGACACAACGACAGCAGACATCAGTGGGAGTCGGTGGAGAAGGTGTCAAGGTGGGAATTTAACCCACAACCTTCAGGCTTAAACCAACTGAGCTACTGTCGCCCCTACAGTCAACAGTGAAGTTGATAGTTTAATCACTGAATGGGGATAAAGGGATGGGATTAAATAAGTGTTTCTTCTTCCCACTCCTTTTCAGGCAGAATTATACGGCCATGTTTATACCGTACATTTATTGTTTATACATTTATTTATTTATTTTTATTTTTTTTTGTTTATTGTGTGTTTTGTCTGTTTTTTGCATTATATGATTTATATTATTTAACTGCATTTTATTACCTTGTTTACTCACCTGTGCCATTGCCTGAATTAAATGAATAAATGAAATGAAATGACATTAAGTGCAAAATGATAAGGACAAAAAGAGAATGTACGGCAACTGCATGTACACATAACCTAATTCTGCCTGAAAAGGAGTGGGCAGAAGATAACTTTATTGATCTCACAATGGAGAAATGTACATAGAAAGATACTGTACTTAGAAAGATAGATAGATATGCTATTGATCCCCGTAGGAGGAATTCAGGTGTCCAGTACAGTAGCAGTAGAAACACAGGCATCCAAACAAAACATAACATGTCACGTTTGGTATTAATAGGATCACTCAGGGTGTGCAAATAGACAGGAAATGTGCTAAAAAGTGAAAAAGATCTATAATGAAAAATACACTAAATTGCAATTATGTATGTTCTGATGAGGTTCATAAGAATACAGATTTTTTTTTTGCATCCTTGACTGTTTCAACTTTGTAAATACCTCTGAGATTACTACTGTTGTTATTTAGAGTTGTTTCGTCCTGGATGTTGTTATTTTTTTCATTAAATCTGGCCTTTTTTGCAGTCCTGTATTTGAGCTCTCCCTTTGTTCTGCACTTATGACCCTTTCACCCGTTTAAATTCTTCAGAAAAACTCTGACATTTTTTTGTTATGTCTGAGAAATTCTTTAATCTCCTATTGAATTATAAGATTTCTTTTCCCCAAGACGCTAATTAGTAATTACATTATGTTATTCATATGCAATACAATGCAAAATGGTGGCTGAAGTTATTACAAATGAAATACAAAGGGTTATTTTTTCAACTAGAGCCATTTAGTAGCATATCTTAATATTTGGGATGATGGGGATGTGGATATAGAGAAGGCAATACAAAAGAAACTGTCCCTGAAATAGGAATAGACTATCTCATTCTAAAAGCATTTCCTGGTGGTTTATTTTCAATCCATTGTTTACTGGAGAATATTATTTTCCTTATCTGTGCCAAGTCTTTGAAAACAGACGTAGGCAATATTAGTCATTCAGTCCCAGGAGATGGGCTTCCTTCTTGGTTTTGAAATGAAATACTATCACCTCTGACTGCAGATTCTGCCAAGCGTATTTTTGTGTTTTCTGTGTCAAATCTGCAATCAGTGGTTATTTAAGAACAGGTTACTCTATATTACACTTGCATATCAGTACAGTATATTTACATTACTGACACCAACGGCCCTTTCCATAGACTGAGTATTCGGATTGGATAGGATTTAGGAATAACAAAGAGGAATTGTGGGGCGACAGTGGCTCAGTTGGTAGAGCATTGGCCTTTGAGCCTGAAGGTCGTGGGTTCGAGCGGACTCACCACCTGCAAGATGATCAGTGAGGGGCTGGTGCTCTGTGGACTGGGTGGCATCTTTGACAGCCACCCCCCCGACCCAGAAAAAATGGATGGAAAAAATGAATTGTTGAAAATGATTCCCATCAAGCAATCAATTATGGTGCGTCCTCTATGATGGTATTCTCAAGTGGCATAGTTTGAGCTTTGTTTTGGACAAATTGATACAAAATATCCTCTATTCAACGGATAAAACTGATTTATTAAAAGAATGGAAGAAAAATGAAGCTAGCATTAGGCTGGAAATTGAGACTTGAAGATTGGAAGCTCCAAGTCCTCCCACCGCTGCAATCAGTCTATCACAAATCCTCATCGGGCAGCAATCAGGCACTGCCCGCATCAAGCTTCAAATCGCGAAGAAGCTTCATTCACGCTGCAACCCTCCTCCTCCCCAGCTCAGCCTCGCTCCAGGCCAGGTCTTTCATCATTCTCCTAGCTACAACCACCAGGGTCTCATCTCATAATTTATTTTCCCTTCTGCAATCGTGCAGTGGTCTGCCAGGGTCTAAGCGCCAAATCCTAACCACCTTTCTGTACAGCATCTTGAAAATATTCTCCTCAGAGTCTTATGTTTGAGTCTCTCCATATTGATTTATTATTCTTTACAACTAATCGATGATCAAACCAGCCCTAAATGTTACGTCGACTTTGACAGATCCAGAGAGCTGTCTATGTAAAACATGAGGTCGCAACACCATTTTTAATATCAACATATTTCTTTTGTACACGACTTTTAAAGGTCACGGCTGACGTTGCTTTGAAAGGTCAATGCAGATATGAATGACTGAACCGTAGTCTGATTTTTGTGTTGTCATCACATCACAGCGACCATAATCTGTCGTCCCCATGTCTTTGTCGAATGTAGAATCTGAATTTAGAGCACGCACACCCCAAGTCCTCTCCCTCAGTGTCTGTGTCTCCCCTCTCCCTCTTCATACACAGCTGATTTCCCGGCGCCTCGGCAGTAAGGAGCAACACAGTGTCAAAGTATGCTAATGAGAAGGTGCCATATGGCTTATTCTTTATTTAAGACAGACAGTAAGCCACTCTTCCCGCTGACTAGCTTCCTGTCTTGCTACCTGCCCTTGTTGGATAGAGCGCAGCTGATCTCATAATGAGGCTCAGGGGTGTTCGCGATCGGATCAACACTCCAGGAAGGATCACTATCACATCAGTCTGTGAGCTGCGCTTGAGAACATAGGTCCACGAGGTCGAACGGGGAGAGGAGATTAGGGAGCAACTACAAACAAAAGAAACTGTTTATCCCACCATTAGGCACATCTAATTATGAGGTGCTGTTAGCATGAAAAATCTAATCATGGCCCAAACCAAGTAGATATAAACGAGGATATTTAATGACACTAAAGAGTTACAAGATACATAACTGACAAAACAGAAATAAAATCAAACCCCCAGGGAGAGATATGGGAGAGAGAGAGAGAGAGAAGCCGGAAAGGCCTCCTATCTGAATGATAGTTTATTTGAACATGGAATAAAAACAACAGAATAAGAACAAAAAAACAAACAACAATAAATACAAGACAACAGCAAAGAAGAAAAAACAAATTTCAACAACAAGATGTTAGTTGTTGACATGAAGTTAGTAGGTAGCACACCCTCTCATCATTGAGACGCCTCTGGGTCTTAGCATTTGCCTTGATGCACCAACCAAGAAACCCCAAGGAGACATTCCATCTCCATGCATTCTGAGCCGTGATGTCACTTCCTGGTCACACTGGATTGGTCAATCCCCCGGACATCAGGTAAGTGGGAAATCCATACCAACAGGCACATTATCAATGATCGTGTTTATTTATTGCAAGGCAGGTTAACACTAGAACTCTAAGAGAATTCTTTTTTCTTTTTTTTTGGCTTTTTGTTTTGGAAGCGTAGTTACTCCGCTTATGTAGGTTTTTGGTTTTCATAACTTTGTAACTTTTCCTGTATCTATATGTAGTTTGGGTCTGTGCAAATGTGTTTATGAAATTATCTTGGTCCCAGATTAGTCTTTGATTGGTTACCAGAAGTTAGTATTTAGTTGTAGCTGTATTTCAATTGTATTCTCCAGTTTTAGCACATATTAAAGACGAAAAAAAAAAACAATGAATCACTTAATTTTCCTCAATGTAGAGTAACAAATATATATATTTATATATACTAAAAACATGCACAATAGGTATGAATGTAAATGAGAGAGTGAATGGATGGTGTTGATTGGGGCTGATGCTCCAGTGTGTTCGGCGAATCGCTTCTGTCATTACCGTGTGTGGAATGATTGGAACAATATCTGGACTCTGAACATTGTAAAGTGCTTTGGGTTACCTTGGTCTGTAAAATGCTCTATATAAATAAACATTACTTAATTAATTACCGTCAAAATGACTGCTGTTGTAATAGTTTCAGAATGCTGGGAGTCCTGTGAATTAATTAAAGATGGTTTACCTGTACACAAAGGAACAATGTAAGTAAGTAAGTAAGTAATCTTTATTTATATACCGCCTTTTCACTGCAGATCTGAGTCTCAAAGCGGTTTTACAATTGTTAATTTTTGGGCATTTATCTCTCACTCCACACAGAGATGGGAGCGGGGTCGCCGGTACAGGAGGCGCATGCCAGACATGCCTATTGGACATATTTTTAGTGGTAGGGGAAACCGGAGTACCCGGAGGAAACCTACGCAGACACGGGGAGAACATGCCACCGTGCCGCCCAATACAATGCAATACAATGCAATACAATGTATCTTATTTTAAGAATGCAGAGAATATATAAATTGTGCTTTTTGTTTACTTATATCTTGGTCAAAACACTAACATCACTTCTTTAATAATATGAATATTTTTGGTCCTCTACACTCTCAAAAACATGTTTGAGAAAAGGCACTACTGTATTAGCCAAGAGCCAGAAAAAGCTTCTTAGCAACGGTTGCCATGGCCCAAATCAAGGCACACATTCAGAGGAGAAAAAGCAACATCTCCTACATTAAACAAAAAAATGTGTATATTTAGCAACTTCAGCAACTTAGTTCAACATCCTGCAGAATGATAAATGTTTAAATTAACTTCAGAGAGTAAACTGTAAGCTAACTGTGCTAAATAATATATGTTGCTATGGTAACCCCTCAGGCATATGCAACCTGTAATATAACATGAGGTTTAAACAGCACTAATCATTGCTAGTTTGCATTGGAGTCCTCGCTTTGGTATAAAACACAATTATCGACTGAATAATACCTGTTCAGCTGCAGGGGGCCTGTACAAAGATCTTTCTCGAGTGTTTCTGAGAAAGCTACAATTAACTGCTGCGTGTGAACACTTTACAGACTGTGCTGAGGCCCCTATAATAATCTTAACAATGTTATTTATTAGTACTTGCTGGAGTTCTAAGGAAACCTGCATTGAAACCGCACAAGTTGAATTTTTTAAATAAAGTATATATTTTTTCCCACATACAGGCCGCACTTGAATATAAGCCCCATTTATTTTATGTTGCAACACTTTCTGATGGAGCAAAACAAACAGACAGACGACGGATACAGATGGACACAATATGATTTTATGAAGAGGTGTTTTCACGCAGTTGACTCATGCTTCCCATCCCTAAGAGTACTTATTGGCTGGTTTAATAATGTAATAATTCATAAAAATAATAAAAATATACATTGATTGCATTGCTATATAAGCCACTGGGATCATACCACTTAAAAAAACAAAACAATAAAGGTTTATATTCAAGTACTTATAGTTACTATCTGCCAAGTCAATCAAATATGTTTTTTTTATCCTTACAATCCCAAATGCCAACGAGAAATGTCATAAAAAACGTTTAACAGAAAAATGTCCCACAGCGTCCCTTGGCCCTATACACTCTGGATTGAGCAAGAAAAACAAAAAACAATGGGGAGATCGGGCACCACGATAGAGGATCCGCCTCATGGACAGACTCTGCCGTTTCCTTTCTGCTGTTGATGCTGATAGCAACGTCTGAGGACACAGTTATCCGACGTCTGAAGACACAGTTATCCAACAGTTGAAGAAGTAACAAAAAAAAGTAAGGATTAAACAACGTGGAGTACTGCGGTTGTATACTTTCAACTCACAATGTACAGAGTGTTTTAAACCATACAGCCAAACTTTTTTTCATTTATACGTTTTTTTATTATTATTATTATTATTTTTTTTTTTACCATTGCTCACTTTTACTAACTGCTAAAACTGGTAAATATAACTTGAAATACCACAAAAAGCAGTTTGTTGAAAGAAAAAATGCCAACTGGTGGTAGCAAGTAAGCATTAAGTTGCTATGGTAACTAGTACATTGTGCCTCCTGTACGGTGACCCCGCACCCATCTCTGTGTGGAGTGAGAGACAAATGCTCACAACAATTGTAAAGCACTTTGTGACTCTGGTCTGGGAAAGGCGCTATATAAAAGGTAAAGATTACTTTCTACTGGCTCTACTCCGGGAGGTAAAGGTAGAGCTACCATTGCTTCAAAATACATGAAAATAATACTAGAAATATACTACAGAAACTAAATACATAAACTAATAGAAACAGAAAAAAGTCACAAAGTTCGGATGATCAAAAATGTACTTACAAACCTAAAAGCTCTGGGAGTTCAAGTGTTACCCCACCTATACCACAGTCACAACAATATACCTATATATTTATCCATACATACATTTATATAATAATAATAATAATAAATCAGTTTTATATTTTTATATAGCGCTTTTTTGGACACTCACAGACGCTTTACATGTCATTATTCATTCACTCCATACACAGTGATGATAAACTACAACTGTAGCCACAGCTGCCCTGGGGCACACTGACAGAAGCGAGGCAACCAGTATCGGCCCCTCCGATCACCACCAACCATTCACACACACACCCGACTCCTTTTAGGCATTGGGGGTGAAGTGTCTTGCCTAAGGACACAACGGCAGTTTGGCACTTTACAGCCGCAGCCGCCCCACTGTGGCACCTGGTGTTCCCAGAGGTAAAGTGTCTTGCCAAGGACACAACGACAGCAGACATTAGTGGGAGTCGGGGAGAAAGTCTTATGGTGGGCTCAAACCCACGACCTTCTGGCTCTAAGCCTGTATTCAGACCTGAAAAGTCCTTTGCTCCGCTTGCTTGATCCGAATCAAAAGCGGACCAAACTTTTTTCTTTTGCTCCGGTTCGTATTCAGACTGTCCTTTTTGCAAGTGAACTTTTTTATATAAACATATTGACACGTGTGACGATCGGCGCTCCTATTGGACAGCGAGAGCTCACGGAGGACAGACGCGGAACCGGAGGAAAACATTGAGGGCTCGTATGTGCAGCATGTCTGCTCTGCCTATGTTTGCTCTTTTTAGACCAAAACCACCTTCAACAGCAGCTCATATGACGCAGGCTAAACACGTTGTTTTAAATATTGGAACAGCGTCGGAGAATGCGTGAGGAGAAAGCCGAAGGAGACTGTCTGTGCGCTCCGTGTCCTGTTCCACACATGGATCTATGATAATAACGGCCCTGTTCAGCATTGTGGATAAACCATGGATCTATAATAACCACGGGACAAACAGACGCTGAGGATAAGGTAGGAACCAAAGAACACAATTCACTACATGATGCGGAATATTGCTCTTTGAGACGTGAGTCAAACAGTGTCAGGTTTTTAATAATGCAAATGGTTTGAAGATACTGCCATTAACATCACTGTATACTGTGAACAGTTGTAACTCCATAAGCCTGTTGCACAGCGTCTCCTCACTGCTCCAGGTCTGCACACGGCTCAGTGTTGTTGTGTAGCGTTAGCAGCATAGTTAGCCGCTGCGTGGCTAATTCCTCAGTTTCTCTCTGCAGTGCTTGTTAAGCCCAAAAAATGCGCACGTATCTTGGAGTTGTGTCGGATCGACACCGGATGTATTCAGACCTGATTCGACTTGGACCAGAATTTGTTTGGAAGCGGACCGAGACCAGACCAGGTCTGAATACACACAAACGAATCCTAGTCCGGACCAAAGAACCGAACCGAGGTGGTCTCGGTCCGCTTCCAAACGAATTCTGGTCCAAGTCGAATCAGGTCTGAATACATCCGGTGTCGATCCGACACAACTCCAAGATACGTGCGCATTTTTTGGGCTTAACAAGCACTGCAGAGAGAAACTGAGGAATTAGCCACGCAGCGGCTAACTATGCTGCTAACGCTACACAACAACACTGAGCCGTGTGCAGACTGGAGCAGTGTGGAGACACTGAGCAACAGGCTTATGGAGTTACAACTGTTCACAGTATACAGTGATGTTAATGGCAGCATCTTCAAACCATTTGCATTATTAAAAGCCTGACACTGTTTGACTCACATCTCAAAGAGCAATATTCTGCATCAAATAGTGAATTGTGTTCTTTGGTTCCTACCTTATCCTCAGCGTCTGTTTGTCCCGTGGTTATTATAGATCCATGGTTCATCCACAATGCTGAACAGGGCCGTTATTATCATAGATCCATGTGTGGAACAGGACACGGAGCGCACAGAGTCTCCTTCGGCTTTCTCCTCACGCATTCTCCGACGCTGTTCCAATATTTAAAACAACGTGTTTGGCCTGTGTCATATGAGCTGCTGCTGTTGATGTTGAAGGTGGTTTTGCTCTAAAAAGAGCAAACATAGGCAGAGCAGACATGCTGCACATACGATCTCAATGTTTTCTGCCGGTTCCGCGTCTGTCCTCCGTGAGCTCTCGCTGTCCAATAGGAGCGCCGATCGTCACACGTGTCAATATGTTTATATAAAAAAGTTCACTTGCAAAAAGGACAGTCTGAATACGAACCGGAGCAAAAGAAAAAAGTTTGGTCCGCTTTTGATTCGGATCAAGCAAGCGGAGCAAAGGACTTTTCAAGTCTGAATACACCCTAACAGACATTACAGTCGGTCAGGATTACTGAGTGAGTTAACTGTACCCAACAGTGCAAGCTACATAAGTACTTACTCCTTTATACTTCCATAAACGTCCGGAAAGTCTGCTTTTACGTTTCACAAGTTTGAAGCTGATTCTTTCTGAAAATACCCACATTTTTTCACACCTCTCTACAGTTTTTACACATTTAAAATATCTGTCGAGCGGCGTCAACAAGACAGAATCACCCACAAGCTCAATTCTGCGGCAAAACATATTCTTTACCAGCCCACGGGAAATGGAACAATTTGTCTCCTAAAGTTCCAGCAGCCGGATTTTCCTTTAGAACCAAACAATTTCGAATCAGCCGCCTGATATTTCTCTAAAACTTGCCACAACCTGTAAAACGGGTGATTTTGACGGATGTCTGTATAAATGTGACGCTCTTTCATGTTGAACAATCCCAGGCCCCACAGCTCTGTATTAGGAGAGGCTTTTGGTTCCCCTGAGGACCACAACCATAGCGGCTCGACAAAGAAACCTAAACGGCTGTAACAAGTGAGACAAGTGAGACGTGTGCACACAGTAAAATACTCAAGAACATTTCCAAATATAACTTCAAACAGCGGCGTGTCAGTGTTTGTTCACCTCGCTGTCTCTCATTCCCCACAGACTCTTCCAGTTTTGCCGGCTGCACTTAAACAACGCTGTTTACTTTGCAAAGGCCAGACAAGTGATGTTTGATCAAGGAAAAAAAAAAAAATACACACACACGCTTTAAACAACTCAGCACTTTTTTCTTTTTTTCAAATATATAAATGAGATTATTTTCAAAGATATCAATGTAGCGTTTACGAGTGACAAATAAGCAGGTCGGCTTTTCACCGCGGCAAAAGGAAGAGTTTGACGACGACAAGTGACGAATCTATCAATGTCAAATATGAAATATGACTGGGATGTGAATTTTAAACTAGAGACGTTTTCCTAATATAGATGTTTTGGTAGTTTTGGATTTCGTTAAACCTGAATCCTCCTGTCAAGACATTACCAAAATCACATTTATCAACATTTATGGACATTGGTCACCCGCCCTTATGGACCAATGGCTCTATGTGTTTTCTTTAAAGAGGCTATACCTGATTTATTATGAGTTTATTTATTATTTTTTATGAGTTCATCAAAATGCATATTACTACATACAAGTTGTATTAAAATCCGTAATTTCACTGAAAACTTGAGCTCATTGACTCAGTTTGTGTATGAATTCAGGCCGTTAAAAGTGCTGAGTATGACTTGGCGTGACGCTCATTCTCCTCCAATCACAGAACGAGGAGCAGCGCTGTTAGAACAGGCGTCCTCTAGCCTCTACAGCGCTGCTAAACAAGAGCAGAATGGAGCTGATAGCGGCTATAGCTCCTCCGGCTAGAACTGCATACACAGCAACACAGCCTAAACGACGCAACAGTGAGGAAGAGAAGGGGGGAAAAAAGCACAAAAACTACCAAAGAAGAAATCAAGCCCGGGTGAACATAACTAGCTTACATCGTATCCTCTGGAAAGACTTGTCTATGGGAGAGACCTGCGGGACCGCCTCGGACTATCTATGCTCGTACCACATTCGGACGTGAAACTAGTGGTAATCTTTCAGGTTCAGTGTGTTGCTTTTGTACCATTTCATCAGTGATTGTTGTACAGCTTACAAGAAGTTTCACTAATGCTAATGTTAGCATATGTATCAGATTACAAATAAAACTAGATGGCTCCGTGGGATGAGAGCGCAGAAACGGGTATAGCTCCTATAATCACTGCATTTCTTGAGTTTTAACTGTTTGATTCTCTGATCAGTGTTGGCAAACCAACGATTTTGTAAAGTCCTCAGAGAAAACTACTCAGATTCAGATTCAGTTTATTTGCCATTTCCCTGCCAGAGGGAAGAAGCTGGAACATGGCTTTCCCAGGGTGGCCAGAGGAGTCATTGACAATCCTAAGAGCTTTGTTTAAAAGTTTGGATTTATAAAGAACCTCCAGAACAGGAAGCTCACAGCCCACGGTCCTCTTTGCAGAGCGGACTGTTGTGATTTAGGGCTACACAAAAATACATTGAATTGAATTGACTTGAGAATGTGCTGACAATGTTCCTTGAAAATTGTTGGGAAGCATTTTCTGGCAATCGATTACTGTGTCCTGTTGACCAATCAGAAGTTGTACTGCTATTACATAGCTTATTTTTGCTATATATATATGCTAAAGGCAGAGATTTTTTCTTCTTTCTCCTTATGTTAAAGATAGAGATTTTATACCTGTTTCTTCTTCGTGCTAGCGTTAGAGATGTGCATATATACAGTATATATATATTTTTTGTATTTTAGTTTTGTGTTATTGTTCATTTATCTTTTGATGTTTGCTGTTCTGTAACTGGTGATGCAACACTGACATTTCCCCACTGTGGGATGAGTAAAGTATCTATAATATTAATCTGTATACAAACTGTCTGGGGATCTTTGACCCCTGTCTCTGTCTGTGAATTCTCCTAATAAAACATGTAGGAGAAGCAGTCTTGTCTGGAGGCTTGGCAGGGCCTCCAGACAAGACTGCACACACACACTCCCCTGTCCTTGTGTGTGTGCGATGGGTGAATGAATCTTAAAGAATGATCTAAAAGTACTTATTCAGTTTCAGTGAGCCTGTATTAAAATCACTGTTTATATTGTATGAATGTATGAACTTTTGTAATTGGAAAAAATCCTATGTGTAATGCACCCAGGGAGACCATAGCCACCACAGCTAATGAGCGATCCAACTAAATAAATATGGTTTATTTTCTCTTGACCCTGTATGAATTTTGTGCTTCATGGTTATGTTTAGTGTTTTGAAATACCCTCTATTGCACCAATTTGTTGTATGCCGCCTGCATTAAACCACAAATTCTCATTCTAACAATAACGTCATAAAAGAAACAATAACAATGAATCGGCTTCTAATTAATTTTTAGAGTGTTACTTCCAAAATCGTCCTCTCCTCCAAATATATACAAATTGGAGAGTAGATGAATTTGCTCTTCAATTAAAAATTCATCTATTTCAGGGCTGCGCAATTCAATCATGTGAGACCGGTCGACGACAGGCAGGAGGACAACGTCTGTTTGTATTTTCTCCCAAATTAAAAACATAGTATATCAGACCTGCGCAAATTGCGGCTAGTGGGCCATTTCTATTATAGCTTGATTGATTGATTGATACATTCTTAATCAGTGTGGCCTACGGTCTATTTTGCCTCTATTTAAATGAACGGGAGTCAATACCCAATGAAGGCTTGCAACTTAATATGTGCTGATATAGACCATTTGCTTCATGAAGACTTACCCCAAAACAAATAATAAATACTTTATTTTAAAATGTATAAGGTGCGGTTGAATTATACGGGTGTACCTAAAAGTCCAGCATTGTAATAAATAACATTGATAACATTGTACACTACGGTCCTCAATCCAAAACAATATAATTTGCAAAAAAGACAGTGTGCATATATGTGCTATAATGGCCTGTTGTACCTACAGTATTTTTTAAAGCAATTTTCTGAAGAGAACAGTCAAATAATCTATTTGGCTCTGTCCAATTAAATCCGAAGCAACTTAGTAATTCATACCAAACATTCAATTGTCTACAACACCCAGCCATAATAACATTTGTTCCAGTAAATGGCTAGCAAAACATGGCTCATATTGTTCAGAAAATAAACAACTAAACTCAAATATCAAAGCCAATGTTTAACTGAAATAATAATTTTCTCAAAATACCTCCATTAGGGAAAAAACTAAAAACAACAGCCACTTGCAAAATATGACGGGCAGGAGCTCTGGTGTGTACTATCCTGAAGCACACTGGGGTGGTCTTGCACAGTTTTTCCTATGAGGTTTTACTGCAAATGGCAAATACATTCTTGAATCTACAGCAATAAGCAACCTTTCCACAAACAAAAACAAAAACACTGGATATCTTGCTATACTTCAGTTAATCCAATAAATACATTTTTGCCACTCACTTAATGGTAACTTTGTGAAAATTGGCTGCTATTACTGCAAATGGCAGATAAACTGAATCTGAGTCAAATGGAATCACATGGAGAGCACTCACGAAGCAACCATAAGAAGAGAAGCAGTTTTTGTAATCTTATATCCAGCACATGTCACCGAACATCCGCTCTGTAACCGCGGCGTCAAACGTGTCCTTGTGTAAGTGTCCGTGTGACTCACCGTCCAGCCCCCTCCGTCCGTGCTCATGTCACAGTAGACCTGGAAGCCTGTGGGATGGTGAAGGGGGAACACAGAGTAGATGCCGTCCTCTCTCTGACCGCTGGCGTACAGGTCACCGCAGTCACGGGGACGCGAGCCTAGGGACAGGCAAAATCCGGCAGAACACTGAATAAATGAGCTCTCGCCGTGGGTATAAAGTGCAACGTGAGCTGTAAAATGAGTTTTGTGTGACTACGTAAGGGCAACATGCTTTTTTTTGCCACAACCCTGATGGCTATTGTTGGCCTGATGAGTCAAAAAATAGGAAGAGAAATGTTGAGAAATGTTAGCACTTAAAATGTTTTATGGAAAGTGAAATGAAGTTGGAAGTGGTTTGGTCAAATAAGCAATAAACAATATGTCGAACCGATAAAATAATTTAATCTGTTGAGTGTGTTTACAAAGCATAAGGTTATTGAGTATTCTAAAAAAAAAAAATGGCGTTTGCACTCATGCAGCCTTAATTCATGTCAATTAGTTTTTGTGTTATAAAATTACTGTTTTAAAGTGGTTTCTTGCTGCTACTGGAGGGTCTAAGACTGATGATCCATTTCAGGACATTTATGAACATATATTAATATTCATGGGCATTTCCTGTTTCTATTTGAATCTACGATGTGTTGTTGGCGAATCAACAACTTTGTAAACTCTTATGAGGCAATTGCTGTTGAGATTTCGGGACTTTTTGTATTAAATTAGGGCGATAAAAAAACGAATTGAATTGAATAACCTCTTCTGGTAATTGGGGGCTTTTATTTTCTAAATTAGCTATTTTTGCCTGGACTACTCAAGGATATATAATACTGTGTGTACTTACTCTAATCTCTACTACTCTAAAAAATCATTCCCTCATTTTGGGAAGCTACAGCTAAACGTGACTTACTGTAGTTCTGCCGCAGCACCGGATTCAGGCACTTGTATTATAACAGTGATTAAAACAATATATAAACAATTGGAGAATAAAAGTGTATTACGTATCTGGTTGTAATCTTTTTTTTTTTTTTTTTTGTATTTAAATTGCATGAGTCCATTGCGTGGATTATCTCCAACTAGCATGGGGCTAACTGTTGTAGCATGTTCTAAGGAAAACATTTCAATACATCCAATAGTTAGTTCTTTATTTACATTTAGATAGAGAACTACACACTTTTTTATTGTTTATGTACAACTACAATACGTTATTTCAGCTGGTAACGTCCGTAGAATCGGTTACATGCAAATTGTTCAATCTAAGGAAATTTGACTAAGAGGAGGATTTGGCTTTCATTAGTGCTTTGTAAACAGACGTGTTTTTCTAAGCAACTTGGAAATTATAATCTTTGTTCCCATCTCGTCTCATGAGATAAAAACCAAGAGAAACACGGTGACAGTAATAGACCAGCCGTTTCTGTGTATCAAGACGAACATTCGTAGATGAAAAAACAAGCTTTCTAAATCCAGCCAAAGAAAAAAAAAAAAGGTTAAGTGATGTCAGTCAAGTAGACCTTGGTGCGCCAAACATGTTTAAGTGGAAAAAATAAATGCTGCAAAAAGGCAGAGGCAATTAGGAAGAAGAGAAAGAAAAAAAGAGCAGATGATGAGATGGATTGGAAAAGGGAGGGGTGATGGATGACACAGGACAAAAGAGAATAAGTGAGGCACAGAGAGAACAAGAACAAACACGGAATACAAGCACTGGGAGGTGTGTGGACAATGGCGGGGAATGAGGAAGAGATAAATCAAGGTGAGATACAGATTACAACAACCAAATATAAGATGAGTGTTCTACTTACAGATAAGGGTTTAGTGTAACAGCACAGATGTATTTTTATTTGTCATTTGAATGAGGTGCCATGTCATCAGTGCTGTAAATACTCTGGGGATTGGCTTAAGGCTTTTACGACCTTTTACGAACTCGGTTTTGGTTCAGAAATGTGTAAAACGTGCTAAATGTGGAGCCTTGAAACTTTAAAAGAGGCACAATATTATTTCTGGGAATACAAACTCATGAGAGATGAAGAGAAGAGACAAATACCTCTTCTGGATAAGTTGAGTAACCACTCTCAAACAAATTGCTAATAATTTCAGAACAACCACAAAATAATAACTGTATGGAAGCAATAAATAAAACGTGTCTTACTGTTTTTTGTTTTGTTTTTTGTTTTTCTGTATCGAAAACAAAATGTAAACTAATAAAAAAGATATAGAGTCAGTGTAACAGTAGAAATGTATGGCTGTTTAAATAAGTTAAGTTGAAAAAACAGATAAGCGCCATTAGGACAATCTTTTAAAGGCTTACAATGTGGCCCTTGAATCTGGAGAGACTACAAGAGACAAGATGAATTAAAAGATTTAACTCATGTAGAGAGAATTAAATTGAATTAAATTGAATTGACGAAGCTGATGTGATAGGCCGAGGACGGAGGGGGCCAGGCTGGTGCGGTGGCATACCTGGATAGTCTTCCAGTGTGAAGTTACGCTTTTGATGCATTTTGCCATGCAGTTTTGGAACTTATTTGACATATTTTAGTGCCATTCAAATAATGTCTCCCCTCTTATTGAGCAAATTCTCTAAAATGAACTGCTAATATAAAAATATATGGAAGATTGTTGCGAGATGAACACAACGTTTTTTACTAATTTTCAAGGCAGAGATATTTGTTTTCGCAAAATAACTCTTAATGTATTATTTAAATGGGTTGCCATGTTATCAATGCTGTGATAAATACTCTGGAATTGGCTCAAGGCTTTTGCTATAACTTACAACCTTTTACGCACAGGTTTTTCTTTTTCAGTAATGTGAAGTTAAACAGACAAAAGGTGGAGCCTCGAAACTCACTAACACTGATACTACATAGGACTACCAAGTTACTAGGTCACTATGGAAAGCAGTGAGATGCATTTATGGACGTATGCTTTTGAATAAAACCATCAAATATCAGTCAATACAGTCAATCAAGTCTCATAAATCTGTAAAAGAGACAGGAGAGAGGGATGAGCAGAGTCAAAGGCAGCGGTATAGACAGGCTGCAGAACACTGGTGTCCTTGTCTGTGAGCGAGGAACCACTGCTGGAAAAGGGAGACTAAATCTATTCCCAGGAAGCAGCTAAGAAGCTTCTGTGTGGAGGACAATGTCATAGATTATGTATGCCAGCCTTCTGCGGGTCAAGGCCCTGAATATAAATAGTCGGAAGGGCACACAACATTTTACACTTTCAATGTATTTAGGAGGACTGTGGGTGAAGTCCTGTCTTTCCCAAAACTCTAGTTATATTTCAGTCTCTTTCTGTGAGTCTTCGCCATGATCAGCTGTGCATGTGTAGACAAAGGGAACGCATGATTGGAAATGACCAGTACGTATTTCAGGATTGATCTGGCCACTGAGCTGCTAAAAGCTCGTTCATTTTTACAGGGTTTTTTTTACGATCACTAATAAATATGGATTTGTATTTACCATGATCAAAATTATAGTGTCTAGAGCCGACTTGGGGAAACTTATCCATGTACTGTATATGTCTGTAGTCGGTTACACTACTGTAACGGCCTGCTCACTAGTCTCTCCAAACAAACTATAAATCTGCTGGAGGTTGAGTCCTGAGTAACCAGGAAGTATGATCACATTAGTCCAGTCTTCAGGTCTATGCACTGTCTTCCTGCTGCTCAGAGAATAGACTACTACTGTAGGTAGGTATCTACTGTGACTATGTTCAAATTCGGGCTAAAAACATTTGTGATTAACTATGATTCCAATAACCTATATGATTGTTTATATTATGTCTATCATGTTGTGTTAAGCACTTTGACTTGCCATATGTATGAACTCTGCTGTGTACACAGAAAAAACTTTCCGTCCAATGTCTATTTTTTGGTTGTTTGTGTCTGTTTATAAGGGAAAACTAGTAGGTGGACAATAATATCAGTAACATTCAAGCTACAAGATTTTTTTTTTTAGTTCTGGGTTCGGTCAGAGCAAATTAGACATACCGGCTGTCGTGTGTATGAGTCAACATGTCCCAAGCATTATTTACAGCAAGTGTTGTGTTGTCACTTGTCAGATGCATAATTTCCATCTCGACTGCACTTCACTGACATGAGCCTGTGTCCAAATCAGGTTCCAAGTGTCACTGTGTCCCAAAACAACTGTCTTTTCAGCAATAGGCCAATGGGGTTTCAGTGTCGCTTCTGGCGAGTAGACATGGCCATTATTAGGGTTTTGCACTTTTGGTTTTGGAACAGTTTATGCCAACATTTTGCATATAATGACTGGCTGAAGGAAAACAAAATATTGATAGAAATAATGCTGTTGCTGCAGTACTTTATACACAAACATGTCTTGTGAATGGGGTAAAGCTCAAATATTCTCCTAAAAGAGGACATCCCAAGTCTCTCCAGCAGCCGTCCTATAACAAGGTCATACATCTAACTTGTCTTTCAAAAGAACCACAAAAAGCGTCCTCTCCATTTTTTTAACAGTTTTTTTTTCTTTCATCTTGAGTTTCATTACATTATTCCAAACATGTTTAAAATGAGGGAATTTATCTTATGAATTAACATTATTTGCAGCACACAAACTCCAAACTATTGTCATAAAATAAAATAAAATAATTACTTTATTTCCTGTTTTATGTTTAAATCTGTTGACCCCTGTGTTGTCTTTAGTTGTACTTCCTGTTTCCTGATGACCAGACCCGCCCTCATGTGTCTCACCTGTGTCTCGTTAGTGTTATATTTAAACCCTGTGTGTCCCTTCACTTCCTGTTCCGTCTTTGTCATTCCACGTCTGCGACAGTAGCTCAGTTGGTAGAGCATTGGCCTTTGAGCCCGAAGGTCGTGAGTTCGAGCCCACTGCGAGACCTTGTCCATCAACTCTCACTGATGTCTGCTGTTGTTGTGTCCTTGGGCAAGACCCCAACCCACTTTGCCTATAAGGAGCACAGAAGTAATGTCCGCTGCTTGCCTTGATGTGTTCGCATCAAACTGAAATTTCCCCATTGTGGGACGAAAAAAGGACCTTGTTTTAGTTCCTGCCGTCACTCCGATACTTTTAGTGTTATCACTGGATTTACACTTGTTTTTATTTTTTATTAAATCTATTTATTTTGCAGTTCTAAGTTTTAGGTTATTTTCCTTTTGCCTTCGTGACAACCACTTTCTTGGATTTTTGTTCTGTTTTATCCATTACAGTGGTCCCTTGCAGTAACGTGGTTCACTTCGTCGCTGCTTTTCTGTGTAGTGATTTTTCTGTGTGTGCATTTGCAAGCTTTTGTCACAGCGTGCTTCTCATTCCCGGCGTGTTTACTCCCGACAACATCTTATAACCGCTGGTATAACATGACAGTTACATTTATTTGAAGTCAGAAGAAAAATTGTGCTTTTGTGAACGCAGTGACGAGTTCAGAGTGGTATTTAACAGTGCATGGACGGCTTTTGACAGCTGCAGCAGCGCTCAGACCTACAGCCAACAGTTTTAATATTTCTGTGATGGAACTTCATTCGTCAAGATTTCAGGGGGTTATAGAAACATGCAATAAGTGTGAAGTGAGGGGTTTTACAGCGAGTTTGTGGATTTCACTTATTGCGAGTTATCTTTAGAAAGTAACCCCCGTGATAAACGAGTGACCACTGTATACATGTTTATACTTCACACTGTTAAGGTAATCGTATATACATGATTATACTAAATATCTGAAATCCTTCATGTTGATATAATGTGTCCTTTAGTTTCCTAGCAGCGAAGGATTGTTTTTACGTCAATATTTTTAAGTGCTCCGCAGGTTGGGGATAGATACCATTGGGTAGGGACCTTTAGGAACTCCTATAATTATGATGCATTGCTTTGTATTTACTTAATTAAACTTACTACCTAATTGAATGCGCACGATGATTGAACTTATTGTGTTTATTCATAATAGAAATTCCACAACATGAAATTAAAATGTTTAAGGGACAAAAATTAGACATAATATTTCCTCTTTACAGCTTTGGTGGAAACAGGTCTTCCAAACGGACAGTGTCTCAAAGTAGTTACAAACTGGCTTAAGGGTGACAAAAGCATATGGTATGGAGTGCCCATTTCAAAGCCCTGATCTGAGTGAAAAGATGTGTGAGAGCTGAGAGAAAGGATCCCTGACACTCGAGTCAAACAGATTTAATGGCAATTCTACCAAACAGAATGTAAATAAACGCCTGACTTTGTAAAAACAGAAGTGAAACAAAAAACATCTCCTTTCGTGTGTCATGGGAGATTGCCATATCCAAAACACTGTATTTTTGCACTTACAAATGTCAGGTTTCTAGTCTATATCTCCACCAGAAATGTTTGGTTTTGGGTTGGCAGCCTTTTCCTGGCAAACAAAAACAGCCTTGGCAGCCTGGGTAAAGTGGCCTGTCAGGTGTCAGAGCCTCAGCCAGAGACCTGTGCACTCAGCAGATATCCAGAAAGACCCATTCCCTCGTTGGTTCTTTTACCCTCAGGACGGCGCTGCAGGGCCACTGTGTGCGGGACAAAAAGGTCGGGAACTACATTCATCCCAACTGCAGAAGTAACCTTTTTTTTTCTTATGAAATCATCTTATCGTTTGAAAATTAAGAGATCCTTTATTTGTCCCACAGTGGGGAAATTTCAGTGTTGTATCACAAGTTATAGAACAGAAGGAAAGAGGAGCAGACGGCAAAAGTTAAGTGAACAATAGCTATACTAATAAAAATAAAACAATAAATCTCTAACACTAAAATGTAAGGGACTATAGCTTTAACTCCCACAGCAGTAACCATGGCAACACACTTTTTCACTGTCAGCATTTACCCAGCACTTCTTACTTTATACAAACTATTGCACTTCACAGCATTATTGCACTGGCCTTAAACTCGCTCTGAGACATATTATTTTTTCTATCTTCATCGGTATTTGTGATTTTTACTGCGTCTGTTTGTTTGTAAATGTTTTCTTGCTGCGAAACCAATTTCCCCTCGTGCGACAATAACGAGAACTTTGAACTTTCAGTAGAATCGTGAAAAAACATAATTTCTAAAAACGACAATTTTCTATTTTATGTTGCTTCCTGCTGCAATATTCTCCTCACAGAACTTGCCACATGGTCTCAGTGTCTTATATAGTTGCACCACAATATTGACCGGCTGCTCTGGAGTCATGGCCAGCCGGCTTTGTCCTTTATGTCTCTATTATTCTCCAAACATGGTAAAAATCTATTCCCTTTCAAGCCCTGTGACTGGTTATATACAAAAGAGCACATGTGTTGGTCTGTTGGATTCGGCCCAGCTTTTGTTTGCAAGTAATTTGTTCATTTAAAATCACATGAAGGGGTTTCTGCAACGGGACCATATTTGTTACAATCTTGTTTGTAAAGTAAATACATACATTTGTGATGAAAGGATTAATCAAAGCAATAGTAATATTCAGTCATAAAAAAATGCTTTCATTACAATTACAACTTCATCGTCTTATTCAGATTATTTACATCATTACTTAAACTGAACCTAAAACTGCCTCAAATGTTTTACATGGAGTTTTTCTATGTAAACCCACATTGCACTGATAAATATTATAATTCATGACAAAAATCTTGATAAGATGAAACATACCTATTTTGTGAAACAGATTTAATATGCCTCGACATTTGTTTATTTAACATGGACATAAGAATAACATGCATTGCTCTAAGTGTTTTAGCTCAGGTGCTTACAACACTAGTCCACAGGGGGCTTTTACAGTGCAGAAGATAAAATAAATGTTTAAAGAATTACAATATAATTTACACGTGAAAACAAGTCAGTCTGGATCTTAACCACTGTTTGAGCTCTCTGCTGAAGATGGTCATGTTAGTTTGTAGTTTTAGCCCGGTGGGGAGAGTTCCACAGTTTAAGCCCTCTAAAAGAGAAGCTGGATTGTCCAAAAGATGTTCTGTGCTTTGGGAGCACACAGTCCCCACTGACTGAGGCTCTGGTGGAGCCTCTGAGAGCAGACCAACGTAAAACGTTTGTGTTTCTGTATGAAACACGGCTCAAAAAGGTCACAGAACACTGACCTTAAAGATGCAAACAATGTGAATGGACTAATTATCTGATAGCTGCAGCCCAAATGTTAATTAATATTTACAAAGATTTTCTGTGAAGTAAAGTGGCGTTTTTTTGTTATCAGATAAGGTAAGTTAATGTTGTGAAATATATTTAAATCAAACCAGGTTAAAGTGACTGGCAGCTACTTCATTAGAGCGAAAAGGATGCATGCACACTGGCTTGTTGTGGCTTTACCAAAATAATAAGGAGGAATATAGAAGTGAAATAATGCTGCGGAGCCATGAGAGCTCAACTCATTAATTGTAACCTCTGAAAAATATGCACAAACACACACACACACACACTCACACACACACGCGCGCACACACACACACACACGCACAAACACACACACGTTAAATTGTCCTTTACATGCAACAGCAGTCAGAAAATGGGAGCTGTCTGTGGTGCTGAAGTTGGTGGCACAGCATTAACCCTGACATTTAACATGCTTTAGGATATATTCACTTTAAATTGGGTCAGAATGACGCAAACGCAGCGTATTTGCATGAAACCTATAATATGCCGAAATATCACTACATAATGAATCAATCTTAATGCTGTTTTCTAGTCAGTGCTCTAGTTGGGGTAATTGGGAGCAAATGCCATACCGTATTATGAACGGTTAGTCTGAATAAAAGAGCAGCAGGTTGAGATGGTTCAGTTTTTACAAGTTTTATGAGTTTTAGTGTGCTTAGTATTTCCGTCTGCGTTCCACATGTCTGCAGGTTTAAGCTAGTGCTACATATATTTGGGATTATGTGATTAAAGTCTGAAGGGTGTAAAGGGGGGAGGGTTCTTGTATTTACATTATATTTCACATGAATAGGCCTGGTATTGAAATGCTTAGTTACTAGAAACTTAAATTTGTGTATACTCTCAGGCGCACATGGATTATTCAAAACAAAGGAAGGTTTCTCACCCATCATCTGTACTTCAGTTAGGATTGTCAACCCAAGCAGATTTTGTTGGATCTGCACCAAACCACAACCGTTTTAGTGGACAATAAATGTGTACAATAGATGAGTTCGCCTCAGGATCTGTCTAACCACACGCACAGGTTATAAATCTCCGACTCATTTCTTTGAGAAAGTTCTGCGGATGGAGAACGAAACGTCGGAAAACCTGCTAACTGGAGTACAGAGGATGGGTGAGCAACCTGTCTTTGTTATTTTACTATAAACTTAGTCAACAAATGTGGTGTCTCATGTCGTCTCTTTACACTGGTGCTTCTCAAACCTTTTTTTCATCCAAAATCCAACTTTGGATGAAATACAAAACACGCCATCAAGAAGTGGCTTGACAAATATAATGGAGATAAGCCCCTGTACTTTTAAAACTACAACTTTACATGTCATTTTCTACCAGACAATTACAGAATTTGTTGGAAATGTTGGGGGGACTACAGTAACTGTTAGCACATCGATAAACATAAAAAAAACCTGTCTGAGTTAAAAATGTGCACTATTTTTAGTTAGTTCAAAACGTTTAGAAATGTTTACAATTGATGTACTTATGTATCTGGATGTGTTTCTTTTGCTGGACACCTGAATTTCTCCTATGGGGATGATTAAAGTATCTATCTATCTATAAACAAGAGTATTACAAATTACAAAATGTTTAAGAAAATATCTCAAAAATACTATTATCAGTAAAAACTGGATACATTATATTGCGTGTCTATAAAATAATAATACTACGTCCACTGTTATGAGTAAAAACAGTAAATAATTCATTAAAAATCGGCGGAGGCGAACCGTATGGTGTAAAAGTGCATCCTCAGGGGTTTGCCGCATGACCAAAAGTAGTTTTATTAAGCCTCCTGTGCATGCATAAAGCATGGGCTGAGCCTTCATCTTTGTTAGGGTGAGCTCATGCAGTACACCAGCGGCCTTCACTCGTTGGCTACCTATGCAAGTGAAATTCGACAGGGGAAGGCCATCAGCAGAGCATGCCTGCTTTAAATGCCTCTGGCCTGCGTCTGCCTCAGCTACAGAGTCCAGTGAGTTTTTCATGTAGTGTAAAAAAACATTCACATCTGCTCCAAGGCTACTGGACGAGCTGCATGAGGTGAATCTCTGTGAATACTGAGCGCCGCTACATGCATTCATAGATAAGATGTACGACACCTCAGGACACACACGCACACTGACACAGGGATGTGTAGGTCTTACCGTTGGAGCAGCCCTTCAAACGAGCTCCTCTGATCGGAGCCCTCTGCAGATCAGCCTTGACTCTGGCCTTCAATCCCACATTCTCCTTCTGCATGGCATTCAGAGCATCGCTGACGGAGTTCACTACTTTCACCATGTTCACTTGACTGTCTGACAGAAGCTGCAACAGAAAGATTGAAGATTATTGTCAGCATTAGAACCATTATCATAAAGGGCTGAAATAAGAGAATACAATTATTTACTTAGTTGTCCTATGTTTCTAAATAACACTTCAGGAACATAGTTTATATATCTATCTAGCTAATATCACAGAATATTAGTTAAATGTAGTACCTAAGGTGTTTGCATACATTTCACAATAAAAATATACATGGACAGAGATCCTAAACCTTTCTCATGTTCTCAGCAGTGACTCTGCTGTTTGCAAAAGACATAGACCCATGTTTAATCCACACCACCACGCTGTGTCCCCGTCACACTGGGATTTTTTCTCCTTTAATTTGTAGAGGAGCTAACAGAGCTAATGCTACTTCGGTTAATAGTAGTTTTTAAGATGCTGCACATGTGAACCACATTTCCCATCATGCACTATGGTGTGATGTGACTGATTGGATCAGAACAATTGGTCATTGTTGTTTGGCTGCTCTCAGTCCTTAACTTTTCTTTTGTAATCCCAGATGTTTTGAAAAATATACCAGGCTTTTGTGCAGTGTAGACTACAGTGCCTTGCGAAAGTATTCGCCCCCCTTGAACCTTTCAAAATTTTGCCACATTTCAGTCTTCAAACATAAAGATATAAAATTAAAATTTTTTGTCATGAATCAACAACAAGTGGGACACAATCGTGAAGTGGAACAAAATTTATTGGATAATTTAAACTTTTTTAACAAATAAAAAACTGAAAAGTGGGGCGTGCAATATTATTCGGCCCCTTTACTTTCAGTGCAGCAAACTCACTCCAGAAGTTCAGTGAGGATCTTTGAATGATCAAATGTTGTCCTAAATGACTGATGATGATACATAGAATGCACCTGTGTGTAATCAAGTCTCCGTATAAATGCACCTGCTCTTTGATAGTCTCAGGGTTCTGTTTAAAGCGCAGAGAGAACCATGAAGACAAAGGAACACACCAGGCAGGTCCGAGATACTGTTGTGGACAAGTTTAAAGCTGGATTTGGATACAAAAAGATTTCCCAAGCTTTAAACGTCTCAAGGAGCACTGTGCAAGCAATTATATTGAAATGGAAGGAGTATGAAAGTAAAGGGGCCGAACAATATTGCACGCCCCACTTTTCAGTTTTTTATTTGTTAAAAAAGTTTAAATTATCAAATAAATTTCATTCCACTTCACGATTGTGTCCCACTTGTTGTTGATTCATGACAAAAAATATTTTTTTTATATCTTTATGTTTGAAGCCTGAAATATGGCGAAATGTTGAAAGGTTCAAGGGGGCCGAATACTTTCGCAAGGCACTGTATGTAATTAGATCATTTATGAGTCAAAATACGCTTTATACATAGAAGAGCACTATATTGAAGGCTCATTATATTTTGATTTTGATCCGAAGCCTCTCATGTTCTCGAGCTGCCGTTTTGTATATTGATTCCAGGCGTTTTTTTTCTCTGTCCCCGTCTTCCGCCACCTGCTCTGGTCTTCAATCCAGGAGCTATGGATGGCAGCTTTAACAAACCTAATGTCCCGTGTCCCAGCTGTTAAACCAGAGTCACACAAAAACTCACTGTACATACATAAGCCCAAAGTCAAAATGTATAAGATTAAGATTAAGAGATCCTTCATTCGTCACACAGTGGGGAAATGTCAGTGTTGCATTGCACGTTACAGACTGTGGGAATCAGGAGCACACAGCACAGGATGAATTAATATCAACTCTATTAAAAAAATATATAAAACTAACTCTTGCATAAAAAGAAGCAGTATAACATCTCTATCTTTAGCATAATAAGGAAATATGTCTAAAATCTCAAACTTCAGCTGATAGAGAAGCAAGACTTAAGTACAAAAAGCCCTGACTTTAGCCTGAAGCAAAATATAAACGAAAATATGGATAAAATATAGTTGTATGTATACATCTGTACATGTTAGCAACAGTCCGACTGACCTGTGGGAAGAGGCTTGAGAGAGTTGAACATTTTTCAACTTAATTGTACAAATATACAAATGCAATACAAATGTGTTTGTATTGCTGCACATTTCCATTGGGAATACGTTCCACCTCGTTCTTAATTCTTCCTCCAAATTATAAATATATTCACAGTAGGAATGCCAGGTAAACTGCATTGGGATTGTGTTCCAAATGCCTTCCATAAATATCATTTTGATTAATATTTAACCTACTTAGAAAACCGCTTTGTATTGTTGGTGCCTGTTAGGCCGTCTAATTTGTAAATTTCATTATACAAGAATGGGGTAGGAGTTTATAAGATTTATGTTTCTTCATCCAACTCCTGCTCTCATGGAATGTATCACTGTTCTACTTGCTGGATTGTTGTGGTATTTTTTTTTGCTTTATTATAAAACAAATGGAGCACACACAAAAAATGTGAGCTTCAGTGACAGACTTATTCACCCTCGCTGTGAGAAGGAGAGGTTCGGCAGATCTTTTCTTCCTGCTGCTGTCAGACTGTACAATGAGAACTGCTGAGCCTGTACATGTCATTCACCTGCAAATAGTAAATACTGTAATCATGTGCAATGTGCAATACTGCGACTTCAGAATGTCCACTGAATGTCACTTTATCTACTTATCATCCTGCCCTCTATGTATATAACTTTTCACTTCATATATAGATAGAGATAAATTGATATTGAAGCATTTGCAGATAGCTAAGAAACATAGCAGCTACTTACATTGTATATTGTGTGGGCTTCCTGTCTGCTCTCGCTGCTGTCCTATACTTACTACTTACTACTGTGCGCTGCAACAGCGAAATTTCAACACAGCAGGACACATAAACAATCTCTTATCTCTTAAAATAAAGGGACAAAAAAACGTAGAAAACCCGGTATAAGATGCACTGAAACATATAACCAAAAGCTGTCTTGTGGAATGAACATGTGCCTGGTAAATGCCCTGTGCAGCAAAGGCACCACATTGAATCCTATCCCATAATATGCCACGGTGTATGGTCTAAAGCCAGCGACCCCTGTGGGAAAGCGGGTGATGAATGTGTGTGCTGAGACTAGCAGAGCACCGTACCCTCTGATGGTCACTTCGTTACCTGCAGCCCTTCATGAGCTGTTCATTACAGAAAAGGTCATTCTCACGTTTTGCCCTGTTGCCCACATGCAAAACTACTTCTGCATTTCAAATCAAACACATGCAAATACCAGCGTGTGAAACCCTGATCCTGTCAGATCTCAGGACTTAAAGGACTCAGTCTGGTTAGCGCTGTGATGGGAGACCTCTGGAAACCGTCGGATAGCTGAGGTTACGCTGAGGTTTTGTAATTTTTCCTCTGTATTTGACCCATCCTTCATTCTCTGTCAGGAGCCGGCCTCAAGGTAAGAGGCAATTGTGAGCCCAGGATTCGGCTGCATCCAATTCCATCAGAAAGCCTCCTTACTAGTTACCCTATGCTCCTAATAGAAAAAGTTTTGGCTGAAAATCACTTTGGCCAATGTTATGCTTCAAACATAACAGTGGATTTCTAGCATCCTGAATCTCTCCTACGGGGATCAATAAAGTATCTATCTATCCATCTATATATCGATCCTTTATTCGTCCCACAGCGAGGACATTTCAGGTGAATGGAATGATTAAGACGGAAAGTGAACGGTCAGCAGGTTGATTTAGGAAGTCAGATGCACCCAATAGTAGGCTGCAGACTGCAAGCGAAAACACAAGCTTTACTTTTTAAAGCTAAACTTGGCTTATTTCCAAATGGATGATTACTTCATATACGCACAAACTTATCGCACATGAACATGAAACTGGTCTGAACGGAACGGAAAGACCAAAACACACCTTTGAATGTGCTTTTTTACATTCCTTTTACGTTTTGTAATTTAGCTATTGCCAGGCACATTATGAATAAGCCTCGCTAAAGGTCCTGTTCATGATAAATATGTATCGGAGCCATTTTTGTGTTGTATCATTTTTTTGCCTCATATAAGGGGGCTAGTAATATGTATGTGTAATATCTGATTGGGATAAAGTCAGTGCCTCACCGATCACCACCCTCACCGCACATCACTGCATCAGTATACAAACTAGCAAAAATAGATCTTTTTTTCTACTTTTATCTACTGTTCCCAAAGTCATATAAAAGCCGTCTACATTAAAGGTGAGGTGTTAAACCCGCATTAGACAGAACCTCTCGCTGGCCTCAATAAGCATGCGGCGCTCCCCGGAGGCGCTCCAGGCTGCACTGAAATCGTGTTACTCCAACTCTGCCGGGCCCCGCTCAGACTCACAGATGTTTTATGTCGACCCATGTGCACCTTGTGATCACACAAAACTACAGCAAAGATACACCAACAGGAGTATGGAGGACCAAAAATGACTAAAGTATAAATAAATAAATAAATAAATAAATACAGGAATATATTAATAAATACATTCATTTTGGAAAATAAAAACTAAATATTTACATTGATGTGTTAAATATTACTATGAAATCAAATAAATATACTTTTATTTAGGTTATTTATCAAAATCTACATTTTTTCCTTTATTTATTTATCCATTTATTGCATATATTTATTTTTGTATTTCTACATTTCTTCATTTATTTATTTATGTATTTCTACATTTCTTCATTTATTTATTTATGTATTTCTACATTTCTTCATTTATTTATTTATGTATTTCTACATTTCTTCATTTATTTATTTATGTATTTCTGTGTCGCTACATTTCTTCATTTATTTATTTATGTATTTCTACATTTCTTCATTTATTTATTTATGTATTTCTACATTTCTTCATTTATTTATTTATGTATTTCTACATTTCTTCATTTATTTATTTATGTATTTCTACATTTCTTCATTTATTTATTTATGTATTTCTGTGTTGCCGTATGCTAATTAGGCGGGCGGTGCTGAACTCAATCTAGAACAGGATTGGTGGGCAGTAGGTCAGCCAGGGCAACCAGACAGAAGCAAAGTTAAGCCTAGCGTACATCGACAGAGAAACTGGAGACAGGTTGCAAGGCGGCTTTTGGCAACTGAGAGGAGATGATGGGAGATGATCAGTTGAAATCGGTCGATGTGCGCGCTCTTACAACTGGAGATGATCAGTCGGTCTCCAGTTTCAGTCAGTTGCCCGTGTTCTACTTTTCGGCAACTAGTTGTCCTCAGTTTTCGAGATATGACCCGATGTGCGCGCTCCATGCGCCGCTCTGACAACGTGTGTGTATTGCGTGTATTGCGAGCCCGCAACAGTTTATGTCAGAAAACACACTGTAGTTGAGGCCAGTTGCTGTCGATGTACGCGCTGTTATTCCCGAGACTGGTCTGCTACTGGGAGTTGCCCGTTTTCGTCAGATTGTCGATGTGTGCGGGGCAGCAACTCATATGCGACGGATATAATCAGTTGCCAGTCCGATGTACGCTAGGCTTTAGCCTTCTCGGTTTGTGAGAGGATGTGAAGCTGCTGCTTGTTGAAGAGCGTCCAGCACAGTTGCATCGAAGTCTACCTCTGGGTCAGCACTGTGATGAACTAAAACATCTAATAGTCTTTCCAGCCGAAAGAGTAGATAGTCCTCAGGTGCATTATGCTCAACATCATTAAAGGAATAGTTCACCGTTTTTACATACTGACATATGTTCTTACCTTTCCTTAGACTAGTTAATACGTACCTGTCTGGTCTTAGTCCGTGCGCTCTGTCATGCAAACGGAGAAAAAGCGGGAGCACAACCGCAGCCTCCTCTGTATATTTTGTAGCACCAAAAGGTAGCTCCCGCTAGAAGCTACCAAACTCTTCCAAGTGTTCCCTATTAAATGTATATAGTTACGTGACGTGTTACACTGCAAAGTATAGTAACACAGAAATGTAACAGTCGATTTTCTCAGCGGATAAAACGGGTACTATATTGTGAGGCGTAGTAATCTGAGGGGGGCTACGTCCGCGCACTAACTTCTCTCCGGAGACTTCTCTCTCGCTCACTTCCGTCAATAGAAGCAGCGTGACTTGTAGTACGGAACATATGTCAGTATGTAAAAACGGTGAACTATTCCTTTAACATCATTTGCTAATGCTCTTAATTGATGAGCAATGGCTCCTAAAAAACGTACATTCGAAACTGCCATCATACCACACAAAAGTGCACAGAGGATCTCTAGCTAGCTAACAGAGTACCGTAATGTGAGGCAGTAATGATTATGATCGAGACCAGAGTTCACGCAATCCTAACCAATCCTGTTCTAGATTGAGTTCAGCACCGCCCACCTAATTAGCATACAGGAACACAAAAATACATAAATAAATAAATGAAGAAATGTAGCGACACAGAAATACATAAATAAATAAATGAAGAAATGTAGAAATACATAAATAAATAAATGAAGAAATGTAGCGACACAGAAATACATAAATAAATAAATGAAGAAATGTAGCGACACAGAAATACATAAATAAATAAATGAAGAAATGTAGCGACACAGAAATACATAAATAAATAAATGAAGAAATGTAGAAATACATAAATAAATATATGCAATAAATGGATAAATAAATAAAGGAAAAAATGTAGATTTTGATAAATAACCTACATAAAAGTATATTTATTTGATTTCATAGTAATATTTAACACATCAATGTAAATATTTAGTTTTTATTGTCCAAAATGAATGTATTTATTAATATACTCCTGTATTTATTTATTTATTTATTTATTTATACTTTAGTCATTTTTGGTCCTCCATACTAGGGGGCCACATGTTTGAGACCACAAGGGGAGCCCAGCCTTTTTTGACCCAAGGTCTACTTTTTAATTGGCAAACCTCCAAGGGTCTACCAGTCCAGCGTCAACATCAAAACCCCAGTTACAGTCGTTACAAACAATACTTCTACACACAACCATTAGACATCAGATTACTAACATTCTGTTTTTATTTTGAAATCTTCTGCTCCTCACAATCTTACACAAAAAAAACACAATCTGCATTTTGAGCAATAGCTATCTAACTGACCATATTATGAACCAAGCAGAAAATTAATCAGTTGAAAACCAGTTAATAGGAATGTTACGCCTGTAACTACAGTTATATGAATCAGACATCCAAATGCAGTGCATCTCTGAATAATTGAACATAAAACCCTGGCTCTGGTGGACAGGAGTAAATAAATAGAACTGACAAAAGGAAGATCTCTTGCTACCTTACTGATAGGTTTGACACTGGGAGTTTCTCATAGTCCGGAGTGTAGGAGGTCGTAAGCTAGATCGGAGTGGGTCAGAGCTGCTGAATCCAGTGACGTGCGGTGAGGTTGGTGATTGGTGAGGCACTGACTTCACCCCAATCAGATGAACATATAAATCATATAAATCAACACAACCTATAGAGCGGCTTATTCACAATTTGTTTGGCTACAGCAGAAAATTTTTCATGCCCGCATTGTTTGTTCATACAAAACGCAAAAGTATGTAAAAAGCACATTTCAAAGTGTGTTATGGGTCTTGCCTTAAACCTGAACTGCACAGACCACTTCAGTTCAGACCAGTTTAATGTTTGAGTCCAGATAATATTTTGAGCCCAGATATGTAATCCTCCATTTGGAAATAAGTCCAATAAGTTTTAAAAAGTAAAACAAAACTGGTCTCTCCTCCATAAACTCCTCTCGTGTTTCGCTAGCTGCAGCCGAATCTCGGGTGCATCCAATTTCTTAAATCAACCTTCACCTCTCTTCCGTATCATTCAAATCATCACTGGAAGCATAAAATGACCCTGAGTGCATTTTAAATTATCTAAAAAATTGTTATATGTATGTTAGTCAAACCTGTAGCTGCCCTTAGCAGAAGAAGAACAAGGAAGGAGCTTTGTGATGAAATGGGATGCAGTCGATATTACAAGCTGTGGTTAAGTGCAATTAAGACCCATATTTGTTGTCAAAAACACAATTTATGACCCATCCTCTCAACTGTAGACATGTTGATTGTAAAGGAAATATGTCTGAACTTTGTAAACCGTGATAAACAGAAAAAACAAACAAGCACGGGCTCCTTCCACTGTGAGCTATGGGCTTTTACGTCTCTCGAGTGAGGCTCACCTCACAGCGCGCCGCTCACCTCACAGCGCGCCGCTCTGTCTAATATGCAATTTCAAGGTAAAAAAAAGAAAAGAAATAATTATAATTGAAATAATACAATAGCACAAATTACTTGATATAATGACCAAGTATTATTGTTTCCATTTTATTTTTTCTTTCCATGATCGCCTCACCTGCCTCATCTGACCGCACGTCACTGGTTGAATCGCTCCTAAACTTAAGCATGGCTGAGGGGAAACGAGCCAAAACGTATAATTTTCATCCTCAAAGCCTATTTGTCTGATCTGCAATGCGACGGTGGCATTGGCAAAGAAAGGTACACGCGAGCGAGGAGAGGAATTTCGTGAAGAAAGCTGGCCTTTCATATCCCTCACTTTGGTGGCGCGCAGTGCCGTTTTTGCGCTCCAGGTTTGCTTTCTTTGCCACCGTTGCATTGCAGATCAGACAAACAGGCTTTGAATGAGAACAAACAAAAAATACTCTTCCTCCTATTCAGGATGAAAAGGATAAGTTTTGGCTCGTTTCCCCTCAGCCATGCTAAAGTTTAGCAGCGACCCAACGGCTCCGACCCGCTCCGATCTGGCTAGCCGCTACTGTTGTCCAACAGCGGTAACTTCCTGAGATGCATGTTTACATGCTGCCATAGGTTAATCCTGACCTACTTTTTTTTTTTTCTCCTAACTGCTCTCATATAAATTTAAATACACACACACTCGCCATATTCATAATCATATTTATAATAAAAAAAAAATATATATACATATATAATATTTGTAATTGTGTTGCGGTCTACTTGTCTTCCCTGCGTGGTCTACTGGTTGGGCCCCCCTGATCTAGTCTTTGAGGGCTCGTATGTGCAGCATTTCTGCTCTGCCTATGTTTGCCCTTTTTAGAGCAAAACCACCTTCAACAGCAGCAGCTCATATGACACAGGCGAAACGCACTGTTTTAAATATTGGAACAGCGTCAGAGAATGCGTGAGGAGAAAGCCGAAGGAGACTCAGTCTGTGCGCTCCGTGCCCTGTCCCACACATGGATCTATTATAATAACGGCCCTGTTCAGCATTGTGGATAAACCATTGATCTATAATAACCACGGGACAAACAGACGCTGAGGATCAGGTAGGAACCAAAGAACACCATTCACTACATGAAGCGGGATATTTCTTTTTGAGACGTGAGTCAAACACGTCAAGCTTTTAATAATGCAAATGATTTGAAGATGCTGCCATTAACATCACTCTATACTGTGAACAGTTTTAACTCCATAAGCCTGTTGCACAGTGTCTCCTCACTGCTCCAGGTCTGCCCACGGCTCAGTGTTGTTGTGTAGCGTTAGCAGCATAGTTAGCCACTGCATGGCTAATTCCTCAGTTTCTGTCTGCGGCTTGTTAAGCCCAAAAAATTCGCACGTATCTTGGAGTTGTGTCGGATCGACACCGGATATATTCAGACCTGATTCAACTTGGACCAGAATTTGTTTGGAAGCGGAGCGAGACCACCTAAAAAAGTGGGTCTCGGTTCGGTTCTTTGGTCCGGACCAGGATTCGTTTGTGTGTATTCAGACCTGCATAAAAGCTTCGGATCAGAGTTCCAAACGAATCCTGGTCCGTTTAAAGTGCAGCAAATGTGCAGGTCTGAATACACCCTAAAATTTCATTTGGCCTTCGGTGTTTATATAAACACCGAGGGCCAAATGAAAGATTAGATTTTGTAGGATAACAAAATCTGGTTATGTGGTCGGTATTGGGGCCCCCAAGGACTCTGTTGCCTGGGGCTCCGGGGTACCCTTGGAACACCACTGACTACGCTGGCTTTGATCAGACGAGATCCTCTGCTGTTTGCCTTAGACCTGAGCTCTGCAGTGTCAGACTGTGGTTCCCCTTCATTTTGTCCCATGTGCGTTCAGCCGGAGCCAGTCGAGCTGCATTGTGCTCTCCTAGAAACTTGAGAAAATTCTTGTTGAATTTGTGCGGTGATGTCACATCTTCTAACACTGAACTGAAAGACTGACAGACTGTTGGGACATTTGTATCATAAATGGTGATTTCGTTTTTTTTCAAAAGCATGAGCAATGAACGCTAACCTTAACCCTAAGAGGTGTGGGTAGAAATCCGACTGGATTTTATTTATTTTTTAAATCAAAGAGTTGGACTGTGGATTGGGCAGTGGGTCAAAGGGATGGGTGTTCCAGAACTGGGAAGCAGAGAGGCTGATTGCTCTGCTCCTCCTCCTCTGCAATTTCAGAATGTCCACTGAATGTCACTTTATCTACTTATCATCCTGCCCTAACTTTACACTATAGATATATTGATTTATATTGATATTGAAGCATTAACCCTCTATGCACATGGGTCATTTTGGGGAACTTTCCTCGCCTGGTTTTCTTTGTGTATAATTGTTCATAAAACAGTCATCTTTTGATGCAGAGTCAAGCAGTATACTTTGTTTTTTTCAGTACAACCTGGGGTTTTAGAATATTCATATTGTAAAGCTGTCATATGAATTATATAAAAATTATGGAATCATGAAGACAAAGAAAAAAATCAAACAGAAAATCAATTTAACAAAAATGTATTGAAAAAACACAATGAAATGCTATAAACAACTTTTTACACTGCATAGAAATGTTATTTATGGTCTTGGGGATAATGGGGGAAAAAATTGAATCTCTAACTATTATACTTTTTACAAAATTCCACTATAAAAGCAAAAAACTCTGTACTCCTGATGCCCTTCCTGAAGCAGTTTGTCTATAATGCTGGGGTTGCTTCTGTAGCACAGCTGTAAAAAACGTAAAACATAAACTGAGCCAAAAAAAAAAAAAAAAATCAATTATTTATATAATACATATATTTATATACATCATATACACATAATGTCATTTTACTGTGTTTATTATCGTCTTTATCAATAATGCGCACTCTTCAGCCGGTTGTTGCAATCGCAGCTGTAGTTTCAACTGTGGGAGAACAAGTACACGCAGAGGAGTGAGACATCTCACTCTCTGACGATCTTTGGCAGTCCCCGTGTGTTTGTATCTCACAGCTGTTTGTACCTCACGGGTCACGCTTTGGACACGGACTTTCAGACAAACGTAGTTTATCCTCCGTGCATCGCACAGACAAATCAAAACTAGTTTCGGAAAGCCCTGAATACGTACTTCACAGAGGAAGTAGCAAAAAGTAAGTTGCTACGTTTTACCGTTCGCGAGTAAATTGATCATTTGTAAAACATGTGCGCATGCATCGGCGCCGATACAGACGCTTTCATAGGGTTAACAGCTATCTAAGAAGCATAGCAAGCCACTTTTATTGTATATTTGTTGTGCTTACTACTGTCCTGTCTGTGCTCTGCAACATTGAAATTTCCCCACTGTGGAACGAAATAAAGGATTTTTTTTATCGGAGAGGGAGCGAACGGGTATGCAGATGTGCAGGAGCTCAGAGATATGGAGGGCTGAGAATGTGGACGGCTTTGAATTGAGAAGCAGGACTTTGCTCTTTTGCAGGTGATGGGAAGTCAGTGGAGTCTTTTCAGGACAGGGGTGATGTGATCGATGGAAGCAGTGTGGCTGTGTGATGATGCGTGCTGCAGTTTTGGACCAGTAAAGCCTAGCGTACACTGGCACGGCGCTGGTTACGCTTGCGGTTATGTTGGACCTACGGAGCCACACTGGCTTGTCCACTCGCGAGTTCCCCTTGCAGAGTTTTGAAGAGAATGTTGTAATCCCACACCCTAACCACAGGAGTTGCCTGAGAACCCAAAGCGGTCCCATTTACGCTGCTACTTTCTCCTCTTCAGAACAAAAACATTAGCAAATGTGTATCTAGTGCAGGTTTATGTGATAGTTCTATGGACTTATTGTTTCATAAGTCATTTCAACTGGGATGCTGTGAATAAAGACACAGTTCTTGTTGGAAAAATAGTTATTGAATTTTAATCAGCACAAGCAGCAAAACAATAAGTGGTAAATATCTGAGACCAAACATGAACGATTTACAAGTACAGGAGGAATGCAAAGGACCCGATAAGCTACGAGTGCAGCTTCAAACAAAGACGGGAACAGTGCAAAAGTAACGACTGTACAGTTTAAAAGGTGGATATGCAACAGAACTGAACAGTCGAGTCTCCGCATGTCTATCAGGCTCTGAGCCATGAGCCCAAACTACTTTCCCTTTGGTTCCTTCGAAGCACGAAGCTATCTGGTCCGAAGTGCCTCGTCCATGCTCCCTGCAGCCACTCCATGCTTCCATTCAAAACACACACACGGACCAATCACAGTAGAGCTTTTCTGTGGCGCGGCTGCATAGTTAGAAATTATCGAGGGTGCACGCAGGCTACGCAAGGGTCTTGCGTTGCGCAAGTGAAGTCACGTCACCACCGTTAGCTCCGCGCCGTGCCACTATACACTAGGCTTAAGAGATTGTGGAGAGTTTATTTTTTTGGGAGACTAAATCGGACCAGGCAATCCAGGATCATCACTGTGAGGCAGATGGAGGAAAAGGAGCTGAATGTGCTCAGAACACTTTCTACGCATGTCTCTCGCCCACATTACGCCTGGATTCTGTTATGTGCAAAGTCTTGATGTAAAGTCGGGGTAATGATTATTGTGTTTAAAAGTGCAAACACAACGCACATAAAATCCCAAAAACCAAAGCCCCAAAAAATCGTGCACAAAGCTTGCTTTGCTTTGCTTTCTGAAACAAATACATTTCTTTGTTTTACATAAATTCTGCATTTGACCAAACCCTGCACAATGCCCGCTTTATAAATAGTTCAGTAATTTTATTTGAATAATGCGGTCATGAGCAGCACACACCTGAAAACGTCTTTTTTGTTGTGTCGCTTTACTGCATGTGTGTGTGAGCATGGAGAGGAACCCCACAGGAAACTGTCTGTAATAGTTCACATGCCAGAGCGGTAAACAGCAGCTACAGCGTGACGCGCTGAGCACAGGCTCCAGATGTGCTGCACCAGCAGAGTATTCTTAATTCAATTACAATCCCTCAACAATCCACTCGACACAAAGTTTGTCTGAGGGATTTGGTTTATAGCTAATATAATTATGAGGAATTGGAGATGGGCCTAAACCAGGTCAAAAGCTGGACTCTCAAGATGGACTCTCAAGATGGACTCTCAAGCTGGACTCTCAAGCTGGACTCTCAAGCTGGACTCTCAAGCTGGACTCTCAAGCTGGACTCTCAAGCTGGACTCTCAAGCTGGACTCTCAAGCTGGACTCTCAAGCTGGACTCTCAAGCTGGACTCTCAGCTGTGGTAGAAAGCCACCACTGGTTCAGTCCAGCTTAAGAGAGGAACGTATTAAAATTAAAGATTCTGATTGGTTGAAGCATAAGTCGACATGTTTAAAATCACTCAATTTTCCGAAGAAAAATGGTTTGTAATGAGCTCTTCAGTTTGGTCCCAAGAGAAAGTCCAGAATCAGTGTTTATACTCCAACCCACACGAGCAGCTAAAGTCCAGATAACCAGCTTTTTTCAAGGGGAGTTCCTGTCAGTCCTCTCAGCCCCGTCCCCTCTCAGCTTACCCCTCTCTGCCTCCAAACACAGCAGTCTGGTTCTAAGACTTTCAGGGGACATGACAGGACTTTATACTGAAATAAATCAGATTTCCTACATGTTTGCCAGTCCTTCCATGTCACAATACGTCTTCATTATAAATTATTAAGTGTAGACAATTGTACCATTCTTCTCAGTACTTGTTTAAAGCCATTTGGATGCAGATTCACCAGTGCAGTGGCCTGAAACATTTGGAATTCCTCAAATGTCAGCATAAAATCACAGATAGAAAAACACAGCATCTACTTAAACTATAAATCTGTCGTTGGTTTCAGTTCTAATGAAAAAAACATGCACCAATGACAGAAGGGGCAAGGAAGAAGTGACAGAACCTTCTGTCTGAGGAGACTTTTGGCATTTCTTCAAAAAAATTAAGTCAGGTGTGTGTCCAATCACTGAGGGAGAGGCTTAAAGCTGCCTTTCCTGCTATAAAACACAAGAACAGTTCAGGCGCAGTGGTCTCTCCCCAGAAAGGCCGGCTCTATTCACAAGTGAAGGTATAAAGCCTGTTGCACTTCCTGCAGTTGGTGTCCCCACATGACTCATTTGAATACTTTTCCTGTCTTTGTGCAGAAGAGAAGGCCACTCACAGTAACATTTCAGAGCCACAATATTGTCTGTTTGAGTAGTCTCATATTTACTGAGTTTGAGCTGCGTTCCTGACATTCAGTGGTCTCCAAATGGGAAGCACATTGGGTTAATTGAAGTTTCATGTCTCCTGTTCCCTATTCTCTGTAAAGTTGTTGACCAGATTCTCTTTGATGTGCCATGGGTGGTGGAAGCACGGTTTATGTCTTACACGGTATGTATATGTATTACAATCAGAATGCCTCTTATTTGAAGTGAAGTCCTGGTCCTTGTACTTACTGCCCACTCACTGCATTTGGACTGTGACAAATCCTTGGACTGTGACAAATCCTCTGACTGTGACCTCATGGACAGGGCTTTTTCTGCTTTTTAAAACTAAAGTGTTACGCCTCAATTTGTTTTGTGAATTTCTCTCACTTTGGTTGAGTCCAAAATTCATATAAGAATTAAGAGATCCTTTATTCGTCCCAGAGAGGGGAAATTTGAGTGTTGCATCACTGTTTACAGAACAGTTGGAAGGAGAAGTGAAGTCAGCTGGTGGGGGGTTCTTCCAGGTGGGGCGTCTGAATGGGAGTCGAGCAGTGGATGAGTTGAGGATTTCTTTGTGGATTGGTAGGTTAATTTTAACTATCGGCAAAATGTTGCCATATTTTTCTGTATATGGTTGTTTGAATGGAATAAATGACAACATAGTGTACATATGTACTGTTCTTGTTTACTATGACAATAAATCCACATAGAATTGTAATAATGTTAATGCCATTTTGTCTTTCTGTACTAGACAGCACTTTTTCCTCTAAAAAGCAAAAGGAGGGCCTCTTGTTTAGTAGCAGAAAACTGTCTAGTCCATAGAAACCCACTCGGCAAGGAACTATACCATATCTATATTCACAGCCCTTGCTTAATACTTTGTTGATGCACCTTTGGCAGCAATTACAGCCTCAAGTCTTTTTGTCTATGGTGCCACAAGCTTGGCACGCCTGTCTTTGGGCAGTTTTGCCCATTCCTCTTTGCAGTACCTCTCAAGCTCCATCAAGTTGGATGGGGTGTGTCAGTGCACAGCCATTTTCCGATCTCTCCAGAGATGTTCAATTGGATTCAAGTCTGGGCTCTGGCTGGGCCACTCAAGGACTTTCGCAGAGTTGTCCTGAAGCCACTTCTTTGTTATCTTGGCTGTGTGCTTAGGGTTGTTGTTCTGCTCAAAGATGAACCGTCGCCCCAGTCTGAGGTCAAGAGCGCTCTGGAGCAGGTTTTCATCCAGGATGTCTCTGTACATTGCTGCATTCATCTTTCCCTCTATCTTGACTAGTCTCCCAGTTCCTGCTGCTGAAAAACATCCCCATAGCATGCCACCGCCACCATGCTTCACTGTAGGGATGGTATTGGCTTGGTGATGAGCAGTGCCTGGTTTCCTCCAAACGCCTAGCATTCACGCCTAGCAACATACAAGTTGCTAGGCGTGTAATGTAAGTAATGAGACTGAGTAGAAACTTTTCGTGAAGCTCTTTCTCCTCCAACGAGGGTTAGCGCTGTTACGAACAGGCTGCGTCCTCTGCCTCCATGCTGCTCTTGTTTACATGTGCTGCAGATGCTAGAGTGGCTATACTTCCTCTGGCTGTAACTGCATACACAGCAAAACAGCCCAAATGACGCAACAGTGAGGAATAGAAGAGGGAACTAAAGCAGAAAAATTATCAAAGAACAAATCAAGCCTGGTTGGACATAGCTAGGTTACATCTTATCCTCTGGAGAGACCTGCGGAAGCGGGACCACCTCAGACTTTTTACACAAAACTAGCAGTAATCTTTCAGTTATATATTTTGTTAGCAGTGCGTTGCTTTTGTACCATTTCATCAGTGATTGTTGTGCTAATGCTAACTAATGCCTATCAGATCGCTGCTAAAACTACATGGCTCGTGGGAGGATATAGGGGAGGGTTTCTTAAAATGAGAAGACCTTTGCATTGTTCAGACGTCAGAGGTTACAAGTTGCGAGCAGGCGGGTGTCGATACTGGCCCGAGGTGGTTGGCCAGAGTCAATCGCGAATGTTCATTTTTATAATTTCACTTAATTTAGAAGTGATCCGTTTCGGGACGGGACAACGATCTCAGACGTTCTTTACCAGGAAATTGGCCCGGCAGGCTGTGAGTGACATGTAGTGGACAATCTTCCCCATTTTTGGCGCACATCATCTAAAACAAACAGATCTAAAAAAGCAAAACTGGAAGCTTTTGAAAACGAGACACTCTGAATTAGTCATATATTGACAAAATCTACAAGATGACACAACCAGACGGTAAACGCGGAAGAGAGGAGCTAGGCTATAGCGACTGACATGGACACATCCCTTTCAACGGAAATACGCCATATGAGCGAGACAATGGAATCAATGCAAAAGCAATTGAAAACACTGGACACACTACAAAAACTAACAGATGTCTCGGATCTGAAGACATCACTGGACTTCCACATCTCCCTTGTGGAAGTCCTTAAAGAAGACAATGCATCCCTACGTAAAGAAGTTAATCATCTCAAAACTCTGACAGCCCATCTACAACCGGACTCGGTACACGCGCAAAATCATTTGTGTATACAGTGAGGCAAAAAAGTATTTAGTGAGAATCAATCATTTTTATTGCCACGTAAGTAACAAACAAAAATTACCACTTGGAAATTGTTTTGGCAGAGAGCGTGCCACTTAGCCATTTGCGGCGCTGTGTTGTCAGCCACCGATTGTGCAAGTTCTCTCACTTAAAATAATGACAGAGGTCTGTAATTTTCATCATAGGTACACTTCAACTGTGAGAGACAAAATGTGATTTTTAAAGAATTTATTTGTAAATTATGGTGGAAAATAAGTATTTGGTCACTTCAAACAAGGAAGATCTCTGGCTCTCACAGACCTGTAACTTCTTTAAGAAGCTCTTCTGTCCTCCACTTGTTACCTGTATTAATGGTACCTGTTTGAACTTGTTATCTGTATAAAAGACACCTGTCCACAGCCTCAAACAGTCAAACGCCAAACTCCACTATGGCCAAGACCAAAGAGCAGTCGAAGGACACCAGGAAAAGAATTGTAGACCTGCACCAGACTGGGAAGAGTGAATCTACAATAGGCAAGCAGCTTGGTGTGAATAAATCAACTTTGGGAGCAATTAACAGAAAATAGAAGACATACTAGACCACTGATAATCTCCCTCAATCTGGGGCTCCACGCAAGATCTCATCCCGTGGGGTCAAAATGATCATGAGAACGGTGATCAAAAATCCCAGAACCACACGGGGCGACCTGGTGAATGACCTGCAGAGAGCTGGGACCAAAGCAACAAAGGTTACCATCAGTAACACACTACGACGACAGGGAATCAAATCCTGCAGTACCAGACGTGTCCCCATGCTGAAGCCAGTGCATGTCCAGGCCCGTCTGAAGTTTACCAGATAGCACATGGATGATACAGCAGAGGATTGGGAGAATGTCATGTGGTCAGATGAAACCAAAGTAGAACTGTTTGGTATAAACTCAACTTGTCGTGTTTGGAGGAAGAAGAATACTGAGTTGCATCCCAAAAACACCATACCCACTGTGAAGCATGGGGGTGGAAACGTCATGCTTTGGGGCTGTTTTTCTGCTAAGGGGACAGGACTGATCCGTGTTAAGGAGAGAATAAATGGGGCCATGTATCGTGAGACTTTGAGCCAAAACCTCCTTCCATCAGTGAGAGCTTTGAAGATGAAACGTGGCTGGGTCTTGCAGCATGACAATGATCCCAAACACACCGCCCGGGCAACAAAGGAGTGGCTCCGTAAGAAGCATTTGAAAGTCCTGGAGTGGCCTAGCCAGTCTCCAGACCTCAACCCCATTGAAAATCTGTAACCACCCCTGTTATTACCTACTCATATCCTCCTCCCTTTCTCAGCTTTGTATCTTCCCCCTAGCGCACACACACACACACAAACACACACATACTTACCCTACCCTAACTCCCCCAGCTGTACTTTTGTGATTTATTGTATTGTAATCAACAATAGGAGTGTGACAATATATCGATTTTTGTTTAATATTTTTTTTTATATATCGCAATACTTTCTCCCGCGATCAATTATCAATATGCATTGCCAATCAATCAATTTTTATTTTTTTTATTAGTATCAATACTTAATATATGGCTACATTACACATCTCCATTCCAGTTATCATGAAATAAAGTGTATTTTTTCACTTAAATTTTTTCTATTTTATGTATGCCATATATTGGCATATGGTATATTGCTGACCAATCGATAATCGTCATATCGTGATATAATCGTTATCGTGATATAATCGTTATCGTGAGCTTTGTATCGCGTATCGTATCGTGAGGTACCCTTTGGTTCCCACCCCTAATCAACAATGCTTGTCAGTTTATGATTGTGAATATAAAAAAATTAATAAAAAGAGAAGCCTGTGAGCGGCACTTTGTGTTATTATGGGATGCGTGCACGGGTAATTCTGCACATGCGTCAATGCGTCAATTTTTGTAACGCGATTCATGAAAAAATGAATTAACGCGATAATTTTGACCGCCCTACTAAAAATTTTAATGAAATTAACTTGGACTATCAATATTCTGTTTATTGTCTGTCTATTTATTACCTACAAGTCGCTTGGAACAAAAGTATGCGGGAAACCACCCAACCTGGCAACCCTGCTGCGGAGTGTTGTGACAGTAGCACTTAAAAATGCAGTTAGCGATGTTGTTAGCTTAGCTGTAGCACCAACTCGAAACCACTCGCCTCTGCCCTCGCCTCTCCACCAAACCAAACATCCAGCATTTTCTTTTCTTTGTCACAACCAGTGGGGGTGGATCCCGGCTCAGACGTGGCCAAATTGACAGGCGCTGACATGCTTGCAATACCACCCCGGGCCGATGGGGGTGGACCCAGAAGAAGAATTAACCAATGCTAACATATAGCATTGGCAGACCTCTCGAAAACGTCTTTACAGGATGGACCAAAAGTTGGCTCTTGGCCCAAAGCTCCGTTCCACATGTCTGTCAATGCTGAGGGGGGTGAATTTTTTTGGTCCACTCTAGTTTACTTGCTGTGAATTTTTGAAGTCTCTCGTTCAAATGAATGGAGCTACGCCGGCTGACGCATGCACAGATGGGTTTTTTCACAATTTTCTTGTGGGCGGGACCACTCGCGGCCATTTTGGATAGCTCCAGTAGAGCACATTTTTTGGCCCATTAGTTAGAACGGCGGAGATAGGCGTGACTCTGTCCGTTAATATATACAGTCTATGGTCACAACAGGGAGAGTGGGTGGCAAACGTGAAATTGATTTCATGTTTAATGACATTCTGCTTTTATTTTTTTTAATTTTTTTTTACTGTCTCATTCTCATCCCTGTAACAAAGTTTTGGTCTGTGTCTAATACAAAAAGACAGAATGTTTATAATGTTGTTGCAATTTTATGTGGATTTGCTGTTATAATAAACAAATACAGTAAATATATACACTATGCTGCAATTTATCTTTTCATTCAAACAACCATTTACAGAAAAATATGGCATAATTTTGCTGATAATTAAAACTTAAAAATGAATTATTAACTAACTCAATTAAATGAATCGTTTGTTGGCCCTAGTATGTATACATCTGAACATGCACTATGAGGTTATGGGACAAAAATTGAGTAAAGTGACAGTGGACACATTCTGACATTATAGTTATTACACACATGCATGACTTGCGAGGTCAGGTCAGCAGTGTTTGTTAGTCATTATTGTTCCAGCATTTATTAATGTATTTTTAAATTACAGCTGGGAAAATTATAGCTGTGAGTTAACTTATAGCCGGTGTCTATGTTTCCTCCGAGGTGCTCCGGTTTCCCCTCCCACTAAAAACTTGTACAATAGATGCAGTCCTCAAGCGCTGGTCCTGACCATAGACTGTATATATTAACGGACAGAGTCACGCCTATCGCCGCCTTTCTAACTAATGGGCCAAAAAATGTGCTCTACTGGAGCAATCCAAAATGGCCGCAAGTGGTCCCGCCCATAAGAAAATTGTGAAAAAACGCATCTGTGCATGCGTCAGCCGGCGCAACTCCATTCATTTGAACGAGAGACTTCAAAAATTCACAGCAAGTAAACTAGAGTGGACCAAAAAAATCCACCCCCCTCAGCATTGACACACATGTGGAACGGAGCTTTGGGCCAAGAGCCAACTTTTGGTCAATCCTGTAAAGACGTTTTTGAGAGGTCTCTACTACTACTTCTGGGTCCACCCCCATCGGCCCGGGTTGGTATTGCAAGCATGTCAGCGCACGTCATTTTGCCCACTTTTGAGCCGGGACCCTCCCCCACTGGTCCTGACAAAGAGCCAGGAATTTTTTAATTTAAGGTCTACAAGAACTATGTACTGTAGTAAAATAAAACATTCTACTAACATTCATGTGACTCAATTTCAGGCTTATGTTTCTTGTTTCTCCTTTTAGGTATGAAATTATTAGTCGTAGTTTTGGGGGTGTTTAATGCGTTGTGACTTGGAATAGTTACCTTAAGCCCAAATAATTGTTTTTGGAATACAGATTCAGATTCAGTTTATTTGCCATTTGCAGTAAAAAAACCACATTGGAATACATTAGCAAAAGTCTCCAGTGTGCACAGACAAATACAGACATAAAACAACATTAAAAGACAAAAATAAAACAAATAAAACAGTAAACAAATGTCACTGTGAAATCGATCGACTAAAACAGTTCAAAACAAGTGCAAATCATTAAAATGCTCTGTTCACACTGGTAACAGCCTGTGGATAAAAACTGTTAGCGTAACGAGATGTTCTGCATCTCAGAGAGCGATATCTTCTGCCAGAGGGAAGAAGCTGGAACATGGCTTTCCCAGGGTGGCCAGAAGAGTCATTGACAATCCTAAGAGCTTTGTTTAAAAGTCTGGATTTATAAAGAACCTCCAGAACAGGAAGCTCACAGCCCACGGTCCTCTTTGCAGAGCGGAGCACCTTGTTTAAAGATCTTTTCTTTATCTGTGATGTTTCCAAACCACACAGACACAGAACTAACAAGTAAACTCTCAATGGTGCAGCGATAAAAGTTAAGCAGAATCTTGGAGTTAGTGGTAAATTCTCCAAGTTTACGCAGAAAGTAGAGACGCTGACGAGCTTTCTTAACAACTCGGTCAGTGTTTTTAACCCATTTCAGGTCGTTAGACAGAGTTAAACCCAGAAACTTGCACTCCTCTACGATCTGCACCTGGGAGTTGTCGATTACGACAGGCAAATGAGAACTATTGCGACTGAAGTCGTAGACCAGTTCACATGTTTTCGATGCGTTCAACTGGAGGTTGTTAGTTTTACTCCACTGAACCACATTTTGTATCTCTGCTCTATAAGAGGATTCATCATTGTCACTGATGAGACCGATGATGGTGGTGTCATCAGCATATTTGATGATCAAGTTTGAGTCAGAGGAGGACACACAATCGTGAGTGTACAAAGTAAAGAGCAGAGGACTCAAAATACATCCCTGAGGAGAACCAGTGCTCACAGAAACAACATCATAAAAACAGTCATTGATTTTCACTCTCTGAGATCTGTCAATTAAAAAGCTAAAAATCCATTTACACATGGCAACACTTAAACCGAGAGACATGAGCTTTTCAATCAGTTTACCTGGGACGAGGCAGTTAAAAGCAGAGCTATAATCGATGAAAAGCATTCTCGCGACAGATTTACTAGTGTCCAAGTGACTGTAGAAAGAGTTCAGAGCAAAGGAGATGGCATCCTCCACACTCCTGTTCTGTCTGTAAGCAAACTGGAGCGGGTCAACGCTCACAGGGATCTGGCTCTTAATGAAGTCCAGCACAAGCCGCTCAAAAGTTTTCATAATAACAGACGTGAGGGCCACAGGACGATAGTCATTCAGGCATGTCACAGGAGTTTTCTTAGGAACTGGAATGATGGTCGACTCTTTAAAGCAGTTTGGCACAGTACAGTTCCTTAGCGACAGGTTGAAAATGTCCTCCTGAGTCACGGTGAAGGTACCTTGATTGAAACACTCAGGGAATACAGTAGGACAGGCATCAGCGGATTCAAAGCGACAGTAGAACGAGTTAAGCTCGTTTGGCAGAGCTTGGCCAACAGATGCAATTTTCCCAGCGCTAGGTTTCCACGATGTGATGGCTTTAATACTGTTCCACATGCGCCGAGGGTCATCTTCCTCAAAATAACTCTTTAACCTGTCCCCGTAACTGCGCTTTGCAGATTTAATAGAACGTTTCAATGAGTAACAGGATAGCTTATAAGCAACTGTATCATTTGATTGAAACGCCAACGCACGCTCATGAAGTTTCAGTTTCACTTCCGCGTTCATCCAAGGGTTTTGACTAAAATGTTCTTTAATGACCTTCTGTGGGACACAGCCGTCAATACAGAAGCGTATGTATCCAGACACCGCGTCACAGAATTCATTGACGTCCTCTGACTGAAACACAGACCAGTCAGTAGCATCAAAACAACCTTGTAGCTTCATGCTAGCCTCCTCAGACCAACACTGCACAGTGCGAGAGGTTGGTTATGTTCCCTGCTCCTCTGAGTATACGAAGGAAGAAGGAGAACAGAGGAGTGGTCAGACTTTCCAAAAGGAGGTCTGAGACTGGACCTGTAAGCTCCCTTCACGTTACTGTAGCAGTGATCCAGAACATGTGCTCCTCTTGTAGCTTGAGTCACGTGTTGGTAAAAGTTCGGGAGTACAGTCTTTAAATTACATTTATTGAAATCCCCAGCAACAATGATGACTGCGTTAGGATGAGCAGACTCATGTTTGTGAAGGATCTCGCTCAGATCCTGTAGGGCTACTTTGTAATCCGCACGTGGGTGAATGTAAACAGCACATAAAAATATCACTGAAAACTCACGGGGAAGATAAAAAGGGCGGCAGCTCAAGACCAGGCATTCCAGATTGGCAGTACATGTTTGGTTCACGATTCGAGTGTCCGTGCACCAGCGCTGATTAATTAAAAAGCACACACCTCCGCCTCTGGACTTGCCCGTGGTCTCCTTCACTCTGTCCGCGCGGTGAGCGGTGAATCCCGGGGGCTGAACAGCAGAGTCCGGGACGTTCGAGTGGAGCCACGTCTCTCTGAGACAGAACACAGCGCAGTCCCGGGCCACGCGCTGGCTCTGTACCCGACACAGGAGCTCGTCCGTCTTGTTGGGCAGAGACTGGACGTTGGCCAGGTAGATGGAGGGCAAAGGGGTCCTGGAGGAGCGGCTACGAACGAGCAGACCGCCTCGCCTTCCACGGTGTCTGCGCCTCCTTCGCCGACTCGAGGTGCCCAGCTCCACACCGCGGAGAGAACGCCGGAGACGCCCAGTCCCCTCGCTCTGTTGGCGGCCGCCGCGGCCCGCCTGCCGTGCTCCACCAGCCTCTCGAGTGGGACACTCGAGGAAGTTTGTGCACCTCAGTTCAGGTAAAACGAGTGACCCGTCACCCGCGTGATCCCGAATGTGCAGAAGTGTTTGCCAATCATATTTCACTGTGGCAAGTGAATCCCAGACAAAAAACAACAAAACACAGATTGTGCGCACCAGAGCGTTCACTGAATACAAATGTCTTGGTGCGAGTCCAATCCTCCCACCATACCAATTCACTAATAACACAACCATATATCTAAACCTCCTAACCCCCCCCCCAACCCATAAACCCCCAACCAAAACCCACAACCCCACAACAACAATAAACCCAACTACCCCCCCCCCCCAACACCACACCCCCCCCAAACCCCCCCCCCCCCCAACCCCCCCCCCATATCAATATCCTCCATAATCATCCTATCCCACCCCTATAACCCCACCACCCATACAAACAACCAAAACCAATCCAACCCACCCCAACTCCCCCACCACCCACCCACCCCACCTACCACACATTCCTACCACAACCCCCAAATTACACAAACCCCCCCCATTAACTCCCATAACACCCACTCACCCCAAAAAATACCCCCCCCCATCACAACAACCTATCCTCACCTAAAACCAAACAACCCAACACATCAACACCAAACATCACTCACAAAACAAAAACAACCCACTCAAAACCATCACCAAAACAAAACTATAAACACAACACCATAACATACCCATTAAAACCCCCAACCAAACCCCCCCAAATACAAAAACCCCCAAACACCCACCCACAACCCCCCCATCATCATCCCCCCACCCTTCCAAACCATCATCCCCCCACCCTATCCATCTCCCCCACCACCCCCACCCCCCACCCAAACCCCCACCCCAACCCCCCCCCCAACCCCAACCACCCCCCCCCACAACCACCCCACCACCCCCACCCAAAACACACCACCCAAACCACACACCCCCCCCCCAACCCCCCCAAAACCCCCCCCCATAACCACCCCCCCCACCACCAAAACCCCCAACCAACCACACCCCCCCCCCCCCCCCCCCCCCCCCCCACAACCAACCCCCCCCCCCCCACCCCCACCCCCCCCCCCACCCCCCCCCCCCCCACCACCCCCCCCCCCACCCAATACCCCCACCCACCCACAACCCCCCCCCCCCCCCACCCCCCACTCCTTACTTTATATTTATTACATTCTTCATTTCCCCCCCTCATCCCCCTTACAACAACCTTCCCCTACACCTATCCATTCACATCCTACCCCCCCCCCCCCCCCCTATTCCCACCAACCCTCTTTACATTCTATACCTTCTATTCACCCCCCTTTCCCCTCCTCACATCCCCCTCCCCCCTTCTCACCTTCAATTATCCTCCCCCCCCCCCCTCCCCCCTCCTTACATATTCCCCCCCTTCCCCATCCCTTCCCCTTTCCTTCCCTTACCCCCTACTCCCATCCTCCATAATTATATCCCCCCTGATCCCCTCCCACCCATTCACCACACCTCTTACTTTCTTATTTACCTATACCACCCTTCTTCCCCACCCATCCCTTCTTTTTATCCCCTCCTCAACCCCCCCCCCCTTCTTCTAAACAATTACTTATTACCCATACCCCTTATCCCTCTTACTTCCTCTCTTACTTCCCCACTTCCCCCCCCCCCCCCCCCCCCCAATAAATCCCCCCTAACCCCAAATTCCCCCAACTATTCAACCCAACCAACAAACTTATAACCCAAAACATTACCCCCCCCCCCCATCCCCTTCATCCCCCCACCCCTCCAAACAATCAACCCCCCACCCCAAACCCCAACTCCCCCATCCACCCCCACCCCCTCCCCCCCATTCCCCCATCCCCCCCCATCCCCCACCCCCTTCCCAACCCCTCCCCCCCCAAAACCCACCCCCCCCCAACCTCCCCCCCCCATCCCCCCCCCATTTCAATCCACCCCCCCATACCCCACTCCCCCTCCCCCTTATCCCCCCACCTTTTTTTCATCCCCACCCCCTCCCTTTCCCCCCTTCCTTCCTACCCCATCCCCCCCCCCCCTCCAACAAACCCCCACCTCACCACCCCCCACCCCCCCCCCACCCCATCCCAATAAAATTTACCACCCCAAAATAATTCCTCCCTCAACAACCACAACCACACAACCACCCTCACCCCTCACAAACCCCTAAACCAAACCCCAACCCCAAACACAAATACCCCCCAATCCATACCAACTCAAACCCATCCCAACATACCACTCCAACATCCCCCAATCCCCACCACACTAAACAAACCCCCCCCCTCCCCCATATACCAACACAAAAACCATTAAACCCCCCACACACACACCCCACCCCCCCCTACCACCCCCCACCCCACCCAAAAACCCATACCCCAACAACCCCCCACCAACCCCCCACCCCCACACCCACCCCCCACCCAAAACAACCCCCCACCCCCCCTCCCCAACCCAAAAAATCCCACCCCCATAAAAACACACACAAACCACCCAACCCCCACAAAACCCCACAAACCCCACACCCCACCACCTACATAAAACCCCCCCCCACCCCCCCAAACTACCCCAAACCAAACCATCTATATCAAAACCAAAACACCCAAAAAATACAAACCCAACAACCCCAAAAATCCCCCCAATAAACCACCCCCCCCCACAACCCCCCCACACACAACCCCAACACCCAAAACCCCATACCCCTCACCCCACCCACAAAAATATACAACATCCCCTAACCCCCCCCCAACACCCCCCCAAACCCCCAAATATCCATACATATCCCTTCTTACACACCCACCCCAACCCCAACCCCAACAACCCCCAACCCACAACCAACCACCCAATACCCCTAAACACCAAAACTACAACAACAATCCACCACCCACCAACCCCCCCACCCATACAACATCATCCCCCACCCCAAACCAAACCCACCCATACAACCCCCAACACACTACCCTAACTCTCCACAATCCCACACCCAAACACTCTTCACCCCAAAATAACACCCTTCCAAACCAACCCCACAAAAACAATCCCTAACCCCCAAAAACAACCCACCCAACCCCCCCCCCACAACACAATCACTCCAAAATAAAATCTCACACATCTCCACCAAACAACCTCACCCACCCACAACCCAAACCCCCAACATCACACTCACCAACAAAAAACACCAAACACCCCACCCACACAAAAACCACACCCACCCACCCCCAACCAAACACTCACCCAATACACAACAACCCCCCAAAAACAAAAAAACATCCCCACAATATACAAATAACACAAACATCCCCCACACACCTCACCACACCCACCACCACCCCCACCACCCCCCAAAACACCCCCCAAACCACCCCAAACCCAAAACTATTTATAAACCCCCCCCTACCCTCTCATCCCCCCCCTACACCAACTCCCTCCCCCCACCCCATACCCCAATCCTAAATATCTACCCATACTTTCTTCATCACACATCTATATCTCCCACTCCATCACAAACCCTCATTTTCAACTTTCCCCCTATTTTAACATATCCCAACCCTTCCCCCCCCCCCTCCTCCCCTACACCCCTAAATCTACTTATTCTCCTAAACCCTCAAATTTCCAATCCCCCCCCCCCCCCCAACATTCCAACCTTCCCATCCAACCCCCATCTACCACACTCCCAACAACCCTCTAACCACCTACCCACAAACACCCAACCCCAAACAAATCCACACCCACACACAAACCAAAAAAACCAAAACAACCCCCACATAAACCCCCCCCCCCCCCACCCCCCAACCCCCACAACAAACAATCCAACACCACAACCAACAAAAATCACAATCAAACACCCACCACTCCTTCCTCCATCCCCTAATCCATCCCACACAAAAAAACAAACCCCATCCCCAACCCCCCCACACCCCCCCCCCCCAAACCCCCCCTAAACACCAACCCCCCACCCCCTCCTACACAACCCACCCCAACACACAAGAACCAACAAATCAAAAAACCCCCCCCATAACAACAACCCCCAAAAACCCCCACCCACCAACTACACCAACCCAACCCCTAAACACCCCACCACCACCCCACCCAAACAATCCAACACACCACCCCCACACCACAACACAACCCCCCCCCACCCACCACCCCCCCCCCAACCACCACCCTAACCACCCCCCCCCTACCCCCACAACCCCCCCCCACAACCCCCCCCAACACAACAACAACCACCAAACCACCCCCACCCCCACCCACCACACAACACAAACACAACCCCAACCAAAAACACCCCCATAAAACACCCACCAACCCACACCCCCCACCACACCCCCACCCCCCCCCCACCACCAAAAAATACTCAACCCCAAACCCACCCCACAAACCTCCCCCAATAAAACCCCCACTACCCCTAACCCCCCCACCACCCCCCCAACACAACACCCCCCCCCCCAAAAACACCACAACCCACCCTCCAACCCCCCCCCCACCCCCCCCCCAAACAACCCCCCCCCCCCCCCAACCCCCACACCCCCCCCTACCCCCATCAACATACCAACAAACTCCCCCCCCCAAACACAAAACCACCCACCCAACCCACCCCCCCCACACCACACCCCCCCCATCAAATAAATCACCCCCAAAAACCCCCCCCACACCCCAAACAACCACAAATCCATAACCCCACACCCCAAAACCACCCCCCCCCCCCCCACCCCCCCAAACCCACAAACACCCCCCCCCTAACCCACATACCTCACCCCACCCTACACCCCCTACAATTCAAACCCCCAACCACAACCCCCAAACCCCCTAACTTAATACCTACCCACAAAACCCCATTCTATCCTCCCCTATCCACTCTTTACTTTAACCATACCCAAACATATCCACCATTATCATCCCCCACACTCTCCTCCCCCTACCCCACCCTCTCCTCAAATTCACCCACCCCCCATCCCACTCATACCCTAACCCCCAACACCCCATATTCCCCCCCCTTAATAACCCCCCCCCCCCTACCCAACACCCCCCCCAAACCAACCATCCCCCCCATCTTCCATACCAAAACACAACCCCCCCAATACCTACTAATAATATTTCCCCTCCCCCATACAACCCCCTTTAACCCCCCCAACCCCCTCCTCCTCCCTAATCATAATTCCCCTACACCCATCCATACTAAAACCCTTCCTACCCCCCCCCCCCCCCCCCCCCCCCCCACTCCCACAACTCATTCACCCAAACATATTCCCATACCAATCAAATAACTAACCATATACCCAACCCCCACCCACTACCATCCACCCATCCAACCCATACCTCATAAACCCCCCCACCCAACTAAACACCCTCAAAAAACCAATCCCCAACAAAATCACCAATCCCTTTTAACAATACAAACCAACAATCCAAACCACACCACCCTAATTCTCAAACCCTCAACAATCCAAAAAACCAATATAAAAACAAATCCAACAAAAACATACTCTCAAAACAAAACTATACTCTAACAATAACCCAAACACCAATATAAATATCCACCACCAAACCCCAACCTAAATCTTACCCCAATAAAATACCACATAAAAATCCCCATTATTTCATAATAAAATTAACAACAAACACTAAAAACAATATATAATAAACTAACTTTTCCCATACCCCCATCAAACCTAAAAAAAAATAATAAAACACTCCCTCCACCATTTCTATAACACACTAAAAAACTCATAAAAAACTACACAAACCAAACCCCCAACCCATTTCCAAACAATTCTAAACACAAACCCCATCCCACCATACCAAACAACCCCCAACCCCCCTACCACATAACTCTAATACCCCCCCAAAAATAAAAATTTTCACAACCCACATCTCATAACCATCAATTTTTTCACTTACCTAACCACCTCAAAAAACATCTATAATACTAAATAAACTAAACTTCCTATACCCCCCCCCCTACCCCCCAACCTCCTATACAAACTATCCACCTATACCTTCCCCCTAATCCCCTCATCCCCCCCCCTCCTCTAAAACTACCTATTCTTTTTTTTACATCAAATAACCAATAAACCTCATCTTCCAACCCTACCCTCTAACCCCCTCTATAATAATACCTCCATACTCTCCACCCCCCACACCCATATTTCATCTTATTATTCTTACCACATACAAATCCAACCCCATCCCCTTTACACACTCTAAAATCAATAACACCCAATCAACCTCATCAACCCATCACATAATCCCACACCCTACTCATACACCTATCAAACATTCCCCCATTTTTACAACTTCCCCCATCCTAACCATTATTACCCTCCCCCAATACTTAACCATCACACCATACAAAACCTATCTAACCCTCCCACAAAAATACCTCCCAATAAAAAACATAACAAAACACAAAACCCTCCACCATCACTAACCATCCCAAAAACAATAACATCAACATATTATCAAACCCTACTCACCCCAACTCCACACCCCTTAAACTATTATTACACACCCATACAACAATATCCTCAATAACTTCTATAACACCCCCTAACATACCCCAATTCCAAATATACAACTAACTTTATACTTACTACTCATTCCCCCCACCCCTCCAACCTAAAAAATTCTCACAAACACCACCACACTCACATCCCCCCTCCTTTCCATCCATTCTCCCTCCACCACACCACATTCTACCCATTACCCTTCAAATATACCCTATTCCCACCCCCCTTCCCCCCCCCCACCCCCCCCAAACCCCACACCACCCCCTATTTAACCCAAAACTCCATACAATACAAACCCCACCTATAATATCCATACCTATAACACCTTCAGCTAACCAATAACACTTCACCAAAAAAATATCACTAATCAATACCTCCACACCAAAAACACCCACTCCCCCAATCCTATCCAACTAAACCAAAACATATACAATCCCTTCCTACCACCACATCCTAATTTCCAATAAAACAAAAATCCCCTCCTCTCACTCCCTAACCCACCCATAAACCACCACCCCCCAAAAACCTCCATCCCAACCCCCAACCCCCCATAAACCCCCCCTAATATCCCTCCCCCCTCCACCCAATATCCTTATCCTTCTCATATCTCATAATAAAACCCAATTATCCCTCTACTATATCCCCCCATTTATATAAAATCCTACCCTAAACCCCCTAAACCCAAATCCACCCTACACTCCCCCCCTCCCATACATTCTTCCCCCCCCATCCACCCTACACCACCACCCACCCCCTTCACAACAACCACCCACCCCCCCAACCCAAATTTTCCCCCACCCCACCCACAAACCCCAATCATATAACCCAAAACCCACATCCCACCCCACCACAAAAACAAACTTAAAAAAAAACCTACACCAAAAAAACCAAACAAACAAACACCAACAATCCACACAAACAAACATAACAGACCACCCCAAAACCAACCCCCCAACAAACAAACATACAAAACCAAAAACCCCAAACAAACAAACAAACAAACATACAAACCCCCATATAATCAACCCCAAAAACAAACAACAAACATACAAAACCCAAAAACCCCAAAAACACACATACAAACATATAATCCTACATAACAAATTTTTCCTTAATATTCCCCCCAATCCCATTCAATAAATTCCCCCTCTTACCCTATTTCCCCCTCCCCTCCTCCCCCCCCCTAACCTCCACTTACCCTACCTCTCCCATTCTCCCCCTAATCCCTTCTTCAAAATTCTCCATCCTTATCATCATTCTCATCACCCTAATCCTTACTAATATTTCTACCAACCCATTCTCATCCCCATACCCCCTTACACCCCTAAACCCTACCCTAATCCCCCTATAACACCAAAAAAAAAAAATTCCCAATAATACCACATAAACTTCTAAATTCCCTCATATCTCTCCACCCATCCCTCCTCCACTACCCCCTAACTAAATACATTATACCATCCCCTCACACCCCCAACCCATAACCATCCCCCCCCCCATACTAAAACTACCCCCCCCCCCTCAACCAACCCCCACAACCTTATAACAACCCCACATCAATTACAAAACATATTCAAAACCAAAACTACCTCATACCTCATATATCAATTCCACCCCAACACATTCCTACAACCACCCCCCAAAATCCCTACATCATCCCTCACTTCAAACTCCCCAACAATAAAAACACTACATATCCACCATCATCCTTAAACTCTCTACCCCCTCCCCTATACCCCCCCCCATAACCACATTTACCCACCAAATACATCCACCCCCCCCAAACCACTACCCCCAACCCCCCCACCTACCTCAACTACAACCACAATCTCCAACATCCACCACCCACCCCCAACCCACCCCAAATCACCAACAAACCAATCATCTCCCTAACCCCCACCCCCAACCCCAAACACCCCCATCCCACACCCCCCCCCCCCTAAACCCCTCTTCACCACCACTCACTACCCCCTAAAACCTACCATAACTCCCCCTACCTCACCCTTTCCCCCTACAAATTTATATACACCTCCCACCCCCACCCCCCCAACCCCCCCCCCCCCCCCCCCCCCCCCCCCCCCCCCCCCCCCCCCCCCCCCCCCCAAACTCAAATCTAACCTCCCTCCCCACCCCCCACAACTAACCTTCCCCCCTCCAACCACCAACCACCCATCCTCCCATACTCCTCCCCATACCACCAACCCACCCACCCATCCTCCATATCCACCACCCACCCCACACCATCTCCCAACCTTTCCCCCCCTCCCACCCCCACCCACCCACCCATTCCTCCCATACTTCCCTTCCCACCCCACCACCCACCCATCTCCCATAATCCACCCACCAACCCACCCATCCTCCCATACATCCCACCCACCCACCACCCAATCCTCCCATACTTTACCACCCACCCACCCACCCATCTCCAACTCCCCCACCAACCAACCCATCCTCCCATCCCCTCTTACCCCTCCAAACCACCCACCCACACATCCTACCATATATACCCACCACCCACCACCATCCCCACCCATTCACCCACCCACCTTTCCCCCCCATACTACAACACCCACCCCCACCCACCCCTACACAAACAAATAAACCTCTACCACAAATCCCCAACCCCATACCACAAACTAAAAACAATACCCCCCCCATCCATACAAACAACAAAACCACATACAAACAAACAAAAAAACAAACAAACACCCAAACTAACAAATTACCCCCCCCCCCACCAACCCCATCCCCTATCCAACTTACAAACTAACATCTCATATCATTCTCCCCCCACCCCTAAATTCACCCAATCCCCCCCCACACCAATTAAATAAAATACTACCACCATCCACAACCATATTTATACCATCTACACACCCTCACACACCCCCACAAACACACACAAACAAAACACACACACATTCTCACACAACCCCACACACACACAAACACAAACCCCCCCTCCCACAACACACCCCCCCCACCCCACTAACACAATACCCCCACCAAACCACACAAACACACACAAAAACTCACTACTATATCCCCCCCCTACCAAAACAAATCACAAACCCCCCCCCCATTCCCCATCCCATCCCCAATCCCCACTAACCTCCAACCCCAATATCCAAATCCCTATCCATAACCCCAAATCTCAATACACTCCTCCCCAATCCATAACCCTCACCTATATCCATCCCCCCATCCACCACCACCACAAAACACCACCCCCCCCACCTAATAATAATAATCTCTCTTCAACCATAATTTCCCTAAACCCCCCCCCAAAATTCATCCCACTAACCTAACCCCTAAACACCCATACCCCTATCCCATAACCCCTAACACATAAACCCAAAAACCATATTAACACTAACCTCCTAACTAACCCAAAACCAAAAAAAAAATATCCCATACCTCACCCACCAAAACAAACCCCCACCTCTACAACCACACACAACACACACCAATACATATACACAAAAAACATAAATATATACCACCACATAAATATATACACAAAAAAAAACAAAAATACACACACACCCCACACAACACACACACAAACCACATCACATACACACAACACCTACATCAACACCATACCCCCCATTCTTCTCTACAAAATCCCACCCCCCCCCCCCCCCCCCCCCCTCAAAAAAATAAACACATTTATCCCACACTTATAATACCCAACCAATCACCACCCAACATCCATAAAATACATCATTTAAATTCTTCCCCACATCCACCCTACACCCACCCACCCAAACACCCACAAACATTCATACACAACCACCCACCCCAACCAAAATTCCCCACCCCACCACAAAACCAAATCAAATCCAAAAAAACCAATCCCACCAACCCACAACAAAATAACTTAACAAAAACCCCCACCACAAAAAAACCTAAAAAAAATAAAAACCAAAAAAATCAATAAAAAAAAAATTACAAACACAAAACACAAAACAAAAATACATACAAACTTATACTCATCAAATCAACATAAAAATAATACATACAAACACCAAACAACAAAAAAAACAAACATAAAACAACATAACAACAAATAAAAATATATATATAAAAACATACAACAATACAAACATAAATAAAACAACAAAACAACCCCAAACCAAACAAAACATACAAAATATACTCCACCCAAACCTACCAAAAAAAAAATAATATCAAACATATACTACAAAACAACCCAAACAAAAAAACATACAACACCCAAACCAACCAAACAAACAAACATACAAACATATACTCCCCAAACCAACCAAAAACAATAAAAATACAAACCATATAACATAAATTTACAAATTTTTCCCTTATATACCACCAACCCACTCACCTTCAATTAAATTCAATCTATTTACCACATTAACACTAACCAAACATAACCCCCCACCTTAACACTTTATCAATCAATATATCACCACTTATCAAAAATTTATTACATAATTGCCTAACCCAGCCATACCTAAATAAATTATCCAAAGCTCATCAATTAAGAGCTATAGCAAATGGATGTTATTGATGTTGAGCATATGCACTGAGGACTATAGACTCTTTCGGATGGAAAGACTATTAAATGATTTAGTTCCTCACATTGCTGACCACAGATTTATACTTTTATGCAACATTGCATGACCGCTCTTCAACAGCAGCATGTTACATCCTCTCACAAACGAGGAAAGGCTAAAGTCCTAAGCGTACATCAGACTGGCAATTATTATATCGATCATATGAGTTTTTCCACGCCACATCGACAATCTGGGGGGGGCACGAAAAAAATTGAAACCTCCCGTAGCAGGACCAGTCTGGGAATAAGGCGGTACAGCGACAGCACTGGCCTCAAACTACGATTGTGTTTTCTGTACATAAACCTGTTGCGGGCTGCAATAACTCAATCACAGCCACGTTTTCAGCGCGGGACGGCATGGAGCGCGCACATCGGGCCATCTCTACGAAACTGAGACAACTATGTTGCTGAAAAGTAGAACACGTGCAACTGACTGAAACTTTGAGAAACGACTGTTCACTCCAGATTGTACAGAGCGCGCCATTCGTCCCGATTAAAACTGATCATCTCCCTCATCTCCTCAATTCGCACATGCCGCCCTAGCAATTGTCTCATTTGCCACAGTCGTATGAATCAAGGCTTAACTTAGCTTTTATGGTTGCCCAGTTACCTACTTCCACAAATCTGTACTAATATTGTTTTCAGCACCGCCGCCTAATTAGCATACGGAACACAGAAATTACATACAAATACTAAATGAAGAAAAGTAGTACATAATAAATAAATAAATGATAGAAATGTAGCAACACAGAAATACATAAATAAATAAAATAAATAAAATGAAGAAATTTAGGAAATAATAACTAAAAAAATTAGAAATTTAGAAATCCATAAATAAATATATGCAATAAATGTATAAAAAATATATTAAGGAAAAAATTTAGGATTTGATAAATAACCTAAAATAAACGTTTAAATAATTTTGATATCTATTAATAATTTAAACAATAAATTAAATATATATTTTTTAAATTCCAAAAATAATGTATTTATTAATTATATTCCTGAAATTATTTATTTATTTAAACTTTATTCCTTTTTTACTCCATCGCAGTTCTTTATTCTTTCTTTATTTCCAATGTAACGGGTTGTAAACTTTGTCGTAACTCACCCTGTTTTTTTCACGGACTCGTTCACATTTGAAAAGTCACCATCTCACATGCGCCTTGCACCCGCAACACTTTATAATATTTAATTGCTTTCACAATGACTTTTTAAAAACCTTATGAATTTTTATGATAATTCTTCTGAAAAATTTTCGAGAATACAGGAAACTTTATTAATACACATATCAATACCAAAAATATATTTCAAAATAAACCAAACTAATCAAATTTAATTCCATCTATCAATACACATAAAAAATAACAACAAACTAACATATCTTTTTTAAAATTTTTTTAGTTATACATAACAACTATTCCCCCAAAAACATGGAGTTTAACAAAATACCTCGATAAAATAAACTAACATTCACAACACATATTAAACAAACAAAAAACTATTCAAAAATTAATAAACCCATCCATATCAATCATAACCTTTTAAATATATAAAGCCTCATCATACACTCCACATCATCCTCCCAAAACACAAATCACATAAATACACACAAACCTTTACAATTACAAAAACCACTCTATATCAATCTCATTCCCTCCCAAAATACAACTAATTAACACCTATTCTATCACCCCCAAATCTACTAATACCACCCACCTTACATTTCCATTACATTATTTAACAACTCCCTTATAATCTTCTAACTAAAACCAAACAAACCATCAACAATCCAATCAATATTTCCTTAATTAATACTACCCACTCATTCTTCCACAAATCAACCAAACAAAATCAATCTCATATCAATCCTTAACACAACACCAACCACCCAATTTCATACACACCAAAAATCTAAAACTAACTAAAAAAACCAAAAACCACACTTAACCAAAATCTTCCCACTCCAACCTCAATACCTCAATACCTCCCCCAAACACCCCCCACAAACAACCTAATCACCCTAGATCTAATTCCAACCTATCCCATTACTCCAACTTTCAAACAATATAAACCATAAACTCTATATTAATCTTTTCATTATAAATCAAATTCATATTACCTCCTACTTCATCCTCAATTAATAATAAATTTCACCCTCATCCACAATTCATTTATCTTCTTATATCTACATCTCACCATCCTTAAACATTAAAAAATCTCCACACCGCCACTTAACTATTCCATCTTAATATACAATATCCCAACCATATCTTCAACATATCCCCCACTCAAACCATCCTTACTATATTTATTATACACAACCATTAAACACAACACAAAACTACAACACCTGCCTTATTCAATCAAATGTAACGTAAAATATCCCACTTTCTTTAACATGCTCAATAATTAATTTCCCCAAAATCCCAATTTTTTTAATTCCAACACACACTAATATTAACATATAAAAAATAAAATTGTTATTATTACAATCAAATAACATTTACATCAATTATAAGTTGAAAATAAATCATAATTATAAAATCTCATCACTATATTATAAACCCCAATTACTGCGCTATTAAAAAACAAAAAAAAACAATAATCAATTTAACAGCCCTATTATAAACCTTTATAAGATTAATAGAACATTAATTTCATCCCACATTTTTGACCCCATACAGATTTTCAAAACAATTTACCCAATAACCATTATTCAATATTGTCGCACAAAGCACAGATAAATTAACAATAAACTCTACAACAAAAATAAAATACTATCATAAAAAAATTCATAAACAAAACATACCACATAACCACATTAAATTACCACATAAATCTAACTTAATTATGTATTAATAATAAATAATAACACCCAACAAACACCCCATTAAATCAACAAAATTTTCAATAAAAAAATTCTTTTTATTCAATGTTGTTAGAATACAATTCATTTCCCATAAATCATAATTCAAAACAAATCTCTGTATTTATATACACCATAAACAATACACAATCCATAACAAATACACCCCATATAACTAACCAATCTTAATAGTTTCATAGTGACTCCTTTAAAACTACATTCATGTTTATTCTATTCCAAACATTCAATCTATACTATTATTTTAAAAAATAGACACTTAAACAACATTTCTAACCCAACAACTACTTTTCCAATAATTATAATATACAATTACATTCGCTCATTTTTTTATTAATAAACTTTTATATTAAAAAATAACTAAAATACTCACCCTAATACTACCCTTATATTTAAATACCATTTTACATCTATGGACATGGTAGAAGGATCTCATATCATCACTTTAATTACTATTTAACAACTATAAACTATCCCACATTATGCCACTATAATACTCTTAAACCCTACCCCAACTTATTCACTTTTATTACCACTCCTTTTAAAATAGTGACGACCAATCACACTGAAAAATTGAATTAATTATAATCTGAAATGCATACTTTAGACTCTGTAGTATAACATATAATATATAAGTAACATATCTTAATATTATTGCTATGTTTACAATACCCAATTTATTAAACTAAAACTTACCAAAATCTACTTAATTAAGATAATGTCCAAAGTTTGTTATATCACCAATCTTGGCATTGAGGATGGGCTTCACTTTACATTTCGACCATTATCAATTTGGTCACCTAATTACATCAGCATTTTTCTGTGTTTGATCTGTGAATTAGTAAAGTCCTAGATGAATATGACTGTAGTGGAAATAGGGCCCTACTAACCAAAAAAAAAAATTAACCCATTAAATATACCTAAAGTAATGTTTTTTCTTATGTATTTTAGACGTTCCTCTTTCCTGGTCTCGGTACATGCTGATGTACTTACCTGTGACAACTACAACAACGTCTTCTTTGCCTTGCCATTGTATCATCTGTATTTTTCCCAAGTTGAAGTGAAAACCTCTCACCCACCATACCACATACAACACCTTAACCCATTTACTTATACATAACAATAATCAATCAACACACATGTTAAACCCAACTTAAATTATACCCCATTACTAATTAAATCACATTCATAATCATACTATTTTATATTCATTTTATTTAACCCACAACACATATTTCTCTTATTACAACAACCATTCATATACACACCCTATATAATATTATTAATAAAACTACAATATATCTGTCCTCATCATCATATTCTTCCTATTCCACTACTCCAATATCAATATACCACAACCCAACGCATATCCCCCCCACCACAACCAAAACCAAAACACACAAAAATTATATATTAATATAACAACAAAAAATCCCCAAAATATCTCTATATCAAGAGTTCTTTCCAATCCACACATTCATAAATCAAAAAACATCATTAAACAACTTTATAAAACCCTAACACCACAAACTTCCTCTAGCACCATATTTAACACCATATGTGTACCAAGTAGTTTATTTACAAAATTTAAACACCTAAACCTAAACTATAACACAATACGAAAAGTATTCACAATAACTTTTTTATCACTAATTTCAATAACTTTATATAATTCATATATATCCCTCAGTTTTATATCCAAACTATCAAATTTCAATAATTCATCATTAATATTTAACCCCAACCCCAATCCCCCCAACACCCTACACCACATCTCATCATACCTAATATACCAATTTCACTACAGAAAACCCCAAATCCCCACATCCCCCCTCATCAATATCAAAGTCCAAATCTAACTCATATATCATCCCTCCCACCATATTCCCACCACCACCATCTCTTTACATATATTTTATTATCCAATCTCCAATTTATTCCCACACATAAACCCCCCCATCCCCTAAATTATATACTTTATAAACCCACAAAATTTTTTATTGTATTTATGTCTTTAATATTATTTATCTAAAAATTTTTCATAAACAATACCCAAATTCCAAAAAATTCAAAAAATCAACTCCACATTACTATCCCCAAAACCCCCAAAAATAATAATAAAATTCAATTCTAATTACAATTATCCACAAAAACATAAATAAAACTAATAAAAACAAAATCAATATCTAAACTTGCCAAATTCAAAAAATCAACACTAACACATTCACACTCCTAACACACTACCCCCCCACTAACTAATTCCATAACCGATCTTTCCACCCCCCTTTATTCACCATCCAACCCCTAAAACTATCCATATTCCATCTCCCCCACCAAGTCACCACACTCCCCATTTCAATCATTTCACACCCAATCTACAACCATTTCCTTCATATACCCAAACCAAATTACTATCATAACCAATCACCATAAAATTTCATCCAAAATCTATCCACCCACACACACCAAAAAACTTACATAATAATTTTAATTAAGAAATTAAGTTAATTAAGAAATGTTTATTTATATAACCTCCTTACACATACAATTTACCCCAACATCTTTTAACCCACTTTTTTATTAATTAATATGTCACTATACCACACACACATACCTATCATTTAGCGTTTTCTCTACAGGAGGCGCATTGCCAGATATATATTACTATTTTTAGTTGTAAGGGGAAAATTAGCCCCCTATTACCCAACTCATACCCGTTCTTAGAACATGCAAACTCCACTCAGGAATTCCCTTTACCTACGTTATAGACCCCCATGAACCAATAATCTGTAGTTAATTGTAAACTTATTATACTAGCCGCTTAAAGCATATCCAGCATTTGCCAAGCATGGCCAAACATTGCCAATCTGGGCCCCCGGTGTGAAAATGTAAGTCGGAACTGGTTGAATTTATTATCTTAATTCAAAACATTTTTTACATCATATAACCAAATCTCCCTTTAATATAAAAATCATATTATATCCAAACATATAACCCATATCCAATAACTATTTTCATATCTATATTAGTATTCAATTCTCATATCTATTACCTTCGTCTCTAATATTCTCTTTACTCTTTTAAAATACCAACTTACAACATCAAATACAATATACAACCCATCATTCCCACAAAATTTCCATACATACATACAAAATTACATCTAAAAACAAACCATTATATCCTCACCAATACACAACACACAAAAAAAATCAAAATATTAAACCTATACATCTCACCCCAAATATACCCCCAACTTCAACCCACCCCATACCATTATATTTAATACAAAAATACTAACTAAAAAAATCACACATAACATATTAAAAATAAACTCAAATCCAACATAACATTAAACCCATACATACAATACATCTCCATCCTATAAACATATAATTATACCAAACATACCCCAAATCAACAACCCAATAATATAACAAATACAATACCCCAAATAACTTTCCATACCATTAAAATTTAAACCATTACCATATATCCACCCATATAAAATTAAAAATCTAACTAAAACACCCATCCCAAAACAAAAAACCACCAACCCAACCAATAAAAAATTCCAACATCCAAAATTTAACACAAATAAACCCCCTATCCCTCAATCCTCCTCCAACATTTCCACATCTTCATCAAAAAACCCCCATAAAAAAAAAAATATTCCCTCAAATCCACCCACCTACCCTCCTCCAATCACCTTTACCATTTAACCACCTCATTCAAATAAAACACTCATTTTATTTACAACTAAATCCCCCCCTACTTTCCAATTTACTATTTTATTACCCACATATACCCACCTCTACATCATCTCTTACACCTTATTCTAACAAAATCCCTTAATAACCCACTATTATTAAAAACCTTATCCCATTACCAACCCAATAACAATCCCTCCTCCCCTTCCCCAACACAACTATTTTTATTAAATCCCCATCCATTTACACCTCTTTCCAACATACAACTACCTTTTTTATCTCCCCTACAACCAACCATCCACTTTACTTTTCCATTCAACTCACATACCCTTAACATTACCTACACATCCATACACTTTCCATCCACCCATACCCCTCCACCCACCATTCTCTATAAAAAATAAAAAATTTAAAAAAAAAAAAAAAAAAATAAAAAAAAAACTAAAATTTATCATATATTATTTTTTTTTTACTACCATTATATTTTAAAAAAATTTAAAAAATAAAAAAAAAATAAAAAATTATATTAAAATAAACATTATATACCCATACATTAAACCATACCAATAAATACATCCCCTCCATTAATTTAATCACCTTATACATATAAAAATTCACAAATTTAACAACCCAATAATTCATCAACATATAAATAACCCAAATAACATACCATAACAATTATCATATAACCATATACCATATAACCTACATATTCAATATTAAAAATATAAAATAAATCATCACAAAACAAAAAACCACCCCAACCCAACCAAAACAAAATTCAACATAAAAATTTACACAAACCTAACCCCTATCCCACCATTTTTTAACATTAATTTTATCAACACACTTACATAACCGAATTAAAAACATATTACACAACCCCTTAACCCAACAACAACCCCACAACAACCCCCCCAACCCCACACCACACCACCAAACAAAAAACCTCCTCCCCTACCCCCCCAAATCAAAAAACCCAATAAAATTAACCCAAATACAATTAACACATATTCCCATAAACACCCAAATATACCTAAAACCCCAACAGAACAACATAACAACAAACAACCAACTTAATTCAAAAAAATTTCAAAATCTATCATCTCTTACCATCCATCTACTACTATACTCCCATTCTTACAATAACCACATATCATACCCAAAAAACCCCAAAATCACCACACCAAAATTCCAAATCTCACCAATTCACAACAACTAATAAAATTACCACCTTACCCCCATCAAACCAATATTCCAATTCCTCTCAACCATATCCCTCCCTCCCCTTCACTCTATCCCCTATTCCCTCTAACCAACTCCCCAAACCCAATAAAACTAATAACCCCCCACCCCCCCACACATAAAATAAACAAAATTACTAAAAAACATCGACTATCAACAAACACCCCCCCATATTAAAACCCCAAACCAAAAAATACCAAATCCTATTCACAATTTCTATAAAAACTAAATTCATAAATCACATCCAAAAAATCAATCACCCAAAACAAACCCCCACCCACCCCCACAAAAAAAAAAAAAGAAATACAAATAATCACAAAAATACCCACCCCAAAATATAACAAACCCTAATAAACAACAAAACCCTTCTTTCTATAAAATCAAACATCCAAAACATCTATACACTTTAACCCATAACCAAAAAACCCATAACCTAAACAAATTAACCAAAACAAACCCAACCCCATTAACACACCCAAAAAACCATCTTTTTCAATACCCCTAAACATACACCACATCATAATTAAAAACAAACATCCCACACCCATACCCCCCCCTCCCCATTACCATCCCAACCCAATTAAACCAACCCCAACAATAATATTCTATATATTTACCATTTCACAAAAAACATAATAATACCCCCCCTTCCCTCATAATAAACAAATTTACCATCTTCAAAACCCCACAACCCCACCAACTACCCAACCACATTAAACCCCAAAAATCACACAACCATCACATAAAAACCAACCCCCCCCCAAAACAACAAAAACCCATCCACAAACACACTATACCTACCTCAATACCAAAAACATTCACCAAACCTTAACAACTCATAATACACACACACACAATAATACACCTTCTCCCCTTACTTATCTCAACAACTCCCTTACCCAACCCACCATATCATATACACAAAACACACTACCCCACAAACATTATACCTAATATATTCCTCATAACTTCTCCCTAATCATTTCCAACAACCTTCATTATACATAATCCTCCATCATACATCTTAACCTCACTAACACTCACATCCCCCACCCTTTACCATCCTTCCCAAATACATCATTACCCCATAAATATTATTTAATTTAACCACCTATCATAACAATTCACATTCTAATCCATATTCACCATCATACATTTAAATTAACTACAATCATATACCCAACAACACCATAATCCCTCTCACTCATACTTTTCATTTATTTCTTTTATAACCCCAACATCTTCTTCTTTTCCAAATCATCTTAAATAATAAAATTACAAATATCATAACACTAACACAATATCACAATCAAATACCAATCAAAATCAAAAACCACACAAAATAATAATCCAAAATATAAATTCAACAACCTAAAAAAATTTAATTTTTACAAACGACTCTTCCTCATCCCAATAACAAATATCTAAAACTACAACAAAATCTCCCCTCCTTCATCCATAATACTCCAAATACTACCAAATACTAACTAAAAATTTTTACCTACAAATTTCCACCCACATTCCTTCACCTCTCATCTTCAAATTACTATAAATTAACCACATACTCATAATTAAACCATAATAAAAAATACTACCAACTTAATAAATTCTTAATTTAATCTATCATATCAACCTCCCCAATCAAACCCACATAACCCAAACATAAAAACAACAAAAACTCCCCCCCAAAACAAAAAACCACCCAATCCATCCTCATTACACCTAACTTAAACAATCCTTCAAAAATCAAAATTTTTCCACTCCAACACCACCAAATAACCTAAAAATATCAAACTTCTCCTAACCAATATTATACACCTAACAAAACAAACCATTACAACAACACCTCACTACCAAACCAACCACCCCCAAAAAAACCACATTACACCACTAATTACAACTTATTCAACAAAATCCTACTCAGAACTTACATAAAAAATTCCAAAATTAATTACAATTCTACAAATCTTTAATCCCATCCACCCAACACAACACAACAACATAAACTAACCATCAACTCCCCCCAATTCCCTAGATAAACCACTCAAAATTCAACCAATTATAAAAATTATATATCTCATACCTCCATCAAACCAAATAAAAAACTCACACTATTTACTCTAAAAAAAATAATATATATATAATCTTATACTAAAATATTACTAAATCACATACATAAAAAACAAAAACAATTCCCAAGATTTTATATAAATACCTATATAATCAAATACTCCTTACCACAAAAAAACCACCCAAACAAAAATCTCTAATAAAAAACATTTAATATTTAACAACTAACAAACAACCTACATTACAAAAAGATAATCTAAAAAACAATTTACTTAATATACACACCACCCATTCATATCCAATTATAATATCACCAACTTATTATAATAAATCCAAATAAAATTTATCCTTATAAAATACTTTACATATATATTTATTCATCTTTTTTCCTAATAATACTCACCCTACACATTCCACACCAAATTTCCCAATTATATTAATAATTAAAAATCAACATTCATATCCTCTATCACCTTATCACAATCAATATATAATAATAATTCACCAACATAACTTATATTAAAATTTTCATAAAACCACACTTCTATACCTGATATTACCCCATACCAACCACCACAAAAAAATTAACAAAAATTTTTTAAATTTTAATTTAATAAAAAATTAAACAAAAACCAACCAAATCACCCACACAACTCCCCCCCCCTTACCCTTTCCTAATACCCCCATACATACATACAAACAAACAAAAATCAAAACAAAAATTTAATACTATCCTTACCTAAGATCAATTCTAAATAGTTTTTATTTTCTTTCTTCTAAAATATACCCTATATTATTTAAACCAATTCAATATCATTAATTATCAACAACATACTAATCACATACTATACAAATATAACTTTACCCCCATAATATCCCTTATCAAAAACTCACACAAATACCAACCTTCATAATACCTCCACACCCCATAAAACCAATAAAAACTTCCATAATAACAATTTTTACCTCAAAAAACCAAATCACCATTTTATTATCACTCTAAACCTACACTTTTCATATTTACTTTTATACAACAAAAACATCCACTAAAAACATACAACAACTTCATACCAAAATAATACAAATAACCAACAGATAAAACAAAACAACAATCATAAAATCATAAAAAATCCCACATTACAATTCACCCTCTTATCTAATTATCTTAACAACATCATATACATACTACCCATTCTCAACATTAAAACCCTCCTAATAAAAAAACTATCACAACAATCTCATAAAAACCAATACCACCCAACATATCAATATATAAATTTACCAAAATAATCAAATCAAAACATTTTTAAACATCCACTAACCACTATAAATCTTAATTCTTTCCATCATAAATAAAAAATAAAAAAACCTATAACAACAATTAATCTAAATATTTCACCCACACAAATCAAAACACTCAAACCTACACAAACATTAACATACAAAACAGCATACCCACCTCTTATCACATATCCATATTACCAAAATATTGAACCATAAACCAAACAATCTACCAACTTTCATTGATATATAATATCATTATCCACCATTCACCATACATCACATATTTCCACACTAAAAACTACACATAAGAATAATATTATATTAAACAATTTTTTCAAAATCAGTTTAAGTATTGCTCATCACCACCCCATCCATTTACCCCTCCAGATTTTACATATACAACATATTTCCATTCCAAAATTATTCCTTATTTCTTTATATTTCTTATTAATAAACTTAATATTCTTTAATTAATATAAAATAAATCTATTTTTAAAACAATTTCTAAAATAAATACACATTAAAAACAACAAAAAAAAAAACCTACCAACAACATCAAACATAGATAAAACTATTCTTAACCACATCATATTCACTATAACAAATTCCCAATACACAATAAATAATTATATTCAATTTAAAAAAACATAATATTATAAAAAAAATACTAGATATTCTTACAACCCATAATACATTCTATAATAACATTCTTAATAACTCACTACAAACTATAAATTCCCATTATCAATTTTTAAAATACCATCTTAAAATAAAATTAATTAAAAAATTCAATGTAATTATACTAATATTGCAAAAAGTAATAAAATCATTATATTATTTGTATTAAAATGCAAAACTAGTATCCAGACATCCTCCTTTTACAAATACAGTTATTTTCCTACCATGACAAAAATAATAATCTTACCCCAATTAATATGTACAGAAAACTTGTTTTCTGTTGTGTGGGAGTGATATGAATCTTTAGTTTGACATTTTTTGTTCAGTGAAATTCTCGTTCTTTCTGGTTTCACTCACTTTTCTCGACATATCTACTTAAAAGAGAAGTTTTCTCCTGACGCATCACTATCCAATGAAGACCCCTCCCTCCTTACATACAACTACTCACAACACCAAAATCAATCCTAACATTACTTAACTAAATTCCTATATATAACAAACACATACTAATTTCTTACATAAATCATTTTATTATAAAATCCATTACATATATATTTTTTCTTTTATTTTATATACAAATAATAAGCAATTTAACAAAAAAAAACCAAATCCACCCCAACAACAACCCTAAAATAACAAAAAATTATAAATCATTACAATATACGTCCTATTACACATTTATTTATACCAACACATAACCCCACCTACATATATTTCTACCAACACACAAATCATCTCACCTATTCACGAATCAATCAAATCACCCAATAACCATACCAAAACCATTTACCACTATATCCCTCATTTACTTCTTCTAACCACTTCCCATAATCCACAATACACACCAAAAACTATAAACTTTACACAAAATCAATCAAAAAAACCAAATATCACAACACTACTATATTATACTTATTTAATACATACACTACCAAAATAAAATACCACCAAAAAAATCAAACATTATTTTTATAATAATTTAACACAATCAAATTACTAAAAAAATCTCATATAAGTAGAAGTAAACATATTTCTCTGCTTTCAAAATTACACTCTTTAGATTCTCAACACTTATTCCATAATATATTAACAAAAACATTTCTAATCTTATACAATAAAACTCAAAAAACAAAAAAAAACAAAAATTCATAAAAAATCTTATTTTTTAAATAATTATAAATATACACATATATCTAATCAACAATAAATCATTCTTAATTTCTACCCACCAAAATCTAATCATTACTAAAAATCGATAAACACCATTTATCTTTTTAATACCTCATCATTAAATATAATCAATATAAAATAAAAATATTCTTTCCTTAAACCCTCAAATCACTCATCATAACCAAACATAATTAACAAACCTATAACATCTAACTTATATCCCCCAAATTCCCAACTATCAAACACAAACACAATTAATAAATAACATTATCAAAAAACCTACCTCATAAAAAACCTATCCTAAAACATTCACCATAACTTCATAATCAATAAACATAACTTAACAATATATACATCAAAACAATCTCCTTTCACAATCCATATCTATCACATCACTATAACAACTCATACAATTCTTACTCCACTTACCAAATTTTTCCCCCCTAACTCACCCCCAATAACCATAATTAATCCCATTCTAAAACATCCTAAACACACCCACACCCCATCAATTCCAACCAACACCACACCAAAACACCTCTAACAACTCCCTATTATACAAACACCCCATTACTAATATCATATCTCTTCATAATATCAAACATACCAAACAATACCAATCCACCTATACTTCACACAATTACTACATTATCAATTAATCTTCCAATAATACTTACTCCCACTCAAACCATATTTCTTCCTCTTCCTCTACCCATACACAACCTAATAAAACAACCCCCTAAAACAAACTATAAAAAACTCACCTCCTATCAATACACTTAACTCCCTAAACATTCCCATTCTCTACACTAACCCAATCTAAATCCTCCTCTATAATTTTCAACCTACCCCTCCCTCCATTTACACTTCCAAAATTATAAACTTAAAACCCAATATTACCACTAAACCTATTTCCCCTATCCTATCTATTTCTATCAACCCTTCTTATCTCAAATCTCATCCACATATTACAACTCAATCCAATTACTTAATACATTATTATTAACTTAAACAATCTATCAACCCACATCCCCCAAAATCAACCCCTAAATCTTTCATAATACCATCCTTAATTACAAAACCAAATTCACATAATATTTTTCTCTTCTATACTCTACTAACCTAATTAAATTAAATATACCTATCACCAATACCTTATTACTAAACCACAAATATAAAATCACCACATTAATAACAACACTTATCTTATAATTATCTAATTAACATACCAAACAAAACATATTCAATAACACAATAATACAATTAAATAATAATTTCTCATATATTTACAAAAATAAAACAACATATATACAAACAAAAAAAATCAATAACAATAAAACCACCACACTCCTACAACAAACTTAAATTTCCACCCCCACATACATAAATCAAAACACCCACCACACACTCAAAACAATAAAAAAACAACAAAAAACAAACAATACTTACAATTAAAACATTAAAATTTCACAAAAAACCAACAATCATATATCCTAACCTTTACCAAACTCAACCATTCACCATTAAAAACACTAAAACCTACAACCTCACAAATAAAATATACACCTGACAAATACCATAATACAATACCCTTCTAACAAATATATCTAATCTCATCCGTAACACTTAAAAAACTAATCATACCACTTACAAACACCCCTTAAAAAAAAAGTATACAACAATACAACAACAAAAACCCCTTAAATAACATATATATAATAAAAAATTAATAATATTAATCATAAAAATAAATCACAAACCAACCAAACCCAAACCCAAAAACACAACATACACAAAAATCAAAATTACACCCCCAATAAATCATCACACCAACACTAAATTCCCACCTTCAAAAACATACGCAAAAATAAAATAATATATTTCCATTACTACAACAATAAAAATTCTAATAATATCAACCATCTATATCTAATAATCATATCCTTTTAGACCAATACAATTACAAAAACACATAATAATAAAATTTCATTTACAACAAACCTAAAAAAAACCAAAAAACCATACCAAATTATATTTATATAATTATAAATACTTTTTCAACACTTTAACCCAACCACCCATACAACACTTATATCAAATATACTACCATCATCCCAAATCAACAAAAAACACACCAAATTAAAATATATTCATATAAAAAAAAAACCTATTTAAACCAAAACACCCAATTAACTAACATATCAAAAATATACATTACAAATCACCACAACAATATAATATAAAGTCATAATTAAAAAAATCAAAACAAATCAAAAATAAATTAATTAAATATAAAAATATCCACAATATTTAAAAATCTCATAAACCATTGATTTTATCACAAATACAAATTAAGACAATTATAATCCAACCCTAAAAACCCAACTTTTTTTATACATTTGATAAAACATAAATATTACAAAATTCATTAATTCCAAAAAAAAATTAAAAAAACTTATAACCACAAAATTTCCATTATCAAAACCAAACCCAACACCCCCCTACTTTCAACCCAAATCATTAACCAAACCCTTCAAGTCCCTTCCCATATACCATAACATTCATATCATAACATTTTTCTATACATCCCATTAAACCAAACTAACCAATACACTTATAACAACCCAACCATTTCTTTTCATACAAACCTCCATTTAACCATTAATTCACTACAAATCCACACCACACAATACCTACAAACCCAAAAACCATAAAAACCCAACAAAAACAACCACACCAATACTACCCCACCAATTTTACATACATATTACCCAACCAACCAAAAAACATATCCCATTTCTTTATTTTTTTATTTATTAATTTCATCTCATTTCATTAATTACTTAACCTCACCTTTTCTCAATTCATCATCAATGTATCCAAATCAGTACCTTCTTTATTGTATATTCCACCATTATATTACACAACTTACCTAATCCAAATCCTTTTTTTACACCTTTTTTTCTAAACCACCATACTAATTAAAATACAATTCCTTCTTCAATTTAAATTTAATTACATTAACTTATACATTCATACTATTTTTTAAAACCTTATCATAACACCCACCATTCACAAACCTCATTCAGTTTTATTTCACATATTTACACTGATGACAACCAAATCCTTTTTGTTTCAATATAAAACCACCCCATTCTTATAATCTATGCATGCGGTGTTACAAGAAAAGTTTCAATATTAATTCATCTCTTTATTCAATCGGCACACCCACAAAAAAAAAAAACTAGTTTTACCAAAAATTTCAATCTCAGCTACCCATAGTTTCTTCATCATACTTCACTTTTTAACATCATATTACCCAAAAAATCATTAAATCAACAAAAACAACTTAAATAAATAATAAAAAAACAATATCTTTAACACTCCCACCCACCACAAAATACATTTAAACACAATACTTAACCCCCCCACCATTCACTCCATACCAAAATATTCACTACAATTATCCCTCAACAATTTTATATAATCCATTTAACAACACTCACATACCCACTTATTTACACAATCTTTTTTTATACAAACAATACCTTTTAACTTACTTAATACAAAATACCCCCAAACCACTTCCAAAAATCCCCATAAAATCAACAACCCCCCCCCCCAACCACACAACCCCACCATTTCCCTTAAAGTTTAAACCTTTATATTCCTAACAAATTAACAAAACAAGAAAACAAAACCATAATAAACTCAAAAAAAACCCTAAACAAACCCAATCATAATAACTAATTCCAAAATAAATAAAAATATAACCCATAAATAATTCATATTAAACAAATACAATACTATAAATTATAATACAACATACCATCTTTAATCAATAAACTATCTTTTACACCTAACACATACACCCCAACCACACATCATCACTCCATAAATATTACATTTAACCTTATTCACAACAATCAATATATCTAACAATTATCAAATACCAATCAGTCTTATACATCTAATTCATAAATCCCTTTATTTCCCGTCAAGGCAATTCTCATAACATTCAAATAACACTAAAACCCAAACCCACCACAACTCCTTACCATTTAACCAACCCCCTTCTTCCCTTTCCAACATCTATTCTAAATAATAAACCCCTTTAATTAATTAAACACCTTTAATACTTAACCCAACCCAACCACCAATTAACCAAAATAAACTTCAATCTCCACATAACTTTACCCTCACAACACATAATTCTATATCACCCCCAATAATCCCCCAAAAACAAAAAAAACAAAATACAACCTCAATATACCTATACATATCCATTCTTACACAAAAAAACAAAAACCCCAATTACTAACAAACAAACTTCACTAAATTTACCCCAAAACAAAAATAAATATCTACAAATCATTCACAACTTATAAAATAATCAAACACAACCCATATTTTATTAACTCCTTCCTACACTTTCTTATTATAATAATATCTCATCCACACTTTAACTATTATCCCAAAATATTTTTCCTATTGTCTTTTCTTAAAAAATAATATCCTTAACCACATTATGTATTCCTTTACTAATAACTTTCTCCTAACTATTTATTTACTAAAAAAATGCTAAACTCTTTTACTAAAAACAAAATTCAAATTCAATTAAACTCTAAAATAATTTATTAAAAATATAAACAATAACATAAAAAAATTAACAAAACTCCAACACCCATCAATATCAAATAATAAAGATAATTTTATCACATAACAAAAATCTTATAAATAATCCAACAAATGTCATAATTTATATAACATACCAAAACATTAAAAAACAAAAACATCCCACCATACCACCATATCAACCATAAATCCAAATCATTTTCATTTTTTTTTCCTTCATAGATTCCACCAATATCAATACAGCCCATCATTACCACTTCAATTATTTATTACCTTCTTTATTCCTTCTCTCTTTATATATTCATCCATAAATAAGTTGTTGTTTTTGGCAAGTTGTTTACTTTTCTTTCCCAATTACACAACTACAGTCAGTCATCCAGTGTCTTCTTATGAGAGTTTCCGAGGTGGGAATTGAACACACAACTTCTGGGCCTTAAGGCAATGTCTACCAACTGAGATTACTATGCTTATTATCGCGATAATGTATATCTTGATAAATTTATTGTGATATATCGTTATTGTGTATCGTATCGTATCGTGAGGTACTTAGTTTCCACCCTATAGGAACATCAAGGATTTCTGAATGAGCTAGAGGAATTAAGTGTTGATAGGGAATTCTCGCTTAGGGCAGTGAAAAATTTGAAGTGAAAGAGGATGTTTGGATTGGAAATGCAAAGAACACTCGACAAAAAGGAAAAAAGTTAGAAATCAATCACATTGTAGAGTAAAGTAAAGTATAGTGGGCTAAGTAGGAATTGTGGTAAACAAGTACCTGAGATCGGTGTCCTCTTCTCACAGTCCATCATGTGATACTTCATGTAGGTTCTCTCCTATTACTATTTTGTAGAACTTCTGAAGAGAAAAAGGACCTGAGTAGAGGTACACCACCACAGCCGCAGCCCACGGTAACTCAGTTTTCATAAAACAAATTACATGTTTCACCAAAGAGTAAATCACAATTAGATGAAGATGATAGTTTATTATATCTACCTGTTTTCCTTTTTGAGTTTACAGAGGACAGGATTATCTATGTTTTCCACTCCATGGGATAACATGCATATTAAATAAATAAGAAGTTTTTTTATTGACATTAAATCAAAGCAATTACCATCCTTAATTATTAATAAAAAAAAATAAGACAAAACATTACTAATATATATAAAATTAATATTTAAAATTATTACACAGCATTAATAAAAATTACTTTACAATTCCATATCAAACACAGAAAAATTCTTAATTAATTATGTTTTACCCAAATGATCATTGTCTAAATTAATTGCAATCTTCCTATAGATCCGTTTTTTTATCAAACACATTGTCCATATCAACTTTCAACTTAAATCATTAAAAAACATTACTCCTTGACGATAAACAACTCACAAATCCATATATAACTTCAGTCTATATATTAGATTACAGAGTCAAAAGTAATTATTACAAATACTCCCAAATACCAAATTACATAATATTGATACATATTATAAACTTATTTTATCCACCATTTGAACATATATGATACTTTTTATTCATAACACTTTAAACATATTTCCCAAAGATAATCCAATTCATATATCATTCTTCTAACTTCCTATCAAATAATACCTTAAACAACACACATTGTCGAAAACTGTTATCAAACGACAAAAATCCCCACCACAATTAAATCATATTACAAAACATATCTCTTACCTTTTTTCAAATAGTCCATTAGAATATTTGGGAAGATTAATTCTTCACAAATTACACGAAATGAGCAATTTTATTTATGTAAAGATAACTTAAATTTATTAAATTTCAAAGTAAATATATACTATTTAGTTTACACAGGTTGTAATGTCTATCTTTGTTTACTATACTTATTAACTTACAACTCATATTAATTATAAACTTCTAACAAGACATGATTTTACAACACCACCAAATAAATAACTCAAAAATACTTGCTTATTAAGAAAGCAGGTGTTTATAATTAAATTTTTCTTCATATATATAAAGATGTATAATTAGAAAAAAACCCAATAATCTTTATCATATTAATCAATCTAATTATTTAGTATATTTTATTTATTTTATATTATTGTTATTTTTCTTGTGCTTATATATCAACATTCAAATATTTATTAAACTTTTTATTAAACACATAAATACCCACATTGTAATATAAAATATCTTAAAAATAAACAAGTTTTTTATAGTTCTGCAAATTAAACTAAAATAATTATAATAAAATCTTCCCAGTAAATTTATTTATCACTATAAATTCAAAATAAACAAACAATAACAATCACTACCAAATAATAACCAATATAATAAAATACACATAACAAATAAATAACCCAATTTACTACAACTTAAATATTTTCACACAACAAATTTTAAGTTAACAAAAATATTTATCAATAAATTTTTAACAACCTAACCCAATCAATAAACCCTCTATAAAATTAAATTTAATATAATTAATCTACCTACCACCCTTCCTCATATAAATTCTATCACAGTTTACTCACATTATGCAATACAAACACTCATCTAAAAGTTCATTGTATTTTTTTATAAATGACCATTTAACTCCTCTTCATCTCTCATCTCTATTATTATTATTACTCATACTTAACACCACCTATTTCATCTTCGTATTCTTACTCAGTCATCGCACACAACATCTTTAAATTAAAAACTTATAAAATATAATCATAATTTATTCACTTAAGCCCATTCAACTTATCATTTTCTATAACATAATTCTAAAAGTTTTTTATACGTAATTCTATAATTCTTTTCTAAATGTATCGAATATTTAAAAATTAAACATTTATATAACTCAATAATTTGACAGCTTGTTATAATTATTTAATCATCATAAAATCCTCATATCATATTATACATAAAAAAAAATTATATTCTTCTTTTTATCATACTATAAACTTTTCCTCATCAATGAAAATATGATTTAAATACATTTAATCTTTATGAATTACGTAGTATTGTACAGCACAATTTTTCCCATTGTCCTTTTATTTCATTCTTTTGCTTTCGTTTTCACGAATAGTACCTCGAATTCAAGTTTAATTTCATCTTTTCTCTTTTTATAGACCATGTGACATGATGAGTGAAGAAAAATATAATAGAGAAAAGTGCGGCATCTTGTCTTGATTTGCACAAAATAAACCACTTTACATAAAATACCTTTTCTGTTCAACTTTTATCACAAGATAATGTATTTAATCATTGTGTGAAGAACGTGTTCAAAAGACTCTTCATTGAACACGCTCTTTTTTTTGTGAAGTTGAACTGACAAACCTTTTAAAAAAAATAATTTACGTGGAATTGTTCATTTTATTATTCATTACGGGCAGACATCACTTGACTTAGAATCTTTTTTTCTTTTGACATGCATGAGAGAATTACCTCCTCTTTTAATCAGCATTTTTTCTCGAAAAATAAAAATAAACGTTTAACAGTTGTTAAGCACGACTCCGTGTTTCTTATCAGCGACTGTGAGATGTTGTTTATCACTGTTCCCGAGTCGTGGTATGAAAAAACAGGGTGAGTTTAGGACAAGTTTACCGATTACATTTGACAAAAGTATAGACACAGCATGCTATATTGGGGAGTGGACCAAAAATGAAATTTTTTTTAAACCATTATTAACTAATCATAAATAATGAATATATTAATAAATACATTCATTATGGACAATAAAAAATAAATTTTACATTTGAAGTGTTAAAAATTATATGAAATCAAATAAAATAAAATTTTATATAGGTTATATTATCAAAGTCTAAAATTTTTTTTATATTAATTTAACCATTATTTGCAATAATATTTAAGTTAAAATACATATTTATATATTTATTTTATGTATTTTTATTTCTTCATTAATTTAATTATATTATTTATGTATTTCTGAGTGCACTTTCTTATTTTATTTTATTTATGTTATTTATAATTTCTTCATTTTTTATTTATGTATTTCTGTTTTCCGTTGCTAATTAGGCTGGTCGGTGTGAACTCAATCTAGAACAGGATTTTTGGAGTAGGTCAGAGGGCAACCAGACAGTAAGCAAATTAAAGCTAGGGTACCAATCGACAGAGTGAAATGGGACAAGTTTGCCTCGGCTATTTTCGACTTAGAGGAGTAGATGGAGCAAGATCATATGAAATCGTTCGATTTGTCGGACTTACAACTGGAGATGAACAGTTTTCTCCATTTTAGTCAGTTGCCTAGTTATTCTTTTCGCAACTTGTTTGTTCCTCAGTTTGGATGAATCTGTCTATTGTCTTTGGTCTTAGTCCGTGCGCTCTGTCATGCAAACGGAGAAAAAGCGGGAGCACAACCGCAGCCTCCTCTGTATATTTTGTAGCACCAAAAGGTAGCTCCCGCTAGAAGCTACCAAACTCTTCCAAGTGTTCCCTATTAAATGTATATAGTTACGTGACGTGTTACACTGCAAAGTATAGTAACACAGAAATGTAACAGTCGATTTTCTCAGCGGATAAAACGGGTACTATATTGTGAGGCGTAGTAATCTGAGGGGGGCTACGTCCGCGCACTAACTTCTCTCCGGAGACTTCTCTCTCGCTCACTTCCGTCAATAGAAGCAGCGTGACTTGTAGTACGGAACATATGTCAGTATGTAAAAACGGTGAACTATTCCTTTAACATCATTTGCTAATGCTCTTAATTGATGAGCAATGGCTCCTAAAAAACGTACATTCGAAACTGCCATCATACCACACAAAAGTGCACAGAGGATCTCTAGCTAGCTAACAGAGTACCGTAATGTGAGGCAGTAATGATTATGATCGAGACCAGAGTTCACGCAATCCTAACCAATCCTGTTCTAGATTGAGTTCAGCACCGCCCACCTAATTAGCATACAGGAACACAAAAATACATAAATAAATAAATGAAGAAATGTAGCGACACAGAAATACATAAATAAATAAATGAAGAAATGTAGAAATACATAAATAAATAAATGAAGAAATGTAGCGACACAGAAATACATAAATAAATAAATGAAGAAATGTAGAAATACATAAATAAATAAATGAAGAAATGTAGCGACACAGAAATACATAAATAAATAAATGAAGAAATGTAGAAATACATAAATAAATATATGCAATAAATGGATAAATAAATAAAGGAAAAAATGTAGATTTTGATAAATAACCTAAATAAAAGTATATTTATTTGATTTCAGAGTAATATTTAGCATATCAATGTAAATATTTAGTTTTTATTGTCCAAAATGAATGTATTTATTAATATACTCCTGTATTTATTTATTTATTTATTTATTTATACTTTAGTCATTTTTGGTCCTCCATACAGGAGATGGGGTCGCTGCCCTACCTCTGATCATATATCATTTCAAACAAACTATTGTCGGCCGTTTTACAAGCCGGACTAATTAAGGAAACAGGCTTTAGATGTACTTGCTAAAATGAAGAGCTAATGTGCTCATTCACTCACAAAATGAATGTTCTGTCATGGTGGGGATTTTATTTTTGTAATTGGATTTATTTGGACATTACTTCTGTGGTTTCATTTTCAGTTTTAGTTCCTGTCCTCTTCCCCTGTTTGGTTGTCTGCCCTGCCCTAGTATCTTTGTCCGTCTGTTTCCCTGGTTCCTGAGTTTTGTGTGGATTTTGAGACTGTTTTTTCCCCTGGACTTTAATTTCATCGTCTTCATTAAATCATTAATTTTGTATTCCAGCATTTTGGGTCCTTCCTTCATCTCACCTCATGAAATGTTCTTTGGTTTGGTACCAAAGTAACAGGGTAAAAATGGCCTTTCTCTATGGGGTTTGCATGTGTCTGCGCAGGTTTCCTCCAAGTGTTTCGGTTTCTCTTACCATTAAAAACGTATAAACAATAGGTAAGGGTTGAATGAGTGTGTTTGTGAGTGTGACTGTGGGACTGAAGATGGAAATGAACTACAAAGATACAATCTGGTGCATTTACATCCACTGTTCATTATACACACTGTCCTCTCCAAATTAACAACTACATAAAGAATAGATCGTGTTGGTGATGAGTTTCATGTACTGTTTGTGTACCTGAATTATGAAGTCCTTGTACACTGAGGACAATTGACCCCTTGCGTGTGACATCCAGGCCACGCCCACTTTCCATGACAGACGGCGGAAGCTTGACCAAAACAACCTGTTTCACTGAATAACAGCCAAAACTGTGCAGGCAAGGACATAAGCCAAATGTGTCTTTTTTATCTGATACCTGCTCGTGATGAAGACAGATATTTAAATCTGCTCCAGTGAAAGGGGATGCATTGTTAACAACATAATGGTAAACTTGTGGGAGGAATTCGGGCAAAATTGGACATTTAATTTAATCGATAAAATTGACTGGGGGGAGAAGGTACGGGTCAACATCCAGTTTGGCGATCCTTAGCTTCTCCAAATACTGCTCTGTGTGATCCCTGACAAGATGTCCTACTTCCACCTACAACGTTATCAAACATGTGCTTGAAGAGGCCACTTCTCGTATAAGGAGAGGAGTCTCCGTTTTTAAGAGTTGTAGTCCGTTTTGCTCTCGCCGCAATGCTAGTTTCCAATACTTCCGCCGTAAGCTCAAGCACAATCACATGACTGGATGACGTCGATGCATCTGGTCAATATAGCCATCAATGCAAAAAAAAAATAATCACACTTATACAAAATCAAAGCCACAGAATATTCTGTAAACTTGGTGCGCTTCTGATAAAGCTCCTTCCTTTGTTATATTTATAGTGCATCGCTTTGCTGGTTTGGAATCGACTGTCTTGTGATCCTTATAAACAAATAAATAAAGAACAACATTTCAAAGCATTCTTTTTTTCGGTTCTCTCACCCGAAATCATTCAGTGCAGCACTTTCCCGTACAGAAAAAAATGCCTCTTGGGTTCCCAGCGCCTGGAGGAGCAGACGCATGAAAAGAAACCGCTAAAACCACCCGTACTTATTGACCTAGGCAGCCTTTGCAAGTTGAACATAATTTGGAGCCTTGAGCACATTTGCGCAGTTCAAACCGATTCACTGAGAAACAAAACAATCCTTCAATCCTTGTGAATAGCGCCGAAACCTTTTAAAGGGCCCATCGCGTTTTCAGTCTGAACAAACAACCTGAAAAAGATCTGCACACCTGATGAATATTGGGCTCGCTATTCAGAAAACACTCCAAGGTCAAAACACAGCTGTCTGCTTTTTTTGGGTATTTGAGCTGACTCACATGGATGTTCTTGAAAGAAATCGCTTTTCGGAGGATACTATAGTCCTGTCTCTCGGCGTCCTCCACAAAACCCAGACCCGACTGATTTCAATAAAAGCGTGCACGGCGACTGAATGCCTAGTGTGCACTTCTGCCCTTCATTCATGCGCCGGGAGCTGACGGAGGCGTCGCGGCGCTCGGTAAAACGGTTGCGCACTAGAAATAAACTAGACTAAAACATCAAACGAGGCTCTGTATGAAGCGGGTACTGGCTGTGACTAGCAAGAGCGCTGTGTTTATGTCACCAATGCTGAGATATGGCTTGCTTCCTTGTTGTGTTGTTGCAGGGTTCAGGCCATAGACACGGTGTATAGATGGACAATGCTAACCCCTGAGTTCAAGCAAGCCCAATACAGGAAGTGCTCATGAATGAAGTTTCGTTCTGGCACCTATTGACTTACATTGAAAAGTAACCTTGTGTAGCTCAATAACCGTCTGTGTCACACCCACCATTTTGGGCTTAAAAAATGCCTGCGTGTGAAAGTCAGATCTCGTCGGACTTCCGAAGCTAAGCAAGGAAAAGCCTGGTTTGGACTGTGACGGGAGACCTCTGCAGCTGTAAAGTGCCAAACTGTTGTTGTATCCTTAGGCAAGACAATTCACCCACATTGCCTAGAATGAGTCTGGTGTGTGTGTGAATGGTTAGTGGTGGTCGGAGGAGCTGATGCCACATACTAGTTGCCTCGCTTCTGTCAATGTGCCCCAGGGCAGCTGTGGCAAATGTAATAGTAAATCACCACCGTGTATGGAGTGAAAGAATAACATGTGAAACGTCAAAACGAGTGTCCATAATGGAGCTATATAAAACCGATGCATTATTATTATTATCATTTTTCATTATTATCTTGCTGTTTGTACTTTGATATTGTCATTCCAGTTAAGAATCAGAAAAGGATTGACCAATCAGATGCCTTAGTTTCAGGGGCTTGCTTCAGTAACATGCCTGTCCCTGTTACAGCGCAAAGCCAACGCCACTCAAGAAATTCCAAATAAAAGGAAATTGGCTCCAGCTAGCTTATGTTCAGATTGGCCTCTTCTTGATGCTAACAATATGGAAGTCCAGTCCACACCTAATAATGTATGCGGTCCATTGTTCAAGGCCTGTTTGTCCAGCACTAGTTCATATGCCGTAAAGATGGACAATGTCAAACAGCTCGTCCTATAAGTCTATAAATCCGTCGTGCACCCACTACACACTCAGCTTCTTGGATCAAAAACACGAATCAAATCCACACAAATCCACTTTGTACGATCGCAGTGCTTTTCCTTTGATCATTTCTTTGTAAATCTAGATTGTGTCCCCTAACAACTGACCAATCAGGAGTCTTCTTGCCCCTGAATTTGGCTCCAGCTGGTGAGTAGCGCAAGCGAAAATGGACCAGCTGCTGATTTGAATACACATGTTTGCGCTTGGTTATTTTCAAAATCATCTCGATGTACTTTCAATTTTACGACGCTTTTGGATTTACTTTGGGAATTTCAATAATTACATTAATAATTATAATATTTCATTATTCATTCACTCCATGCCCAGTGGTGATGAACTACTACTGTCGCCACAGCTGCCCTGGGACAGACTGACAGGCAAGTTACCCGTTCATCTTCATTTCATCATGACCAATGGGCAGCACAACAGCATCATGGCACATACCGTTTCATTTACTGTGATAGCTCGCCTGCGGAGTGACCTACGACCCGGCGTTCTCTTACATTTACACAACCTGTTCTTATGGAGGTTATAAATAAATACATCGCTTGACACACTCTATATAAAAGGCGGGGTATAAGTGTTAGTTCAGGGTCTCTATCGCTTCCTCACTAAACACAGACATGAAGAGCCTCCAGGACATGTGACAAAGGGCATGAATAAATATGGACTTTTCACACACGCCGCCATGTGAGGCTGACTTATAATGCGCCAAAGATAAAGTATTGATGTTGCGGCCAGGTGCCAGGGAGAGATCGTGAGATAGCTCTGCTCACAAATACATCATTATCTTTTGTTTTTTGCGCTATGGAAAATCAAACAACAACAACAAAATGGCTGCGATCGATGGCACATGCTCTTTGACTGGGGCCATAATGAGGATATATTATCTGTGGCCAGTTGTCTGCTTTGTCAGAAAGGTGATTTCAATGCATTTGATCTCCACAGAGGAACACAATGGCCATGTAATCATTCTGCTTGGATTTGGACCAATTCATAAATTTTCTTCCACTTATCCTCTGCTGTTTGTGGGGACAGTGGGGTCAGCGAGGGGGGGGACGCAGAATGCCTCCGGCGTGTCCTGGAGGCCTCCTCCCACTGGAACATGTCTGGAACAGATGCCAGTGGAAGAGCGGCAGATCTACTCTGAACTCAACAGCCACAGAGCAGATGAAATTGGTCGTGACCGGATTTTCATCAATGTCTGTCTGTCTGCCCCATAGCAGCCATGGCAGCTGTGGCTACAATATACCGGAGCTCCACCATTGTACCATTGTGAGAGGAGTAAATAAACAAAGGGGGTCAAACTCATGATCTGAGGCCAACTTTAGCAACATAAGAGCTGTTAGGGCCAAAAGTATGAAAAATATTTACTTTTATTTTCATTTTTTTATTTTGACAAATTGATTTTATTTAACATTTCATTTAATTTCATTTTTCATTTCATTTTCAACCCCTTTGACCATTTCTGGTTATTTAACATAACGTCTGAATATGTTTTTTCCTGGTTTGTTTGGGTTTAATCACAACTGGGCCAAATATAAAAAAAGATGTAATTGAAGATTCATAGTTAATTATAAAAAAAAAAAATCTTTGGCCTTAACTTTACTTGTTTGTTAACTTTTTTAGAACAGATTAAATTTCATGGTTGTTTTCCTGAGAAAATACGCTTTAAAATGAAGAATAGCATGCCATAGTAGTCCATTACCATCAATGCCGCAAGTTACTGTCACACTGATCATTTCAGGGGCCACTAACAATGGTCTTGTGGGTCAGATTTGACCCATTCGGGCCTGTCGGAGGAGCTGGGCCAACTGCGCCATCACACAGGCCTCGCTATCTTCCTACCTTTTTTTTTAAATTATCATTATTGGGTTTTTTAAATTATTTTTTAAATAAATACACTAGTTCACTGTCTTTTCGTCTCTGTAAAAGCCACATAAAACAAATACCTAGGCAAAAAATATATATATATAACAAAAATGTGACTTTGCCACACAGTAATTATTGCGCGTTCTGCCATAATCTAACTATTAGAAGAAGAAGAAGAAGACTCGTATGCCATTTTGACACAGGAGGAAAGAGCCATGTCAGCTGCAAGAGAGCGCGACCAATTTCGCAAACACGAATTGGGTTGCGGTGTGTGTGTGTGTGTGTGCGCGTGCGTGTGTGTGTGCGTGTGCGTCCGACGGTGCATTGGAGTAAGGACACACGGCTGCGCGCGGGCTGCTTCTCGTCACGCACCGCGCGAGGCGATGCTGAATTTATGTCAAAGATTACAGGGGACAGGGAAAACTTTCCTCAGATCTGGGGGAAAAAAGTGTCAGCGTAGAGCCTCGCACCCCTTGCGACAGGCCTGGTCCCATGGGCCTGACTTTGACAATAAACAATACACATAATCGTAACGTGTCCTTGTGACTCTTGACGTCTGCGAAACATTATGATTAAACATTACTTACTTATCTTCTTTTCTTCTTTATTATTAATGTTGCAGGGTGATAGTGTTCAACATCTAACTCACATTTATGGATCCTCAGTGGCTTTATGTTACTGCATTGTCTGCAATATTCAACAGGGAGACATTTAGAATCTATGTCGAAACAATTCACAATATTATTAATGAGCAATAATACCACAGGGCTTGGATACATGCAGATGTGTTGGCATATCATCCAACATTGTGGAAACTAACATCTCCATGGAGACAAGAGGATGGAAACAGTGCACTTTATTATTATTATTGTTATTATTATCATCATTATCATTATTATTTTTTTCTATCATGCAGTAAGTTAGTACAGTTTTGTATTTGTTATATTGCTTGTATTTTATTCTGAAACTAACTTGTTGGTGGCGTAAAGATCCATTAGTGATTAGTGTTTCTGGAATAGGAAGAGGACAAATTACACCTGGAGTAGCCCTCTGTCCACTGGAGTCTCTCACGTCTTAAGCTGGTTTACAATCGATATGCATTGATAGGTGCAGCAGAATCCAGTCTGTGAGCTCTCCAGTTCAGTCCACCGCCGTGACTTTGGCTTTTGACACATGTCTTCTCTAGTGGATTAAGTTACCGTACACAGATCTCCCTTTGGCAAACATTACAACCTACAGTGGAAGCCCTGGGGATTAAATACATCGTGTGAAGAGATATACTAAAACAATATGAAAAGTGACCTAAAACTAATTACGTCTTTTATATTGTGAGAAAGCACTTACCCGACAAGCCATGGATATTTTAACACCTTCATATTTCTTTATGATATTTTATGTACTTTGTTTGTGGTATTGTATTTTAATGTAGAATTTAAGTCCAATATAAATACTATGGTAACACTTTACATTACGGGCCGGTAAGTCCATGGTACTTACAGTGGTACTTCTAGGTACTTACAGTGGTACTTCTAGGTACTTACAGTGGTACTTACGGTGGTACTTACGGTGGTACTTACGGTGGTACTTACGGTGGTACTTACGGTGGTACTTACAGTGGTACTTACAGTGGTACTTACAGTGGTACTTCTAGGTACTTACAGTGGTACTTCTAGGTACTTACGGTGGTACTTACGGTGGTACTTACGGTGGTACTTACGGTGGTACTTACGGTGGTACTTACAGTGGTACTTACAGTGGTACTTACGGTGGTACTTACGGTGGTACTTACGGTGGTACTTACGGTGGTACTTACAGTGGTACTTACAGTGGTACTTACGGTGGTACTTACGGTGGTACTTACGGTGGTACTTACGGTGGTACTTACGGTGGTACTTACAGGGGTACTTACGGTGGTACTTACGGTGGTACTTACGGTGGTACTTACGGTGGTACTTACAGTGGTACTTACGGTGGTACTTACGGTGGTACTTACGGTGGTACTTACGGTGGTACTTACGGTGGTACTTACGGTGGTACTTACGGTGGTACTTACGGTGGTACTTACAGTGGTACTTACAGTGGTACTTCTAGGTACTTACAGTGGTACTTCTAGGTACTTACGGTGGTACTTACGGTGGTACTTACGGTGGTACTTACGGTGGTACTTACGGTGGTACTTACGGTGGTACTTACAGGGGTACTTACGGAGGTACTTACGGTGGTACTTACGGTGGTACTTACAGTGGTACTTACAGTGGTACTTACAGTGGTACTTACAGTGGTACTTCTAGGTACTTCTAGGTACTTACAGTGGTACTTCTAGTGGTACTTCTAGGTACTTATTGTGGTACTTACAGTGGTACTTCTAGGTACTTACAGTGGTACTTAGAGGTACTTATTGTGGTACTTACAGTGGTACTTCTAGGTACTTATTGTGATAATTCTAGATACAGCTGTAACTTAGTAATTCAAGGATACTACAGCATTATTCCTATGTAGTAAATGTGGTACTTCTACATACATACATACAGAGGTCATTTGTAGGATTGTTTGACTATAAAACATAAAACAACATTATGTAAAACAAACGTCTTTATTAATATGGAATAAGTAGCACAGAAAGGACAGTATAAATACATTTAATGCATATTTCAAAACAAGTTTCAAGGACAAGGGAAACACTGCAAGAACTAGGTACCCAACCCAAGTAACAAGAATTACACATTACCAGGTACTTACCAGCCAAGTACCAGGTACTTACCAGCAAGTACCAGGTACTTACCAGCAAGTACCAGGTACTTAACAGCAAGTACCAGGTACTTAACAGCAAGTACCAGGTACTTACCATAGGGACTGGCCCATAATAAGACAAAGGACTTTAACATAAGTACCAGTGATAACACCAGTAATTATACAGTAAGTACCAGGTACTTACCATAGGGACTGGGCCATAATAAGACAAAGGACTTTAACATAAGTACCAGTGATAACACCAGTAATTATATAGTAAGTACCAGGTACTTACCATAGGAACTGGCCCATAATAAGACAAAGGACTTACCCATAAGTACTAGTGATACCAGTAATTATATAGTATACCATGTACTTACCAGCAAGTACCATGTACTTACCAGCAAGTACCAGGTACTTACCATAGGGACTGGCCCATAATAAGACAAAGGACTTTAACATAAGTACCAGTGATAACACCAGTAATTATACAGTAAGTACCAGGTACTTACCATAGGGACTGGCCCATAATAAGACAAAAGGACTTTAACATAAGTACCAGTGATAACACCAGTAATTATATAGTAAGTACCAGGTACTTACCATAGGAACTGGCCCATAATAAGACAAAGGACTTACCCATAAGTACTAGTGATACCAGTAATTATATAGTATACCATGTACTTACCAGCAAGTACCAGGTACTTACCAGCAAGTACCAGGTACTTACCAGCAAGTACCAGGTACTTACCAGCAAGTACCAGGTACTTACCAGCAAGTACCAGGTACTTAACAGCAAGTACCAGGTACTTACCAGCAAGTACCAGGTACTTGCTGGTAAGTACATGGTATACTATATAATTACTGGTATCACTAGTACTTATGGGTAAGTCCTTTGTCTTATTATGGGCCAGTTCCTATGGTAAGTACCTGGTACTTACTATATAATTACTGGTGTTATCACTGGTACTTATGTTAAAGTCCTTTGTCTTATTATGGGCCAGTCCCTATGGTAAGTACCTGGTACTTACTGTATAATTACTGGTGTTATCACTGGTACTTATGTTAAAGTCCTTTGTCTTATTATGGGCCAGTCCCTATGGTAAGTACCTGGTACTTGCTGGTAAGTACCTGGTACTTGCTGTTAAGTACCTGGTACTTGCTGGTAAGTACCTGGTACTTGCTGGTAAGTACCTGGTACTTGCTGGTAAGTACCTGGTACTTGCTGGTAAGTACCTGGTACTTGCTGTTAAGTACCTGGTACTTGCTGGTAAGTACCTGGTACTTGGCTGGTAAGTACCTGGTACTTGCTGGTAAGTACCTGGTACTTGCTGGTAAGTACCTGGTACTTGGCTGGTAAGTACCTGGTACTTGCTGGTAAGTACCTGGTACTTGCTGGTAAGTACATGGTACTTGCTGGTAAGTACATGGTATACTATATAATTACTGGTATCACTAGTACTTATGGGTAAGTCCTTTGTCTTATTATGGGCCAGTTCCTATGGTAAGTACCTGGTACTTACTATATAATTACTGGTGTTATCACTGGTACTTATGTTAAAGTCCTTTGTCTTAATATGGGCCAGTCCCTATGGTAAGTACCTGGTACTCACTGTATAATTACTGGTGTTATCACTGGTACTTATGTTAAAGTCCTTTGTCTTATTATGGGCCAGTCCCTATGGTAAGTACCTGGTACTTGCTGGTAAGTACATGGTACTTGCTGGTAAGTACATGGTATACTATATAATTACTGGTATCACTAGTACTTATGGGTAAGTCCTTTTCTTATTATGGGCCAGTTCCTATGGTAAGTACCTGGTACTTACTATATAATTACTGGTGTTATCACTGGTACTTATGTTAAAGTCCTTTGTCTTATTATGGGCCAGTCCCTATGGTAAGTACCTGGTACTTACTGTATAATTACTGGTGTTATCACTGGTACTTATGTTAAAGTCCTTTGTCTTATTATGGGCCAGTCCCTATGGTAAGTACCTGGTACTTGCTGTTAAGTACCTGGTACTTGCTGTTAAGTACCTGGTACTTGCTGGTAAGTACCTGGTACTTGCTGGTAAGTACCTGGTACTTGGCTGGTAAGTACCTGGTAATGTGTAATTCTTGTTACTTGGGTTGGGTACCTAGTTCTTGCAGTGTTTCCCTTGTCCTTGAAACTTGTTTTGAAATATGCATTAAATGTATTTATACTGTCCTTTCTGTGCTACTTATTCCATATTAATAAAGACGTTTGTTTTACATAATGTTGTTTTATGTTTTATAGTCAAACAATCCTACAAATGACCTCTGTATGTATGTATGTAGAAGTACCACATTTACTACATAGGAATAATGCTGTAGTATCCTTGAATTACTAAGTTACAGCTGTATCTAGAATTATCACAATAAGTACCTAGAAGTACCACTGTAAGTACCACAATAAGTACCTCTAAGTACCACTGTAAGTACCTAGAAGTACCACTGTAAGTACCACAATAAGTACCTAGAAGTACCACTAGAAGTACCACTGTAAGTACCTAGAAGTACCTAGAAGTACCACTGTAAGTACCACTGTAAGTACCACTGTAAGTACCACCGTAAGTACCACCGTAAGTACCACCGTAAGTACCCCTGTAAGTACCACCGTAAGTACCACCGTAAGTACCACCGTAAGTACCACTGTAAGTACCACCGTAAGTACCACCGTAAGTACCACCGTAAGTACCACCGTAAGTACCACCGTAAGTACCACCGTAAGTACCACCGTAAGTACCTAGAAGTACCACTGTAAGTACCTAGAAGTACCACTGTAAGTACCACTGTAAGTACCACCGTAAGTACCACCGTAAGTACCACCGTAAGTACCACCGTAAGTACCACCGTAAGTACCACCGTAAGTACCACTGTAAGTACCTAGAAGTACCACTGTAAGTACCTAGAAGTACCACTGTAAGTACCATGGACTTACCGGCCCGTAATGTAAAGTGTTACCAATACTATTATTATTATTATTATTATTATATTCATGGGTTTCAAAGGGATGAGAATGTGTTGCCATAGTAGTAAACAATTTAAATAATCTCAAATAATCTGACTATAACTGACTTTATAACCCAATGTATTAGCTGGTTTATAGCACTATATTCTATCACTGATAATTAATTAGGAGTCATGTCCTGTCCAATCAATGGAAAAGTTTATCTGGCCCCTTATTGGTTGGATAAAAATTGCCATAGTTGGAACATATCCAAGGTTTGCCATTGATCCATTTAATTTACCTTTTGATATAAAACCGAGGGCTGTCATGTCACCCATAGTCTTTGCCTTTCCGCAGAAGCCGATTAAAGCCAACTCGAACAAGCTAGCCAGATTTCATGCAAATGTGTGTGTCGCAACGCCGGCCTGTCCTCGCTGGTGCAGTTTAGAAGCCAATACTGAATTCAGGCTCCTGATTGGTCAGTCGTTTGGGATCTGGATCCGAGAGAGTGCATTTATTTCTTTCAGCAAAAAACGGTGAGTGTGAAACAAACAGAAACTGAGCCGGAGGAGTTTACTTTTCAGTGAGTTGGAGTCAAACCTTTTCCATCTGTATTTCTTTGAGACACTGGGATAGCATTTTCCATCTATATTTAAACCATTTTGAATAAGCAAAACATGTTATGACAGAGAAGATTGTTTAGTTTGTTTTTGTGATTTTTACCCCTTTGAAAAGCCATGAAATGAGGCGCTATACTTAATAATCCTCCAGCTCCGGTAATCCTGACCAAGCCGAGCATCAACATGTGGAATTGTGTCCCCAGGCGCTACACTGCGGCCACTACTGCTCTTTACAAAGTTGCCCTCGTGGCATTGCATGATGGGTCAGATGCAGAGGACAAATTGCCCTCATGGGGATAAATAAAGTAAACCTTTAACCTTTGTAGTAATTTTTCATCAGCCTGGCATGTGAAGAGCAGGGCACCATCTCTTTGAACACCATCACACGTTCTCCAGGCCCTTAATCTTCATACATATATATTTTTGATTTATTTAGTATGGACACAACAGTTAAATTGGACAGACGTTGTAACTTTAGTGTTATAGCAAAAGCATGCTAATTTTCAACACTTGTCCATAGGAGGCTTAAGAACAGATGCATGCATTTAACCCTCTCCAGGTAGGCATTGCAGATTTGCAACAACTTTTATTATTAACTAACTCCTCCACATCCATATTAGTTGATCTTAAACAATACACAATTTTCCACCTGCTCACCAGGGGACAGAGCAGTCTCACTTGTCTCAACTGCAAACAATGATAGAGAAATATATATAGATACAGTAAAAGCCAATTAGAAGATTATATCTCCTCTGTATTTTTCCCAGGGTCAGCTCTATTTACCACAGTGGGTCAATGTTGTAAATCTGCAACACCCCAGAATGCATTTCTTGGTCTGTCTTTCTAGGTCTCTCTCAAAAAAAGTAAGGCAGGATTAAATATTAATGCCCCATATGATAATTTCCCCAAATATCAGACTACCCTGTCATCGAAATTGAATTTGGGCCCTGAGAGGATTGAAATATACAAATATACAAATTATCAAAGGTGCAATTCATTAAACATTTGCCCGGAATTCAGCCACAGTTTCAGACGTCTGGTAAAGACATTTAAGTCACTTTGTAATTTTCGGTCAGTGAGAAGAACGTTCCACAGTGGCGCAGAGGTTAGCGCGTCACGGCAAGAAGGTCCTGGGTTTGACTCTACCTCCAGGCTTGTCTCTGTCTCACTAACAACATGTACAATAGATTTGACATTCACTTCCTGTACGAGAATCCCGCTCCCATCTCTGTGTAGAGTGAGAGGACAAATACCCACAACAGCTGTAAAGTGCTTTTTGCGACACTGGTCTGGTCTGTGAAAGGCGCTACACAGATAAAGATTATTTACTACCATCTTCAGCAGCACTCACCTGTATGAGCCGCCCCTGCTCCGTCTGCAGAGTGCTGATGTCTTGTCCCAGGCTGCTCTGCCCCCTCCTCAGAGACTCGTAATCCATTTTTAACTGCCCCGCGTGTGCCGACAGCTTGGCCACCTCCTCCGCCAGGCTGACCAGCAGAGCCCGGTCCTGGCCCTTCACAGACTTCAGGTCCGAGTCGTGATCCGTCAGCGAGTGGAGCAGCGAGGTCTGAACTCCCTCCAGACGCAGGAAGTTACTGTTGTAGTCGGGGCAGTTGGGGTCAATGAAGATGTTGATGCGTGACCCGTCGCCCCTCTCGATAGTGACCAGGGCGTTTCCTTCCTCCTGATTGGTGGAGATGTGCGGCATGCCGTCGGACATGGGCGGGGCCTGGTAGTGGTTCATGAAGAGGATGGTGCCGGTGACGGTGACGGCCAGCAGCACGGCCACAAACAGCAGGATGGTGCAGAGCAGGTAGCTGCAGCTCATCCGCTGTGAGAGAACACAAGGGAGAGGAAATGTGTGGTTAAAATAAAGCCAAAGTCAAATTCATCTATGGTAAACAGATGAAAAGAATCTGAACACTCAAACTAGAAAATCAGAATCAGAATCATTTTTATTGCCATGTAAGGAACAGGAAGCCACAGACCAGGAAACTGCTTTGGCTCTCGGTGCAAACAAGTCAAAAGAAGAGAGTTTGAGAATTGAGTAAGGCGTAATACAAATCAACAAACATTTCTAAGATATAAAAATTAAACTTATTACAATTATTAGTGCTATTATCAGTAGTTTATACTTGCCTCTTATTTTTCCATTTCTTATTTTGTTTCTTTAGTATTATTATGTTCAAGATAGAGATTTTAAACTTGTTCTTTGATGCTACTTCTTGATGCTAGAGGTTTAGCTATTGTTCAATTATCTTGTGTTGTGTGTTCCTCTTTCCTACTGTCCTATAACTTGTGATAGGACACTGAAATTTGCCCACCGTGGGACGAATAAAGGATCTCTTCAACTACTCTTAATCTTACTTGAAAAAAAAAGAAAGTTGATTGTTGATGATTCAGTTCTGGATCACCTCCAAACAAATAATTCTTTTTGACTTAATTTGTGAAATAACTCACAAACCCCAATGAAAACACAAGATTAAAACTGATGTAGACCTGTTTCACTCTATTCAGATTCAGTTTATTTGCCATTTGCAGTTCAAAAAAACCACATTGGAATACATTTGCAAAAGTCACCAGTGTGCACAAATACAGACAGAACACAACATTAAAAGCACAGAAATAAACAAATAAAACAGTAAACAATTGTCACTGAGAAAAACGATTCGACTAAAGCAGTTTCAATACAGGTGCAAAAACATTAATTATATCCCCATTCCCCGATCATTCGCTGTGAGGGGAAGAGCTAATGTGTTGTCAAAATTATGCCGAGTCAAATTTGGGGTTTTATATTTTCATTTGTTTTAGTATATATCGTTATTATAGATTTTTCTTGTGTTGTGCTCCTTGTCCCAACTGTTGAATTAATCTAATTTAAGCAAATGAAAAGATGACAAAAACGCAAACTAGAAAAGCACTCGTAGGGGTGCAGTTACATTCCTTGTAAAAATATACCTGGATCGCTTCCAAAACCAAATCATATTTTCCTTGACTCATTCCAGAGACAAAGAACTCATTCAAATATGCTCTTAACTGTTTGTTTCCTCGCTAATTAACAAACAAACCCCACTGAAAAATCAAATCAACCTCTTTCCCTATCGTCCCATTCCCACAGGCTCTTGTCTCGTCTTTAGTCTGAAAACACACCTTTATGAAAAAGTTCCAAAGCTTCTCCAAGAATCACTGAGAAACACAAAGCTGCATTTTCCACAAAATATAGAGCACCACAAGTAGGAACAGAACTGTTTTAGAAGGATTCCGCTTTCCATAACTTACACAAGTGTTCGATGTCTGCATACATTAGTCTGGACGGGTTATTAGAGCTACTTATAAATATCTAAATATCTAAACCCTAAAACCTAAAACAACAAATATCTTGCTCCTGCATTTAAGCATGACTATTTCTCCTGGGAAGTGTGCAGTAAGTGGACGTTACAGGCATGTACAAACTAAGGCCTGTGGCTGAGGCCCATTTTATGTGGCCCTCTGTCTTGCTTACAAAGTACTATATTGTGAATACAAGTTCAGTGTCATCCAGCCAACTTCAGCTACACCAATATAGACATGTTGTAACTCGTAAAGCTCAGGGCCTCTAGAATTCAGTAGATACTAAAACTCAGCTCTGTTAAAGATAATTCTAAAGGTTAGACCAGTCTGTGATCCAGTCAAAACTGTTTTTTTGTTTGTTTTTATTACGGGTGGTCTCCCCATGGATACGTCTAGTAAGTTTACCTCTTACAAAAAAGTAAAAGGCTCTCCTGCAATAGATATACAGTGCCTTGCGAAAGTATATTGTATATAATATTGAACCTTTTAACATTTCGTTAGATTTCAGGCTTCAAACATGAAGATATAACATTTTTACTTTTTGTCTTGAATCAACAACAAGTGGAACACAATCGTGAAGTGGAACAACATTTATTGGATAACTTAAACTCTTTTAACAAAACTGAAAAGTGGGACGTGCAATATTATTCGGCCCCTTTACTTTCAGTGCAGCAAACTCACTCCAGAAGTTCAGTGAGGATCTTTGAATGATCCAATGTTGTCCTAAATGACTAATGATGATAAATCACCTGTGTGTAATCAAGTCTCCGTATAAATGCACCTGCTCTTTGATAGTCTCAGGGTTCTGTTTAAAGCGCAGAGAGAACCATGAAGACAAAGGAACACACCAGGCAGGTCCGAGATACTGTTGTGGAGAAGTTTAAAGCCGGATTTGGATACAAAAAGATTAGACCACTAGAAAGTATCAGACCACTGCAAATCTACCAAGACCCGGCCGTCCCTCCAAACCTCCATCTCAAACAAGGAGAAGACTGATCAGAGATGCAGCCAAGAGGCCCATGATCACTCTGGATGAACTGCAGATAACTACAGCTGAGGTGGGAGAGTCTGTCCATAGGACAATCAGTCGTGCACTGCACAAATCTGGCCTTTATGGAAGAGTGGCAAGAAGAAAGCCATTTCTCAAATATATCCATAAAAAGTCTTGTTTAAAGTTTTAGCACAAGCTACCTGGGAGACACACCAAACATGTGGAAGAAGGTGCTCTGGTCAGATGAAACCAAAATCAAACTTTTTGGCCACAATGCAAAACGATATGTTTGGCGTAAAAGCAACACAGCTCATCACCCTGAACACACCATCCCCACTGTCAAACATGGTGGTGGCAGCATCATGGTTTGGGCCTGCTTTTCTTCAGCAGGGACAGGGAAGATGGCTAAAATTGATGGAAAGATGGATGGAGCCAAATACAGGACCATTCTGGAAGAAAACCTGTTGGAGTCTGCAAAAGACCTGAGACTGGAACGGAGATTTATCTTCCAACAGGACAATGATCCAAAACATAAAGCCAAATCTACAATGGAATGGTTCACAAATAGACGTATCCAGGTGTTAGAATGGCCAAGTCAAAGTCCAGACCTGAATCTAATCGAGAATCTGTGGAAAGAGCTGAAGACTGCTGTTCACAAACGCTCTCCATCCAACCTCACTGAGCTCGAGCTGTTTTGCAAGGAAGAATGGGCAAGAATTCCAGTCTCTCGATGTTCAAAACTGATAGAGACATACCCCAAGCGACTTGCAGCTGTAATTGCAGCAAAAGGTGGCGCTACAAAGTATAAGCGCAAGGGGGCCGAATAATATTGCACGCCCCACTTTTCAGTTTTTTATTTGTTCAAAAAGTTTAAATTATCCAATACATTTCATTCCACTTCACGATTGTGTCCCACTTGTTGTTGATTCTTGACAAAAAATTACATTTTTATATCTTTATGTTTGAAGCCTGAAATGTGGCGAAATGTTGAAAGGTTCAAGGGGGCCGAATACTTTAGCAAAGGCACTGTATATATATATATATATATATATATATATATATATATATATATATATATATATATATATATAAAAACAAAATCGAGTGAATGGACAGTCTATGATTTGAAAAGCATGGTATTTGTATATTTATGTGTTTGTTTATTTGGGATGTGCATTAATTATCATCCATTCTGTAAATATGACTTTCCTAATGCATAGCTGTAGCACCGTCTTAGATGCGCTTTCATTATAAGCTGTGGAAAAATGCATGTCTGTGTCTCGAGATCCTCCAGAGGCGTCAGATTACGGCAGAATCTGCTCACGGAGCTCGGCCATGAATGTATTATATTATTACTCTGGTATTGACAAACACGTTAGCAGCACTTGTTTACAGTCACGGCTCTCTGATTGGCTGCTGCACGTTCGATGCAAGCGAGGAAGTTGGGCAATGTTCATCTCCTCCTGAGGTCGTACGTTACCATTGACTCCATGTACACTCGGAGTGAAACCCGTAAGACTACATTCACGAGTAACTGCATCTTCTTTAAAGAAAACTAGCACAACTATTTGGTGTATTCAACACGTCCAATGCGACTGTCAGACCCCAACAAGGACCATTTTATGTCTTGTGTTCAAATCCCATACATGCTATTTTCTCCACATGCTGCTGATGGTGATTATGACTAGGCTTTGAATAGTAAGTTTACACATTGGAGGGGTTTGTCCATTTGTGCAAGAGAAAAGGCAACGGTTTGTGTTCTTAGCATGACTTACTGCTAAGCGTTGCCTCTGAAACATGATTATACAGATTAAACCAAACATTGCGTACAAAATGTTTTATGCGCTGGTGGTGGCAGATTTTTTTGTCCATATCCACGAAGCTGGGAACGGCTCTCACATTAAAGACGTATATTTATTTTCCGAGTTTCGCTCAATTTCCAAAGGGCATACTATTGATTTGCTGCGACCGTTCCAAATGTCAGTAATGTCCAATAACATTCAACAACACGATACTTTTCTAACCCTAACAATAAACTTACATGAGAAAAAAAAATCCCAGGCAATTTCTTGAACATGACAAATAATTTTCTTTTCAAGCCCATGTTGCAATTAAACTTGAGTACTTGACACCTTCTTCACCTGACACTTTAGGTTAAGTCAAATAACCTTTTTACAGGTAATTTGCGGGCGGGCCGAGCATTAACAAACGATCTGACGGAATAAAACTAAAAATCAAACCAAAGTAAAACATTTTTTTTTTACAACGCTATATTGGCAGCACAGCGACTGGACTCCTGCTGGTGCCAGAGTACGGACTAAACAAGGGGATAATGAAAGCCAGGCGGAACACAGTTTTGTTTAGCAGTGCTTATGTCTGGACTGATTTTACACATCAATTTGTTTTTCAATCAGTCTTAGTTTCAAAAGCCCTAAATTACAACAGCAGTCGTCTCCGAGGACTTTACATAATTGTCCTCCCTGTTTGAACACAGGAAATGTGATAATAACAAAGACATAAGAGCCATAGTTCCACAGGGAGTGAGGTGAAAGAAATACATAATACACACTAAAACAAGATAAGTTTAATCCTCGCACCTTTTCCATTATCTCTGAAATGTTTTTGTTTTTTTTTCAAAATGGGAAAATGATAGACTGATTGATATACTTTTGAATTAGTAAATATATAATGTGAGATTGATGGAATTGTCTTTTGAAAGTCAACTGGGCGGCACAGTGGCTGAGTAGATCAGCAAGAAGGTCCTGGGTTCGAATCCTGTGTTTCTGAGTGGAGTTTGCATGTTCTCCCCGTGTCTGCGTAGGTTTCCTCCGGGTGCTCCGGTTTCCCCTACCACTAAAAACATGTACAATAAGTCTGGCATGCGCCTCCTGTACTGGCCTAGCTCCCATCTCTGTGTGGAGTGAGAGACAAATGCCCACAATTGATAACCGTTTTGTGACTCTGGTCTGTGAAAGGCGGTATACAAATAAAGATTACTTACTTACTTTACTTTTTACTGTGATTTTTAAAATGTGCCTTTTGAATATATATATTTTTTTGTTTTCTTATTTTTCTATTTTCTTTAAAAATGGACAGTAGCCACACGCACATAAAGTGTCTTGCCCAAGGACACACTTGCACAGAAACCACCAGTGGCTGCTGGTTTCATACCTGCCAACCAGTGGTCAGTCGATCTGACTGCTCAACCAATGATTTACCAACTGAGCCACTGCTGTTTTAAAGTCAATCATTTTATTGGACAATTGATAGCGTCAGTTTTATACAACATTTATTATGCTAAAGCCCAGATTTTATACTTAATTCTTGCGTCTTTAATATGCTAAAGCTATATGTGTTACACTTGCTTCTTTATTATTCTAAAGATTTCTTTCTTTCTTTTTTTAAGTTATCCACTCCCCACTGTGGGACGAAAAAACAATCTCTGCAGTTTGTCAGAAAGAGAGAGAGAGAGGGGCAAGCTCCTCCCCCTTCCTTTCTGATTGGTCTACTCCTACGTTTCCGTAACAGATTTAAATGTTAATGAGAGAACACATTATACATATACATTATTAATACACATGCACAGAGGTTTTCAAAATTATTTGTTAACGTTTTCATGAAAAAAATGGTGTTTTAATGCACAAAAAAGCAATCGCGGCAAACTCGGAAGAAGCTATTATCATTAATTGCACATTATAGGACACATCTGCAGAGGATCTGATTATGGATATAGGTTCAGTATATAAATGATTATGGATATAGGGTCAGTATATAAATGATTATGGATATAGGTTCAGTATACTGTATACATAGGTAACTCAGCGCGGATGTTCAGAATTCTTTGTTCAGTTTTCATGTAGTTCCAGAGCCTAATAAAGGCTTGATTCGGAGGCTCCGCAAAAACAAACAACTGAGCATGCGCAGCTGCGAGCATCAGCGCGATGATTGACAGCCCTTGGCATCACTCGATTGGTTAACGTGGACGGCATCGTGGATTCTGAGCTATAGCTAAGAGAAGGGAAAGCGGGACTTAACTGTAATATTAGAATTAATACAATTACTTATTTTATATCACCATTTAAGGCCAGGAGGTTAATTTAATACAATTCTTAAAATGTTTTTTCATTTAGAGTTACAAACTATCACTTTAAACCTGTTCACACAACTTTACTTTATTAATATCACCAAATATCCATCCAATGTTATATCCCAAACAGGCAAACCAACTCAAAATGTTGTTTTCTCTGTATATGTTGCCACTGGGGTCCATTATCGCACAGCATAATTTGACATTTCACTGCTATGCAGATGATCTGCAAATCTATCTGCCCATTTCATCCAATAGGAGTGATGCTGTAAAACGTCTAACGGACTGTATATCTGACATAAAACTGTGGCTACAGCAGAAATTCATCCATTTAAATGAGGACAAAACTGATTTTATTCTGTATGGTGATACACATGTTTCAATTGATGGTTTACTGACTTTCAACTGTAAACCAACTGTCAAAAACCTTGGTGTTGTCTTCGACAACTCATTTTGTTTTGAGAAACAGATTGACAGTGTGGTCAGGTCGAGTTTTTATCAGCTGCGTATTTTAACTAAGGTTAAGCCCAGTCATGTCTTAATCGTCTCCAGTTGGTGCAAAATGCTGCAGCTCGTTTTTTAACAAACACCCCCAGACGTGAACACATCACCCCAGTCCTTTTTTCTTTACATTGGCTTCCAGTTTCTTTTAGAGTTGATTTTAAAATTCTTCTTTTTGTTTTTAAAGCCCTCAATGGTCTTGCCCCTTCATACCTGTCCAAACTTCTAACAGTTTGTGACTCGGGCAGATCACTGAGGTCATCAAATCAGCTTTTACTGGAAGTGCCCAGGACTCGGTCCAAACATTGGGGTGATCGAGCCTTTTCAGTTGCTGGACCAAAGCTCTGGAACAAGCTGCCCAACAACAACAACAACAAGCTACGCACAATCACTGACTTTGGCCTTTTTAAATCTAGACTTAAGACATATTTATTCAGACTGGCTTTTAATACTCAGTAGCACGGCGTCACTTTAGTTTCTAATGATCAAATTTGATTGATTTTTGATTGAAAACAATGAAACAAATTGCAACCGTTTTAACAGAAATGACACTATTAGAAACTACAACATGCAAAAGAACAAAACAATTCAGGATGACTGTACTTATTCAGAACCAGGGTGGTGTCTATGCAGAAAGAGCATTTGGGATTCAGGGCTTCATTTAGACACAGTATTTGTCTAAATGAATCTCTCACTCTCACAGCAGGGAGCCCGGCTGTAATTAGACGCCGACTTTCACATCCTCTCGTGCCCATGCCATATAATAGAGGACATGGGGGGAACGTTGGATGGAAGAGCGGGTTTAGCAAAGAGAGGAATGGAAATTATCAGTTGTCCACCCACATATAGAAACATTGGCAGATCGTTCTCAGACCAAAGGCATCGTCCGCTCATTAGATAAACAGGACACCAGAAGGGGATATGCAAGCCGTCTCATTTCCATTCTCTCCTGCAAGAATTCTTTCAAAATACAAACATACACATGGTTGATATCGGTTATACAATCACCGGGTGTGCGCGATCACCACTCATAAGTCATCTTCGAAGAGCTGACGGCTTAGTTTGATTCTTGTTGGAGTAAGTGGGCAACACACACCAATGCAAAGAAACCCAATTTAATACTTCAAATCTAAATTATTGCGGTTTTTGATCACCTTTTTCTGTAAAAAAAAAAAAAGTAACTTGGCATTTGCTGATTACTCCTTGTTCAGTGAATGTTCTGAATTTGTACTATCATATTTTTTCCCTGTATAAACTATGGAAACTCAAAGGATTAAAGAGTAGACTAAAAAATAAAAAAATATAATAATAATAATGCATCTTCAAGGTAGATTGAATCGAATAACAATCACAGTAAGTATACCAGTCCAGTAACGGCCTTTTCCACGACTCTGTATTGTGTTAATTTGCATAAAGAGATGCAGAGAAATGTGTAAAAAAAGGTCTTTTCCGTTAAGTACATTCTTCGACATGTTTTGTTATTAGTGAATATGAAAGGATTTGCAAAGGGTTGTGAAAAACTCTGTAAGGACTATCCACATGCAAAAGCAAATCAGAATCACAATTATCTTTATTCCCATTAAGTAACAGGAACTCACACACTAGGAGTTTGCTTTGGCCCATTGTGCAAACAAGTTATGAGAGTAAAAGATAAGAGAAAATACAAACATTCTGCATAAAAAAGTCTTGACGACGACACAGATATGGCCAAAAAACTGGGACAATGCAAAAGTGGGAATAGACTTTAAAATATGGACAAAAACACCAGCAACATGTCAATCTCAGCTAAAGCAGAAAATCAGACTTGAAAACTAGGAAACATGGTCCTCAATGATTATGCATCATCAGCCATTCTGAGTCTCTGCTACACTCCTGCACGTGAACTCCCCGGGCAATCAGCCTCAGCAGCCCAGCCAGACACCTGTGTCATCAGCATCACTTCACGGCTGCATTCAAACAGAGTCTCAAACTGTTATTCGTGCAGCAACCCACCTCCTCCCCATCACCCTCATCATACGTCATACCCAGTGGGGGAGGGTCCCAGCTCAAAAGTGGCCAAAATGACGTGCGCTGACATGCTTGCAATACCACCCCGGGCCGATGGGGGTGGACCCAGAAGTAGAATTAGCCAATGCTAACATATAGCATTGGCAGACCTCTCAAAAACGTCTTTACAGGATGGACCAAAAGTTGGCTCTTGGCCGAAAGCTCCGTTCCACATGTGTGTCAATGCTGAGGGGGGTGGATTTTTTTGGTCCACTCTAGTTTACTTGCTGTGAATTTTTGAAGTCTCTCGTTCAAATGAATGGAGATGCGTTTTTTCACAATTTTCTTGTGGGCGGGACCATTCGCGGCCATTTTTGATAGCTCCAGTAGAGTACATTTTTTGGCCAATTAGTTAGAACGGCGGAGATAGGCGTGACTCTGTCCATTAATATATACAGTCTATGGTCATACCATAGTTCTGCCAGGGTCTAATCGCCAAACCTTGAACATGTCATTCTCAAAGGTAATAAATACTGTAGTAGCTCATCATGCGTCTGCCGGGGCTATATTTCTCATCACGCAGCTGTAATACAGTCTACGCAAACATGCCAATAAACATAATTTCTAATGCAATCTTTGTCTTTCCAGATTGAAATTCAATCGTCATTTTGAGTTTGCCGTTAAAGCAGACGTGCCCTTCCCAGCTAACACCACAAACGCTCTCTCAGTTCAAAGGAACACAAGGCCTAATCCGGTCTAATTCGTTGCTGCATCTGTACGCATATTGGGTACTTCTAAGAGGAGGTTGCACCATCCCTTTGCTTGATGACGATATGCATAAAGTGTAATACGCAGTAATCCTTCCCACTGCCATCAACGCATCAGAGAGACACAGGGAAAAGCACGAAAGGGAAAGCAGATTCTAAATTCTCTGGGTTGCTCTCGAGGATTTCTGATAAGAGTGAATGAGGAAAATGTCTCTCAGTGAGTTGTTGGTTCATGTACCGCAAATGTGCGTTTTATTGAATGGTAAAGCTAAAAACATATTTTGCACTGGTGAAGATGTAGTTCATAACTAAACAGACCACTAAACATGTGTTAGATTTGTAAGCACTGGTTTCTAACTGGTCAGAACTGGACTTGGACAGATTTGTGAACAGGTTTTCCCAAATTAGAACAAGATTAGAACAACAAATCAAGAATTGTATTTGAAAGTGGAGATGTCGTATGGATTTCACAACATGAAATATAGCTGTAGAGTACACTGAAATTCCCTACTGTGGGATGAATTAAAGGATCTCCCTTAATCTCTTAATCTCTTAAGAGAGTAACAAAGAGTAACACCCATGATATGTTGACAATAGCCAACAGTAAGACAACACAATAATTATAAACATATCTATGCACATCATTGTGGTAAATGGAGATAATGTAAAGTCTTGACCACAAATAGGCATTTAAAAAAAGATAAATCATCAAATAATCTTTGATCACTGAAAACAAAATATATCCAATTATACAAGTTAGAAATGCTTTTAGTTCATGTTGATTAAATTGTTATTGAATGCAATGCAGCAACACAAGGCTCTCTCCAGTGGGCATATATTTTACATAACAAGCTTGTTCATAAAATGTAATTGTATTGAGCAATTTGAAACTAAAACAAAACAAAACAATAGTGTACACTCTGCTTTCTGATGATTGTACTGTATTGAGAACTTGTCCAAATAGCTACATTCTTGAAAATGTCTTAATGAATAAGGCAGACTCAGAGGCAGGCCTTACCTTGGCCGGTGTTTCTCTGGCCGTGTCAGAGCCTGACCAGCGGTGTTTGAGCTGGGAGGAGCTGGGCACACACTCACAGAAACTCTGCATGGACAAACAGACAGGGGCGCATGTGTTGGGGGTGTTCCAGTCGCCTGTGCAGTCAGGTACGCACACACACACACACACACACACACACACACACACACACACACACACACACATGCACATACACACACATACATGTACACACATGCACATCCATGCACGTACCTGTGCATGCAGCACATGTGTGCACATGACAACTAAAAAACCTCACATGGGAAACATGTCTAATGCTGCAACAAATCCTTTTTTGCACATTGTTTTACTCCATCTTTGTAACACAGGAATTGTTCCTCATAAAATGTATTCTAACATTGATATTTAAACTGTATAGATTAAAGAGTGTGGGCGTTACTGCAGCAGTACAGCATGTCGCATGTGTGAGAACACAAGCTGTGTAATTATGAAAGAGGGAGCGTTAAAGAAACTCTTTGAAATCCCCATCCAGCGACCTCAACATTTACCTCGAAGTGGGTTTGGTCATTTAGCCTGGTACAATGACACCTGCATAAAAGCAACCTGCAGGTGGGCCCCGCAAATTTGTTCTCATTGCAAAATGAGAACAAACGAATTCATGTTGTTCTCATTTTGTAAAAAGCCAGTCAAAAATGCGATGACAAGTCATTTAGAGAAGCACCAGTTCATATTTTATACTATATATATTTTCGTTGCCAATAGATGGGCAAAACTCTTCTGTAAACATGTCAGGCCTTCACTCCTATGAAAGCTCACTAACAACCAGTTTGAACGTTCCGTCTTTCAATGTGGGAGACAACAGAAAGCAGGAGCAGGAGTGTGCAGCGGAGAGGTGCTCAGAATCCTAATGAGGCGCCTTAGGGTCAGCGATAGAAATCTATGTCTATTCTGCCTAAAACATTGCAGCTGTCTGAGTGCGCCATACACGGAGCTTCACGGATAGCATTACTAAATAAACACAGACTCTACAGTGATAAAACAAACTAGCGAGCCACGTCCACGGCCGACTAAATGGAAATGAATTTGGGTTTAACGGCAAGGCATAAAGAATAGCCCGGGCTTTAATGTGCAGCACATAAAGAACAACACGCCATTAGAGATAGGGAAGGCGTAAAGATAGACTGCCATATCTGTCACGGGAGCAAACACATACAAAGCAATGCACACATATCAAAAAGAGCAGGTCCCTCGTAGCGACTGCCTATTACAGTAGCAGCACGTATCAAGGCTTTGGTTTTCTCATCCCCAGCCTGCTAATGCTCACATTGAGATTTTTCTTTTCTGTATACACATAAAGATATGTGAGAACCTCCTCTTTGGCAGTGGTCCCGCTGTGGGCCTGATGCTTCACACTGTTGATCTAGTCCTAATCTTCCTCCACAGGCACAACGGTTTTTTCACTAGACTGAATATTTGGGCTTTTGGTTAGTAGTTATTAAAGGTTGAATCAGATTTGCTAAGCCGAAACAGCGTGAGCTTGCAATATGACAAATCGTACATATGTTTGTTCTAAAAGGTATATGTGATATGTACCTATGTAAGTCTGAAAAAGAGTGTTTTTGTTCCCAGACTTAGGCTCTGAATGCCTTTGTGCCGGTGAGACGGAGAATTTACCAAGGTGTACATAAACCCACTGTGTGCTAAGCCGCAGTGTGGAGAAGGCTTTGCATGCATTCACTTGTGGGCCTACTAATCATTTAACTGGCCATACAGCCGACCGAGCAGGAGCAGAGACAGAGGAGGAAGCTCAGGACACTCAGGTGCACGCAAGAGAGTGGAAACACATTTGCACAAGTACAAATCAGAGCAGATGTGTCGAGTTTCTAAAGAGACGAGAGATTTTGCTTTAAAACCTTTTTCTTCGGGAGGCGCTCTATTCGAGTACGCCATGATTTGCCTATAGAAATGCCCCTTCATAACATGGCCCTTTCATACTGTATCTCACTGACCTTCTCCATCAGCACTGTCCCTCCCTCCTCCTCAGATCCGCCGACTACGACCTCCTCAATCCCATCAGAACAAAGTGCCGAACCAGCAGCTGCCCCCACTTGCTTCAGAACTTCAAATCACTGCTCAAAAGCCAACTGTTCGAAACATGCCAACACTAAATAAAATGTTTCTATTTCTTTTTATGTGTTAGATAAATGCAATAACACACTGCACTTTAGGTTTAGGGTAAGTGCAATAACACACTGCACTTTAGGTTTAGGGTAAGTGCAATAACACACTGCACTTTAGGTTTAGGGTAAGTGCAATAACACACTGCACTTTAGGTTTAGGGTAAGTGCAATAACACACTGCACTTTAGGTTTAGGGTAAGTGCAATAACACACTGCACTTTAGGCTTAGGGTAAGTGCAATAACACACTGCACTTTAGGTTTAGGGTAAGTGCAATAACACACTGCACTTTAGGCTTAGGGTAAGTGCAATAACACACTGCACTTTAGGTTTAGGGAAGGTACATGTCTCACAATGGGAGACAATAAATGAGTCATATCTTATTAAACCGGTCCCTTTGTGAAGTGTCACTGAGATCCCAGAAAGTAATATATAAGCAGTTTGTATTATTATGTGTTATTATTATTAGTTTGTTTGGAGAACTTTTCTTTATTCCAGCTATAGATACCATGTATATGTTACCTGGTTAGCGAAGCACCAATACAATACTGATATCCAATATTTAGCCGGTCCAGGACGGACTGATAGGGACATAATGATGTGTCCCCATCAGCCTATATCCCGATTGGGACTTTGACTATATGTAAATGGACCATTATCTGGTACTGATATTAACTCAGCACAGCATGTGCGTTTTTGCATGAAAAAGAAAATTGGTGTTTTTGAGGGGGAAAATTGCTACTTTTAGTCCCTTCACGAGAAGCTATTGACGTTAGAGCCCTGCACGGGCCTATTATCTGGGCCCGAGCCCGGCCCTGGTCCGAAGGGGTGGAGCCCCAGCCCGATATGGTTTCTGAATTTTCAGGCCCGAAACCCGCATCAAGCCCGACTTTTTTTTTTTTTTTTTGTAACATCCCATAACAATGTTTTAGCGTAGTATATAGTGCCGCGCACTGATATGAACGCAGACTTAGCTAGAGGGCGGAGTTATACATGGTAGTGATGTGTTGCAATGAGTTCTGTGTGTGCGGAGTGGTGCAGAGTGAACGGCCGCATCTGTATGATGCCCCAGATGCTGCAACACACCTGTAATTAACGCTATGTGCCGTCAATGACAACACTACACAGAACAACAAACACTACAGCGTGATAGAACGCTATATTCAGTGGGTGCGTTCGTAAATGTATTCTGCCGCTCTGAAAATGAAGAGCCCGAGCCCGGCCCGTGTCCGATGTCATTATGCGGTCATCGGCCCGAAGCCCGGCCCTCGGGCTGTCGGGCCGTCGGGCCCTCGGGCTGTCGGGCCGTCGGGCCCTCGGGCTGTCGGGCCGTCGGGCCCTCGGGCCAAGGGCTCAAGTGCAGGGCTCTAATTGATGTCTCAGGAACAGGATTTAGGATTGGGACATGAAAAAGGTGCATTCTTATACCGTGTGACAAACTGCCTACAAATATTATTTTCAGTTTCTTAAAAAAAAACAATATTGGGATTCAAGATTTGTGGACATCAAAACAATCAATTTAATCGTGCAGATTTTTGAGCCCTAAGAGAAGATAACTTCCATATATTTTTGGGTTTTATGGATTTTGCAGTATATTTGGCCTGCGTTCTCATTGGTTGCTATATCGTACCAACAGTTATCACACTGAGATTCCATTTTAGTCAGAATGCTTACACTGCATGGTCACCTTTCGCGACACATCTGAACATGCATGGTGATACATCTTCAGTGTTGGGCACGTTACTTTGAAAAAGTAATTAGTTATAGTTATTAGTTACTTCTCCCAAAAAGTAACTGAGTTACTAACGGAGTTACTCCACTATAAAAGTAACTAGTTACCAGTAAAAGTAACTATTGCGTTACTTTTTCGTTTTGTTCTGGAACATAATGTGCACCCGACGTGCGCATTTTTACCTTTAACAGTGCCAATATTTCCATCTAGAAAAGGCTGTTTTGCTGCTGAAGTCCTGTTCACTCTTCATCTCTGTCTGTGCTGTAAGCACTAAACACCACACCCGCCACTGTGAATGTGGAAACACCGGTGACGAGCGGTGAGGCTGGTGAAGCACTGACTTCAGTCCAATCAGATGAACATATACATCATATAAATCAAGTGGACAATTTGTTTGGCTACAGCAAAATATGTTTTATGCCCGCATTGTTTGTTCATACAAAACGCAAAACTATGAGTTATGGGTCTTACCTTATAAATGACCTGCACAGTCCACTTCGGTTCAGACCAGTTCCTTGTTTAAATCCAGTGAATGGTTTGAGCGTAGATATGTAATCCTCCATTTGGAAATGAGTCCAATGAGTTTTAAAACGTAAAACAAAACGCGTGTGTCCTCCGTAAACTCTGTTTTGCTGCAGCCGGCTACATCCAATTTCTAAAATCAACCGTCTTACACTTCACCTCTCTTTCTTATCATTCCTATAGTAATTGAAAAATTACCCTATGTGCATTTTAGATTATGTAAAAATGTGTTATATGTATGTTAGCCAAACCTGTTGCAGCCCTTAGCAGATAAACCAGGAAGAGCAAGGAGCTTATCGATGGAATTGTATGCAGCCGACTTCTGCGCTCACATGCGCTCCTCTGTGGCTGACCTCACGGTGATACAAGCTGTGGTTGAGCGCGACTAAGACCCATATTTGTTTCAAAAACACAATTTATGAGCCATCCTCTCAACTGTAGACATGTAGATTGTAAAGGAAATATGATTTACATCAGCCAATAATTGCTGAGAGGTTTTCTCATCCTCCCTTCTCTCATGACAACACGTTCATTGTGCGTCTTGAGTAACGCGCAGTAACGGGATGTCGGAAATGATAACGGCGTTATAGTTACTGTCAAAGTAATTAGTTAGATTACTCGTTACTGAAAAAAGTAACGGCGTTAGTAACGCCGTTACTAGTAACGCCGTTATTCCCATCACTGTACATCTTTGCATTTGTCTTGCTCTGGGATAGGACAGGTCCATGGTTTCCCGATCTAATGGACCAAGTCTGTGGGGATGGATGTAGACAATGATGAAGTGGCTGTGGTGTTGAATGAATGACTCGTACTCTTAATACGATGCAGATGTATGACAAGGGGAGTGAGACAGAAACCAATACCCATTCCTTTACATCAGGGGTCTCCAAGCTTTTCCCTGGGAGAGCTACTTTTACAGAACAGTGGCAGACAACTACTCCTTTTAGATAGTCAACAAAATGGTGTGTAGATTTTGTAAAAAAAAAAAAATTTAACAACCAGCTTTAGTCTCATTTCAATTCAATTCAATTTATTCTTTTATAGTCCTAAATCTCGAAGGACTTTACTAAGTTGGCGTCAACACAGATCAAAGAATCAAACAGTTCAAACCCAAGAAATGTAACAAACACAATAGAGCCATTATTATTTCGAGCATGGATACAGCAAATGTATTACTCTTTCCATATGACAAATTTTTACATCTCCAATTGATTAAGCCATATTATTTGTTTTTGCATTTTTTTGTTGTGTAGTGTTGTACCCTTAAAACTAAAAATATCATAATTCACGAGCGCAAAAATAGGCATTTCTGATATTCACTTCATTCCTAGGTCGTGGGTTCGATTCCTCCACGATACCTACTCCAACTGCTCCCACTGAAGTCTGCTGTCATTGTGTCATTGCGTCCTAGGGCAAGACACTTAACCCCACTTGGATGGACTGGTGCTATGAGCATTGGGTGGCAGCTCTCATTTAACCCCCCCACCCAGGGGTAGAAAATGAATGAATTAACTTTATTTAAGGTATGGTCTGGCATGTACTGTATTTTAGCAGGAACAGTGCACAATTAAACATTAACACATCAACATTATAGCTTTATCCTTTGGGGAGCTATGAATTATGAGTTGAAGTTACCAGTAGCTCGCCACCCCAGTAACTTGCCACCTAGTAGCTCGCCACCCCATTGCCACCCCAGTGACTCGCCAACCCAGTAACTCGCCACCTCAATAACTCGCCACCCCAGTAGCTCTCCACCTCAGTAGCTCGCCACCCAAGTAGCGCTCCACCTCAGTAACTCACCACCCCAGTGACTCGTCAACCCAGTAACTCGCCACCTCAATAACTCGCCACCCCAGTAGCTCTCCACCTCAGTAGCTCGCCACCCAAGTAGCGCTCCACCTCAGTAACTCACCACTCCAGTAACTCGCCACCCCAGTAGCTCGCCAACCCAGTAACTTGCCACTCCAGTAGCTCGCCAACCTCAGTAGCTCGCCAATCCAGTAGCTCGCCACCCCAGTAGCGCTCCACCTCAGTAACTCACCACTCCAGTAGCTCGCCAACCCAGTAACTTGCCACCCCAGTAGCTCCCCAACTTGCTTCTCTTCAAAAACAAAACAATTCTTTCCAACAAGATTGAACCGTAGCCTATACAACTGAGTCGACATTGGCTGCAACCCCTTATGAACCTGATACCTTGAGCAAACAAACAAAAACATCATATTTTCATCAAAAAAGGCCAAACAAAGGATCGTTACTTGTGCGGCTGAATACGATCGAGGCGTTTGTTCGGCTGTGTGTATATTGTGTTCTGCCGAGCTTACAGATTTAGGTCGGGGATATTTGAGAGCACCCTTTCTTTGGCAACGATGTGATAGACACTGCCGCTGCTTTTACCGTCTTCAAAGGGAATATTTGCTGCAGAGCCGGAATCTGATGAGAGCCCAAGTAATGCCTTTCAAGAAATACCTGACCACTGGATAACACTCACTGCTATTTTTAAGCATGATGAATTCTTAGTCAATTTCACTTTGAGAAGTCCTTAAAAACGTCTGACAGTTCCTTTTCTTAGTTTGGAGGATTGTTTTGCTCGAAGATTAGACAAAGCTATTTCAGAGGGACGAACATAATATTTTCCCAACACACTTCATCAAGGCTGTCAATGGGGCCTCCAGCAAAACGTCTAAGGATGAGCCAAACTGAAAACCATTCTCCAATTTGTTAAAGTGGAAACATGAGAAGCCTTTTGTCGATCTAACCTTGAAGAACTAGAGTATCTATGTCGGAATTTAGGTACACAAATTTGGTTTATCAAATTCTGACAAGGTTTTATTGTTTTTCACTTTATAACAAGTGCATGTAAAAAATTATGCCTGTTTGCCAAAAACAAAACAAGACAATAAATCAAGAACTCAATTACATTTCTTCCCACTGTTTTATTTCTTTATTATTATTATTTTTTCTAGTCGTTCATTACCAATGCAGGAGAATCTGGGACATTTACTGTATGCACATTTATCAATATTTATGGACATTGGTCATCCCGCTTCCTTTTTCACCAATGCCTCAGGGGTTACAACTTTTTGATTCTCTGATCTGTTGTAGGCAAAACAACAACTGTAATGTCTTCGTAGATTTAGGGCTGTACAAAAATAAATTTAATTTAAATTGAATTCCCATAAAAGCTTATGAAAATTCCATTCCCATTTCATATGTATACATGTACACCTTAATAATTTTGTTTGAATTCTTAATTGTTCTCTAGCATAAGTTCTAATACAGTAACCTCCTAAACTTTCAAGTCGATTCCCAACACAGGACGATAAACATGTCTTTTTTTCTCTTGTTTTGGACCACCCCGTTAGCTTCCGCAAGTGGTCGCTAGTCTTCTTGGGGTCCATAGGATGAACTGACAAAAGTTCAAACACACAGTCAATAATAAATTAAACAGAGATAATTAAAAACCGAAAGAACTGAAGAAATTTAGCATTCATTCAAATTTTGTTTTAATTTTGTCAACTTTTGCAGTGTGTATGCAAAATAAATCTATTTGTCCTTGAGAAGACAATCTGTATAAATTGACCAAACATTGTCCGCATCAGCAGAATCACAAACACACACACACACAAACACACACCTTCACCTTCGCTCTATAAGACAGAGGGAGAGGAGAAGGCAGAAGGCAGCGGCCTGTGGGAAACGAACCACCACGATGAGTTCAATCCTGGGAGACAGATGACCCGTCTACGCCTCCACCGCTCACCTGCCCTTGGAGCCTGTCCCTGAGACCCTGCACACTGAACCACTGCAAACACACTGAGCCTCCGCCATAAACCACAAACGCACCCGCCATCCCCAGTTCACCGCACCCGCCCGACTTTCCACATACCGGGATTTTCAATGACTCCCCAGTGACAGCGTTACGGCTCATTTACGGCTCCAGACGCTGATGATGTCACATGGGTCTATTCAATTCAATTCAAGACATTTTTTTCACAACACATCAGAGAATCAAACCGTTCAAATAAATTCATTATTGTTGGGCCCTAAATCACATTCGCCAACAAAAAATCAGAGAATCAAACAATTTAGTAGTAGTCGTTTTGTACACATTGTAAACAACTTGTTTTAATTTTACAATCAAAACCAGAAATATATAGTGTATAGTGCAATTTTTCTAATTTTTTAAGTTGCATTTTTTAATTATTCCATGCTAAGTGTTTTTAAAGTTCTGGTAGATCTTTTTTCATAGGTCTGCCTAAATTCTCTCAATTAAAAACGGTGTTTGAAATCCCTTTGGAGTATGAATATAAACGCCTGAGCTCTCCGTGAAGCTGCCTCTGCTTTCCTTTTATACATTTTAAATTCCATCTACATCTTTTATGTAACCCTAGATAACAGGTCAACATGCACAAATCACACGTGGCCTTTTCTGAACGAAAGTTGTGGACTTATTCTTAATAAAAAACACAAACGAAAAGATTTCCACAGTTTGTAGTAAACCCCAGCAGGTAGATTGCATCAGTAATCAGTGTTTAGGAGCTAAAATTAGGGATTTTATACTTCTTAATTTTGCTAAAGCTAGAGATTCTATACTGGCTTATTTTGTGTGCTAAAGTTATATTTTGTATTTGTTTTATATTTGTATTTTAGAGCAATTGTGTTGTGTGCCCCTACTGTTCTGTAACTGGTAATGCAACACTGACATTTTCTCACTGTGGGACGAATAAAGAATCTCTTCATCTTGAACATTTGTATTGTAGTTTATTCCACAATCCAAAAGATGGCGGGACAAATTCAAATGTTTAAAAATCAAGAATAATTTTGGGGTTAAAATCAAATGCATATTCCGAAAGTCAGCCGCTCACGATCCACTTCTCTGTAATGCCAGGAGGCGGTACAGCAGGAGAGCCACTGGAGCTGAGGAGAGTTGCCAGAGGATGCTGCTGAATGAAAACATGGAGCCTCAGCAGAATGCATCTTCATTACTTACCGTTTGCCGTCTAAGTGACTGATGTAATAGTCGGGTGTAGGTTTACAGCAATAACAGCAGACCTGGCCTGATTACATTTGTACAATATATTATCCTGTAGCCGCCTGATTGGTTTTATGCAGTTTGAGGTCGGATTGCCTCCGTGTTTTAGCTAATACTCGCTAATCTGTAAAAGTATAGTTAAGGTTCATTTTATTTGCCATTTGCTGAAAAACCACATCATAATAATAACAATAATAATAATGATAATAATAATAACAGTGCACCAGGCAAATACATGTAATTGTTTCAGCCAAAATGTGCATAATAAAATAATCATAGTGAAAAGTCCCGTGTCATATACGGTATGCTAGGAGTGGACTGACCGAGTGCTAACATCACCCGTCGTGTTAGCCTTAATGCGGAAGAAGCTGATTTGAACATGAGATAGCTGGAGCCCGGAGTTACCTTCGTGCCTTAACAGGGGGCAGTGCCGTTGCTAAGACGGTTGTCATCCTTGTATGGCTCATATTTGCATTTACAAAGACAATGTCAAGAATTTGGATTTTAACATCTAACATTTAAACACCAGGATCACAGAGAGCGCTAATTTCATTTTATTAAGTATAGAGTTATTGTCATATCTTGACAATGCATTTCTGAAAATGTCCCACTTCAGGACGAATTAAGTATCTCTTAATCTTAATTTGATTTAAACCATCAAATTTGAAAATCCAAAATGTGTGAGCGTGACACAAACGGTTGCTGAGCTAAAGTAAGCTCAAAAGGTGCTAGAGCGAAACTTTGTCCTTGAGTACTTCCCTATATTGGGTTTCATTGAGCAAGTGGGTTAGCATTGTCCATCTACAGTCCATGGGCAGTGTTTTTTTTACTTTGGATTGTGACTATACTTGCTCACACACTGCATTGTGGCGCATGCGGCCGACTGAGACACTCCGATATTAGACTATACACATAAATTTGACTTGTCTTGACTCAGAATTAAACGTTCGTGTAGCAGGCCAAATACAGCGGGCAGCGACATTAAACTGAATTGCCGCCATTATAGTGCTCACAGGTTCAGCATGGGGTACATTACAGCATAATGGGGAGATAGTTATGCAAAGGCAGCACTTCTGTGACAGGCAGAGGCATCGGCGAGCTCTGTCGGAGGCTAACGTTTCTTAAAGGACCAGACACGTCTCCGCGATTACAGCCAGGAGCAGACTGCATTTACCTCTGTCTCCATAATCACATTTGTCAAGGGCACCTCACTGAGATACCACCAGAAATATTTACAAGAGCTGCATTCAAAATCACTGTAATGACTTTCTCGCTATTTATTTTGTCGGGCGGCACGATGGAGCAGTGATTAGCTAGTGTGGCCATACTTGCATGCGAATCCCAGACCTTTAAAACTGTGCAGGACAGGACATGGTTAGTACTGTGATGGGAGACCACTGGGAACACCAGGTGCCACGATGTGGGGCGGCTGCGGCTGTAAGGTGCCAAATTGTCTCTGTGTCGTTTGGCAAGACACTTCACCCCATTGCCTATAATGAGTCTGGTGTGTGTGTGAATGGTTGGTGCAGTGGTCAGAGGGGCTGATGGCACATACTTGTTGCCTCGCTTCTGTCAGTGTGCCCCAGGGCAGCTAGTAGTAGCTACAGTAGGAGCAAATAGTACACCACCGTGAAAGCGTCTTTGAGTCTCCTAAAGCGCTGTATAAAACTGTTATTTCATTATTAGCTCTTGTGCTTCAGAGCGAGTAGGTTCTTAAGTTTACCATTATGTGAAAACTAAACTTCCTCTGTTCAAGCCATCCCAGCATTTTTGTTGTATACAATGTGGGACATCCTTTATGAGCTTTGCACAGCTTTTCGGGGAGTCAATTTTTCACAAGTGACAAAAAGATATGTGCAGATAAAGGTAATGTTTTATTTAAGGAAAGTCCCTTGAGATTAATCATCTAATTTTTGAGAGGGTCTTAATCATAAATACAAACATGTAAACATGTCTACAGCTAGTTATGTTAGTTAAGCAACATAGCTACTACTTATTTGTATATAGTGTATATATTGTGTGTGCTCTTACTAATGTCCTATATGTGCGCTGCAACATCGAAATTTCCCCACTGTGGGACGAATAAAGGAATTCTTATCTTATCTTATCTTAAAATTAAAAAAAATATATACGTAAAAATGTACATAACCACACACACAATAAATATTAAAATGAGAAAAAAAAAAGAAAGGTTCCTTCGCGTCCTACTCCTCCCCTCTGCTAAGATTAAACATTTAGAAAAAGACAAAGCAAAAAATAACATTTGGATAATGGATAAATACATATGTACGGAAATAATAATGATCAGAACAATAGAGACACAATATCACATAACTCCACTTCCAGACAGGGCCTTTCTGTGCAGACTTTGCATGTTCTCCCTGTGCCTCTATACATTCCCTCTACCACTAAATACATCTTAAATAGGTCTGGCACGCGCCTCCTGTAAGGTGACCCCATTTCCGTCAGTGAAGAGCGAGAGGACAAATCACCCACAACAATTGTAAATCATTTGTGAACGGAGATGACTTATTATAGAACAACATCAGTATCTATATGAATTTTATGATGTTTTGAAGCAGACATAAAGCACTGGTGATGAAAGATACACTAAATGACAACATAGCTTCCACACAAATGATGGAATATCATACATTATCATACCTCTTTTATGTACCTCATAAATTATTCCCATAGTTCCCGCACCACCCGGGTATAAAGAACACCATAACCATATACACCCACGCATTAGTACATCCCGACACACAGATGGGACACTTATCACTTATGTGTCTCAAAATAGATGTCCTCCCTTAAATAACCATGGTTTGGCGTAGCAATAAGAACCCAGACACTTAATCTAAACGGGAAGAAATGAAAAAGCCGCCTGTTCCATTAACGCGCACATTAGCATAAAGCGCTATCACCGTTCATGAAAAATGCATGAAAAAACAGATACCCCTGTCTTCTCTTCATGGTAGGCCTCACACCGTGTCTTAAGACGCATTGTCGCAGCTCCTCGAGTATAGTACATTACGGCGGCCTTACTTAAACGTGTCTCAATCCCTCCCCAGGCTCACCTCATCCATCTTATTGCATGCATGCCCAGGAAATTCCCCCACTTCTTGACAGTCTGACCTTGGCGATAAGTGATCATGTACTGTGACTGATGGGCCAGTACAAATGCGATATTTATTTTTTTTGCTCACAGACCCCGGCCGGTTTGGGTCTATGTGTCTGTGTGTGTGTGTGTGTGTGTGTGTGTGTTGTATGTGTGTGTGTGTGGGGTCGTTTTGCGTATGCGTGACTAAAGGAGGCTTTGGTCGAGTGCTATCGGGTGGTAAGTGCTCGTGGTTCCCCCTGGACTCTCACACTGTGGATATTGAGACTCCTGAGGTCATGGAGGTCTATTTGAGAACTTTTCAATCATAGACCTAGCGATGATATTACCCCAAAGTGATTTGAAAACAAACAGCCGCTCAAACGCTGGGGGGCTATGAAACTTATCGCTATATGTGGGGCTTTGAGAGTAAGATGAATGCAAGGCTACACACACAGTATTTAAGGTCAAATGCTGGCCTGGTTTTGACGATGTACAATATTGCGAAACTTAATACTTCCTCTTTCTGGCCACTTTCTCTTCCTTTCCAATTTTCCTTTCCCCTCCTTTCCTCTATCAGAGAATAATGTGAATATATATGTTTATAAATACATCCAATCTTCAGTATATAGCACTTAATTGGTAATCTTTTTCTGACCAGTACCATCTTCTTGACGTTAGTTGACGATCCAGGACATTTATGAACATTTGTTGACAAGCTATGGACCAATGACTTTGTGTTTTATCATTGATTGATTGATTGTTTTATTACTATGGCAACCACATCAACGAAGACACAGTTCACATGATATTGAATTGGAAGGAAACAAGGAATAAGCAGAAGCAGTTATTTTGTGAGTGTATCGTATTCTACACCATGGGTTTAACCAGATGTAGGGCTTTATGCGTGTTGTTTACCATATTCAAAATCACACATACATAAAAAAGTTATGTATTTATATTATTTAAACATGTTAAAGATGAGTTTTAAATGACCAAGTACATTGCATTTCCGTGTTTTCAAATTGGTTTATACTGTGCCATGTGCAAAGCTACATCTCGTCAGACCTCTGAAGCTAAGCAGGGCAGGTTAGTACTGTGATGGGAGACCTCCAGGTGCCACAGAGGGGCGGCTGCGGCTTTAAAGTACCGAACTGTGGTTGTGTCCTTGGCAAGACACTTCACCCACATTGCCTAGAATTAATTTGGTGTGTGTGTGAATGGCTGGTGGTGGTCGGAGGGGCTGGTGGTACAGACTGGTTGGAGTATGGAGTGAATGTAAAGCGTATATAAAACCAATTATAAACGTTATTATTCTCCAATGCTTAACTTGATTTTATCTATTTTTATTCATTTGGTTGGGACAGTGCATGTTAAGTAACACACTGCTCCAGATTGTAGCCCTGGGCCAATTTGCATCCATTGTCCCATACTTGCACTCACAAACACACACTCATTCACCCCAAACTATAGACGTTTTTAGTGGTAGGGGAAACCGGAGCATCCGGAGGAAACCTATGCATACACAGGGAGAACATGCATGCAAACTCAAGAAAAGAAGGCCTGGAGGTAGAATCGAACCCACGACCTTCTTGCAGTGAAGCACAAGCTATAACCACTGCGCCACTGTGCCGCCCATTTCATGATAAATTATGAACCACCTCCAATAAAAACATTCAACAAATATGTCCTGCACATAATGCTTTCTATATTTCCATATCATTCAATACTTTTATTATGCACTAACACAGAGAGAGCTCAATACATTCTCCACTCAATTATGAACAAACGCCCGAGCTGTGTGCAGCCCATAATTTAACAAACAAACAAAAGCAATTTACAGAAAATTGCCCTCAGAATAATTGACACATGCTACGAGCCTTCTTAAAAATAATTCGAGATCGGTCGATAAAAGCGGTCCAGAGAGTTAAACAAAGATGCAATATGAATGTGGCTGCCTGCCGTCCCAATAACAAGCTCGTTCAGCAAAATACTCTCCAGGTCTTAGTGGCCTCCGACTGTTTCTCTCTTCTGCTCGTTTTTACTTCTGTGTGAGCGTGTGTTAACGTTCACTTGTTTACAGATTTGATTTCATGCACCTCATGTAACACAAGCATTATTAGATCTGTCTGTATTATGATTAAAAACAATACTGAAGAGTAAAATGAAGAAAATTACGGCTACTTGAGAAGAAGTTGTATGACGTTGATCAGATGATTGATTCCCGCCATCTCTTTCAACGTCTCATTATTATTAGTTTACTTCCTTTTGTAATGTTTCAAAAAAGGAAGACGACCCAAAATACAATACTGCAAACAATAATGTATTTTAGTTAACAAGAATTCAAAAACAAAACGCAACTGAATGTAAATCACAGAAACTGAGGACGTAGACAACGGACTAAAAACAAGAGGGAAAGAGCAAAAGAACAGGAAGTAAAACTAAATAAGACACAGAGAAATCAAAAAATACAAAATAAAACGGGAACTAAAAACTCCTTCTTGCAATACACAAACACTGATATTTTCTTTCATCTTGACAATTTCTTAGTAACATAAACAAGGTGCACAGGGAGTCAGTTTGCTGGAAGAAGTATGGTAACTTGAGCACTGTCCTCTCCTCCTTCCTACTTTATCTGTTTTGTATTATTGGGATTTTGACTGTAGTTTGTTCATTGCTATTCACCCGTTGTCTGTTTCATGGTGCGGACAGGACCTGTGAGCCTGGCCTCCTCCTTCTACACCTGCGGACTGAACTGCCCGACCCGCCTGGGAGAGCTTCAGTCCTGCACCGGACCTGTCCACGTTCAACAGCCGCTGGTCCACGTTCTGTAGCTTAGGTCCTGGATCTATAGCCCGTCCGTCCGTGGGAGCAGATCCCTTTCTCAATATGTGGGTCTCCCCGAGGTTTCTCACTTTTTTCCCACTGGGTTTTTGTGAGTTTTTCCTTGCCGATGCAGGAGGGTCTGTTGGGCAGTTAGTGTCCAACTAGAAGGACTGTGGTGATCCAGGACACTTTAACATTCTACAACATGTATGGACATTTATCAACATGTGTTCTATATTCTTTTTGTGTCTCAACTGTTGATTCTCTGATCTGTGTTGGTGATTTCAATGGTTTTGTTCAGTCCTCTGAGATGACTTCTGTTGTGATTTAGGGCTATACAAGAATAAATTGTATTGCTTTGTATTGTATTGTAAATTGTAAGCTAAGGCCCTGTCCACACGAAGTCAAGCTCAGGCCTAAATGCAAAAATACTTTATCAATCCAGTGTATCGTCCATACGAGGCCGGCGTTTTGGGGGGGTGTAAACGAACATTTTTGAAACTAGGTCCCAGAGTGGAAAGATTTCAAAACTCCGTATATGCCGCTCCGTGGTTACTGCCTCTCCGCAATGTATCTGAGACGCTTGCGTCATCGCCCCGCCTCTTGTTAAAGCACGCATGCGCCGCACTCAGAAAATAATGACAACAACAATGTAGCTTGTTGGTTTTGTAATCCAGTGTGACCCGAAGCAACAGTTCAACCTCATCGTCCGTCCATACTAATGTAGTACCAGCTCGCCCACTCGCCATGTTGTCTGTTTACAAAATTCCGCGCATGCCCACGGAAGTTTGGGCTTGATCCCGTCATTGCGTCACAGCGCCACCAACAGGTCTGGCATAGTTTCACAGCGTTTTCAGGCGTATTGACTACATTCATATGGACGCACACATTTACTGAGCTAACTCCGTGTTTACAGAAAAAGTTTCTGAAATTATAAGCGTTTTGTCTTCGTGTGGATATAGCCTAAGAAGGTTAAGATAATCTGCTCTCTATGCAAAGTTTTCTGTTTTTTACAGTAACATAAATAAATAACCAGACTCATTTTCCTTTCACGTGGTCTATAGGGCACAGTCTATACTACATACAGACCAAATCCATCAGCGGTCTTTTCTCATCAAGTCCACACGCAAAATTATATTAAGCATTTTCAACAGAGGCTCTCTAAGTTTATTGTCCATGTTATGTCCAAAACCCACAGCAAAATTTGAGGCATACTCATCACATCCGCCACTAATTACATTGAAACCACCCTCCCATCTTCAAAATAAGCATATTTACATGTTCAAACACTACACAAAAACACATTTCATTTCCGGCTAATTAATTAAAACGCTCAAATCTCGTTCCTGGAGTTGAAAAGCGGGACACGGTTGCAAACATGTTTAAAGGTTCCATACAAACAAGTTTTAAAAAATTAACCACACAAGTTGTTAATTAATGGAGTCCTCAGCTGACAATTTCCAGAGGATTTACGAGATTAAACCACTTCATTAGCGCATGGAGACAACAGAGGAGAAGAGATGAGACAGGCAGAGCTTAGGGAGAGGAGCCCAGATCGAGTTGTTGGTGTATAGGAAAGACCGAGACAGTTTCAAGGCAGTAATTATGATGCAGAAAGAATGTAATTATTTCGCCATAATGCCATAGGGCTCCGTGTGTCCTCTAATAATGATGGCTGACAATCTAATAGACCCCAGATGGAAGTCGTGAGCGTGGCTTAATTGGACTTTATACCTAAATGGCTTGTCTTAACAAATCCTGGAGTCTCCCCTAACATGTGACGGGGGCCGGCAGCGCCCTGTGATCTGGGCCCGGTTGCCGAGTGACAGTTTTGATCAGAGCCAAACCGCTATCACCGTAAAACGTCTCGCACTCTGCCTGACAGCCAGCAGTAATAAGTCGGAGGTATTGTCAAAAGCAAGTTTAAAGCCAGCGTTGTGTTTTGCATTTTCTCTCCGGAGAGTTTGAGTCCTGTCGACTTTCCGAGGAGATGTTTGAGTCATTTGAGTAACGCAGACACAAGGTGGATTTTTCATGGTCGCAATTTGGAAAAACTACATTGAATGACTATTTATGATTTGAGTGAGTGATTGGTAGGGGGTGACAGTAGTTCAGTTGGTAGAGCATTGGCCGTTGAGCTGGAAGGTTGTGGGTTCGAGTCTACCTCAGGACCTACTCCAATTGCTCCCACAAATGTCTGCTGTCGTTGTGTCTGGCAAGACTCTAAACATTGCCTGAAGCTCCCGCCGAAACACCAAGGCTGTGGTACCACTAATTTAGCAGTCATCTTCATGTGGACTCACCACCTGCAGAGGATCAGCGAGGGATGAATTGTACTACACAAATAAACTTGCCAAGAAAGATTATATGATGCGCTTTTTTGTTAAAAACTGTTTATTTTCATTTTTGTGTTGTACACTATGCTCAACGTTTTGGTACCAGCGTCAGGCAAATGTCTATCTGAGGCACTGCCGCCATCTTGAATAGGTGTGGCCATTATTGTACACGCACAGAACACATGAACATATTGACCGCGTGCATGTGACGTCCCGGCCACGCCCACTCTCCATGATATACGGCAGAAGTACAATTACAATACAATACAATACAATTTATTCTTGTATAGCCCTAGGTCACAACCGAAGTCTTAGGACTTAACAGAACCATTAAAATCACCAACACAGGTCAGAGAATCAACAGTTAAAACACATGAAAAATAAAAAGCACACACAGAAGAAAATGTCCATGTTGTAGAATGCTAAGTGTCCTTTCTGTTGGACACTAACTGTCCAACAAGACCCTCCTGCATCGACAAGGAAAAACTCTTTTCCTTGTCTAGCTGCGAGTCTTCGGAAACTTGACCAAAACAACCTGTTTCACCGAATAACAGCCAAAACTGTGAGATTGTGCAGTGCGGTTGGTTGTACTAACAGGCGAGGACATAAGACAAATGTGTTTTTATCTGATACCTGCTCGTCATGAAGACAGAAGACGACGATGGCCAGCGGCAATCAATCTAAAGGACTGGGAATAAGTACTTCCTAATATGCAGTGAACACTTTTTACAAGATAAATCAATCACAATTATGTATTTAATTTCTTTCCATTAATTTATTTGGAGGAAAATGACAACAAACGCTTGTCCTTACAACTTTGCTTTATTTGCGCTGCAAGATTGAAATTTCCCAACTGTGGCACGAATGAAAGATATCTTATCTTGACGTCAGTTGCGTTTTTCACCATTTTTATCTCAGTCAATGTGTATCATGTTTGGCTGTAGACAGTAAAGTGCATTGTTAATGCTACCAGCAAAATGTACATTTAAATCTGCTCCAGTGTGAGGGGATGCATTGTTAACGACATAATGATAAGGATCATGTGGGGTGAATTCGGGCAAAATTGGAAATTTCATTTAATCGATCAAATTGACTGTGGGGAGAACGTACGGGTCAACATCCAGTTCGGCGATTCTTGAATTCTCCAAATACCGCTCTGTGTGAGCCTTGACAAGATGTCCAACTTTCACCGATAACGTAATCAAACATGTGCTTGAAGAGGCCACTTCTCGTTTAAGGAGAGGAAGCTCAGTTTTTAAGAGTTGAAGTCCGTTTTGCTCTCGCTGCAATGCTAGTTTCTACTACTTCCGCCGTAAGCTCAAGCACAATCACGTGACTGGATGAAGTCGATGCCTCTGGTCAATACAGAAAGAACCCAGCGTCACAGCCAGGGCTCATCATACAATAGTTAAATGCTAAAGTCAGGGTTTCTGCACTTAAGTCTAGCTTCTTCATCATCATGCTAAAGATTTATAGACTTTGTTTCATTATTATGCAAAATATAGAGATCTTATACTGCTACTTTTTATAATAGAGTTAGAGATTTGATTATATTATATCTAAATTGTATGTTATTTTAGTATAGAGTTATAATTTATTTATCTTTTGCTGTGTGCTCCTTCATTCATTCTTCATTCTTTCATTCTTCGGCCATAAGCAGAAAAAAAGAAAACCCAATCTCTATTAATCAATAACAACATGAGATTTCTTACATACAACAAATGTAAAATGTAGCAGATCCACAGAGCTTACTCCTCATTCGTACTGTCTGTAACTTGTGATGCAACACTGAAATTTCTCCACTGTGGGATTGATAAAGGATCTCTTCATCCTAAATGCATTGAGTGTACGTACATAATAAACCAATATATTTATAAGAGCTACAGAAAAGCATTCGTACTGAGAGGAACACAGCAGACATGTAAACGGATAGTAAGTAAGTAAGTAAGTAAGCTTTTATTTATATACCGCCTTTTCACTGCACATCGGAGTCTCAAAGCGGTTTACAATTGTTATTTTTTTGGGAGTGGGGGTGCCAGTACAGGAGGCACATGCCATACCTATTGTACATATTTTTAGTGGTAGGGGAAACCGGAGCACCCGGAGGAAACCTACGCAGACACGGGGAGAACATGCAAACTCCACTCAGAAAGGCCCTGGTCCAACAGGGATTTGAACCCAGGACCTTCTTGCTGAGAGGCGAGAGTGCTATCCACTCAGCCACCGTGCCGCCCTAAATAAAAAAGCCTGCAGGCATTTATTCCTTACTCTATTTGTACAAAGCATAGGCTGTAACTATCAAAGTAAAAAAGGAGAAAAATACAAGAAAACATTTAAAGTTAAAAAAAAAGGAAAGGACTGGATATTTAGGACACCACCCACAGATAAGAAAACGTGCAGTCTTCACACAGAAAATAACTACTTTCATGCAACCAGCCGCAGTGACTCCTGAACAAAGTGGAACCAAATAAAAGTAAAATCATGTTACGAGTCAAGAGTGGAGTGTGTGTGTGTGTGTTTGTGTGTGTGTGTGTGTGTGTGTGGGGGGGGGGGGCTTGTGCGTGTGTGTGTGTGGCAGCTGTGCCCAAGCACTCAGGGGTTGTGTGTCCATTCTGATAGCCCCAATACTCAATCAATCAATCAAATTTTATTTATAAAACGCTTTTCATACAAAAAGTGTAACACAAAGTGCTTTACAGTTTAGTTAAAAACAATCCAACATGCCCAGCCCTAAACCCTCCTCCCCACAGACCCCCCAAAACCACATTTATAATTATATATACAATACACACACCCACACACACACACACACACACATTCACACATATACACAAGATCAACGCGTGCTTGACCCCGACCCTGCTCACAGCCAACTTGTAATTGTGACATGGCACATATGGCGTATTCTCTAGCTCTTGTTTTTTGTTTTTTTGCTTCAGAGCGAATCAGCCCCCCCCGCAGGCCCGAGCGAGAGGCAGTCACTCAGCGGCATGTGGGCAAAGAGGGCCATATGTTTTACTGAGGACTTCACACTTGACAAATATTACCAGGATGTCTCATATCACTCAGCAGAAGTACACACAGCATGAGTCCCCATCAGCTCCTCTCTGCGGCTGTGCCTTTCAGACGCTTTAGACCAGGTTCTTAAGTTTACCATTATGTGAAAACTAAACTTCCTCTGTTCAAGCCATCCCAGCATTTTTGTTGTATACAATGTGGGACATCCTTTATGAGCTTTGCACAGCTTTTCGGGGAGTCAATTTTTCACAAGTGACAAAAAGATATGTGCAGATAAAGGTAATGTTTTATTTAAGGAAAGTCCCTTGAGATTAATCATCTAATTTTTGAGAGGGTCTTAATCATAAATACAAACATGTAAACATGTCTACAGCTAGTTATGTTAGTTAAGCAACATAGCTACTACTTATTTGTATATAGTGTATATATTGTGTGTGCTCTTACTAATGTCCTATATGTGCGCTGCAACATCGAAATTTCCCCACTGTGGGACGAATAAAGGAATTCTTATCTTATCTTATCTTAAAATTAAAAAAAATATATACGTAAAAATGTACATAACCACACACACAATAAATATTAAAATGAGAAAAAAAAAAGAAAGGTTCCTTCGCGTCCTACTCCTCCCCTCTGCTAAGATTAAACATTTAGAAAAAGACAAAGCAAAAAATAACATTTGGATAATGGATAAATACATATGTACGGAAATAATAATGATCAGAACAATAGAGACACAATATCACATAACTCCACTTCCAGACAGGGCCTTTCTGTGCAGACTTTGCATGTTCTCCCTGTGCCTCTATACATTCCCTCTACCACTAAATACATCTTAAATAGGTCTGGCACGCGCCTCCTGTAAGGTGACCCCATTTCCGTCAGTGAAGAGCGAGAGGACAAATCACCCACAACAATTGTAAATCATTTGTGAACGGAGATGACTTATTATAGAACAACATCAGTATCTATATGAATTTTATGATGTTTTGAAGCAGACATAAAGCACTGGTGATGAAAGATACACTAAATGACAACATAGCTTCCACACAAATGATGGAATATCATACATTATCATACCTCTTTTATGTACCTCATAAATTATTCCCATAGTTCCCGCACCACCCGGGTATAAAGAACACCATAACCATATACACCCACGCATTAGTACATCCCGACACACAGATGGGACACTTATCACTTATGTGTCTCAAAATAGATGTCCTCCCTTAAATAACCATGGTTTGGCGTAGCAATAAGAACCCAGACACTTAATCTAAACGGGAAGAAATGAAAAAGCCGCCTGTTCCATTAACGCGCACATTAGCATAAAGCGCTATCACCGTTCATGAAAAATGCATGAAAAAACAGATACCCCTGTCTTCTCTTCATGGTAGGCCTCACACCGTGTCTTAAGACGCATTGTCGCAGCTCCTCGAGTATAGTACATTACGGCGGCCTTACTTAAACGTGTCTCAATCCCTCCCCAGGCTCACCTCATCCATCTTATTGCATGCATGCCCAGGAAATTCCCCCACTTCTTGACAGTCTGACCTTGGCGATAAGTGATCATGTACTGTGACTGATGGGCCAGTACAAATGCGATATTTATTTTTTTTGCTCACAGACCCCGGCCGGTTTGGGTCTATGTGTCTGTGTGTGTGTGTGTGTGTGTGTGTGTGTTTGTATGTGTGTGTGTGTGGGGTCGTTTTGCGTATGCGTGACTAAAGGAGGCTTTGGTCGAGTGCTATCGGGTGGTAAGTGCTCGTGGTTCCCCCTGGACTCTCACACTGTGGATATTGAGACTCCTGAGGTCATGGAGGTCTATTTGAGAACTTTTCAATCATAGACCTAGCGATGATATTACCCCAAAGTGATTTGAAAACAAACAGCCGCTCAAACGCTGGGGGGCTATGAAACTTATCGCTATATGTGGGGCTTTGAGAGTAAGATGAATGCAAGGCTACACACACAGTATTTAAGGTCAAATGCTGGCCTGGTTTTGACGATGTACAATATTGCGAAACTTAATACTTCCTCTTTCTGGCCACTTTCTCTTCCTTTCCAATTTTCCTTTCCCCTCCTTTCCTCTATCAGAGAATAATGTGAATATATATGTTTATAAATACATCCAATCTTCAGTATATAGCACTTAATTGGTAATCTTTTTCTGACCAGTACCATCTTCTTGACGTTAGTTGACGATCCAGGACATTTATGAACATTTGTTGACAAGCTATGGACCAATGACTTTGTGTTTTATCATTGATTGATTGATTGTTTTATTACTATGGCAACCACATCAACGAAGACACAGTTCACATGATATTGAATTGGAAGGAAACAAGGAATAAGCAGAAGCAGTTATTTTGTGAGTGTATCGTATTCTACACCATGGGTTTAACCAGATGTAGGGCTTTATGCGTGTTGTTTACCATATTCAAAATCACACATACATAAAAAAGTTATGTATTTATATTATTTAAACATGTTAAAGATGAGTTTTAAATGACCAAGTACATTGCATTTCCGTGTTTTCAAATTGGTTTATACTGTGCCATGTGCAAAGCTACATCTCGTCAGACCTCTGAAGCTAAGCAGGGCAGGTTAGTACTGTGATGGGAGACCTCCAGGTGCCACAGAGGGGCGGCTGCGGCTTTAAAGTACCGAACTGTGGTTGTGTCCTTGGCAAGACACTTCACCCACATTGCCTAGAATTAATTTGGTGTGTGTGTGAATGGCTGGTGGTGGTCGGAGGGGCTGGTGGTACAGACTGGTTGGAGTATGGAGTGAATGTAAAGCGTATATAAAACCAATTATAAACGTTATTATTCTCCAATGCTTAACTTGATTTTATCTATTTTTATTCATTTGGTTGGGACAGTGCATGTTAAGTAACACACTGCTCCAGATTGTAGCCCTGGGCCAATTTGCATCCATTGTCCCATACTTGCACTCACAAACACACACTCATTCACCCCAAACTATAGACGTTTTTAGTGGTAGGGGAAACCGGAGCATCCGGAGGAAACCTATGCATACACAGGGAGAACATGCATGCAAACTCAAGAAAAGAAGGCCTGGAGGTAGAATCGAACCCACGACCTTCTTGCAGTGAAGCACAAGCTATAACCACTGCGCCACTGTGCCGCCCATTTCATGATAAATTATGAACCACCTCCAATAAAAACATTCAACAAATATGTCCTGCACATAATGCTTTCTATATTTCCATATCATTCAATACTTTTATTATGCACTAACACAGAGAGAGCTCAATACATTCTCCACTCAATTATGAACAAACGCCCGAGCTGTGTGCAGCCCATAATTTAACAAACAAACAAAAGCAATTTACAGAAAATTGCCCTCAGAATAATTGACACATGCTACGAGCCTTCTTAAAAATAATTCGAGATCGGTCGATAAAAGCGGTCCAGAGAGTTAAACAAAGATGCAATATGAATGTGGCTGCCTGCCGTCCCAATAACAAGCTCGTTCAGCAAAATACTCTCCAGGTCTTAGTGGCCTCCGACTGTTTCTCTCTTCTGCTCGTTTTTACTTCTGTGTGAGCGTGTGTTAACGTTCACTTGTTTACAGATTTGATTTCATGCACCTCATGTAACACAAGCATTATTAGATCTGTCTGTATTATGATTAAAAACAATACTGAAGAGTAAAATGAAGAAAATTACGGCTACTTGAGAAGAAGTTGTATGACGTTGATCAGATGATTGATTCCCGCCATCTCTTTCAACGTCTCATTATTATTAGTTTACTTCCTTTTGTAATGTTTCAAAAAAGGAAGACGACCCAAAATACAATACTGCAAACAATAATGTATTTTAGTTAACAAGAATTCAAAAACAAAACGCAACTGAATGTAAATCACAGAAACTGAGGACGTAGACAACGGACTAAAAACAAGAGGGAAAGAGCAAAAGAACAGGAAGTAAAACTAAATAAGACACAGAGAAATCAAAAAATACAAAATAAAACGGGAACTAAAAACTCCTTCTTGCAATACACAAACACTGATATTTTCTTTCATCTTGACAATTTCTTAGTAACATAAACAAGGTGCACAGGGAGTCAGTTTGCTGGAAGAAGTATGGTAACTTGAGCACTGTCCTCTCCTCCTTCCTACTTTATCTGTTTTGTATTATTGGGATTTTGACTGTAGTTTGTTCATTGCTATTCACCCGTTGTCTGTTTCATGGTGCGGACAGGACCTGTGAGCCTGGCCTCCTCCTTCTACACCTGCGGACTGAACTGCCCGACCCGCCTGGGAGAGCTTCAGTCCTGCACCGGACCTGTCCACGTTCAACAGCCGCTGGTCCACGTTCTGTAGCTTAGGTCCTGGATCTATAGCCCGTCCGTCCGTGGGAGCAGATCCCTTTCTCAATATGTGGGTCTCCCCGAGGTTTCTCACTTTTTTCCCACTGGGTTTTTGTGAGTTTTTCCTTGCCGATGCAGGAGGGTCTGTTGGGCAGTTAGTGTCCAACTAGAAGGACTGTGGTGATCCAGGACACTTTAACATTCTACAACATGTATGGACATTTATCAACATGTGTTCTATATTCTTTTTGTGTCTCAACTGTTGATTCTCTGATCTGTGTTGGTGATTTCAATGGTTTTGTTCAGTCCTCTGAGATGACTTCTGTTGTGATTTAGGGCTATACAAGAATAAATTGTATTGCTTTGTATTGTATTGTAAATTGTAAGCTAAGGCCCTGTCCACACGAAGTCAAGCTCAGGCCTAAATGCAAAAATACTTTATCAATCCAGTGTATCGTCCATACGAGGCCGGCGTTTTGGGGGGGTGTAAACGAACATTTTTGAAACTAGGTCCCAGAGTGGAAAGATTTCAAAACTCCGTATATGCCGCTCCGTGGTTACTGCCTCTCCGCAATGTATCTGAGACGCTTGCGTCATCGCCCCGCCTCTTGTTAAAGCACGCATGCGCCGCACTCAGAAAATAATGACAACAACAATGTAGCTTGTTGGTTTTGTAATCCAGTGTGACCCGAAGCAACAGTTCAACCTCATCGTCCGTCCATACTAATGTAGTACCAGCTCGCCCACTCGCCATGTTGTCTGTTTACAAAATTCCGCGCATGCCCACGGAAGTTTGGGCTTGATCCCGTCATTGCGTCACAGCGCCACCAACAGGTCTGGCATAGTTTCACAGCGTTTTCAGGCGTATTGACTACATTCATATGGACGCACACATTTACTGAGCTAACTCCGTGTTTACAGAAAAAGTTTCTGAAATTATAAGCGTTTTGTCTTCGTGTGGATATAGCCTAAGAAGGTTAAGATAATCTGCTCTCTATGCAAAGTTTTCTGTTTTTTACAGTAACATAAATAAATAACCAGACTCATTTTCCTTTCACGTGGTCTATAGGGCACAGTCTATACTACATACAGACCAAATCCATCAGCGGTCTTTTCTCATCAAGTCCACACGCAAATTATATTAAGCATTTTCAACAGAGGCTCTCTAAGTTTATTGTCCATGTTATGTCCAAAACCCACAGCAAAATTTGAGGCATACTCATCACATCCGCCACTAATTACATTGAAACCACCCTCCCATCTTCAAAATAAGCATATTTACATGTTCAAACACTACACAAAAACACATTTCATTTCCGGCTAATTAATTAAACGCTCAAATCTCGTTCCTGGAGTTGAAAAGCGGGACACGGTTGCAAACATGTTTAAAGGTTCCATACAAACAAGTTTTAAAAAATTAACCACACAAGTTGTTAATTAATGGAGTCCTCAGCTGACAATTTCCAGAGGAGTTACGAGATTAAACCACTTCATTAGCGCATGGAGACAACAGAGGAGAAGAGATGAGACAGGCAGAGCTTAGGGAGAGGAGCCCAGATCGAGTTGTTGGTGTATAGGAAAGACCGAGACAGTTTCAAGGCAGTAATTATGATGCAGAAAGAATGTAATTATTTCGCCATAATGCCATAGGGCTCCGTGTGTCCTCTAATAATGATGGCTGACAATCTAATAGACCCCAGATGGAAGTCGTGAGCGTGGCTTAATTGGACTTTATACCTAAATGGCTTGTCTTAACAAATCCTGGAGTCTCCCCTAACATGTGACGGGGGCCGGCAGCGCCCTGTGATCTGGGCCCGGTTGCCGAGTGACAGTTTTGATCAGAGCCAAACCGCTATCACCGTAAAACGTCTCGCACTCTGCCTGACAGCCAGCAGTAATAAGTCGGAGGTATTGTCAAAAGCAAGTTTAAAGCCAGCGTTGTGTTTTGCATTTTCTCTCCGGAGAGTTTGAGTCCTGTCGACTTTCCGAGGAGATGTTTGAGTCATTTGAGTAACGCAGACACAAGGTGGATTTTTCATGGTCGCAATTTGGAAAAACTACATTGAATGACTATTTATGATTTGAGTGAGTGATTGGTAGGGGGTGACAGTAGTTCAGTTGGTAGAGCATTGGCCGTTGAGCTGGAAGGTTGTGGGTTCGAGTCTACCTCAGGACCTACTCCAATTGCTCCCACAAATGTCTGCTGTCGTTGTGTCTGGCAAGACTCTAAACATTGCCTGAAGCTCCCGCCGAAACACCAAGGCTGTGGTACCACTAATTTAGCAGTCATCTTCATGTGGACTCACCACCTGCAGAGGATCAGCGAGGGATGAATTGTACTACACAAATAAACTTGCCAAGAAAGATTATATGATGCGCTTTTTTGTTAAAAACTGTTTATTTTCATTTTTGTGTTGTACACTATGCTCAACGTTTTGGTACCAGCGTCAGGCAAATGTCTATCTGAGGCACTGCCGCCATCTTGAATAGGTGTGGCCATTATTGTACACGCACAGAACACATGAACATATTGACCGCGTGCATGTGACGTCCCGGCCACGCCCACTCTCCATGATATACGGCAGAAGTACAATTACAATACAATACAATACAATTTATTCTTGTATAGCCCTAGGTCACAACCGAAGTCTTAGGACTTAACAGAACCATTAAAATCACCAACACAGGTCAGAGAATCAACAGTTAAAACACATGAAAAATAAAAAGCACACACAGAAGAAAATGTCCATGTTGTAGAATGCTAAGTGTCCTTTCTGTTGGACACTAACTGTCCAACAAGACCCTCCTGCATCGACAAGGAAAAACTCTTTTCCTTGTCTAGCTGCGAGTCTTCGGAAACTTGACCAAAACAACCTGTTTCACCGAATAACAGCCAAAACTGTGAGATTGTGCAGTGCGGTTGGTTGTACTAACAGGCGAGGACATAAGACAAATGTGTTTTTATCTGATACCTGCTCGTCATGAAGACAGAAGACGACGATGGCCAGCGGCAATCAATCTAAAGGACTGGGAATAAGTACTTCCTAATATGCAGTGAACACTTTTTACAAGATAAATCAATCACAATTATGTATTTAATTTCTTTCCATTAATTTATTTGGAGGAAAATGACAACAAACGCTTGTCCTTACAACTTTGCTTTATTTGCGCTGCAAGATTGAAATTTCCCAACTGTGGCACGAATGAAAGATATCTTATCTTGACGTCAGTTGCGTTTTTCACCATTTTTTATCTCAGTCAATGTGTATCATGTTTGGCTGTAGACAGTAAAGTGCATTGTTAATGCTACCAGCAAAATGTACATTTAAATCTGCTCCAGTGTGAGGGGATGCATTGTTAACGACATAATGATAAGGATCATGTGGGGTGAATTCGGGCAAAATTGGAAATTTCATTTAATCGATCAAATTGACTGTGGGGAGAACGTACGGGTCAACATCCAGTTCGGCGATTCTTGAATTCTCCAAATACCGCTCTGTGTGAGCCTTGACAAGATGTCCAACTTTCACCGATAACGTAATCAAACATGTGCTTGAAGAGGCCACTTCTCGTTTAAGGAGAGGAAGCTCAGTTTTTAAGAGTTGAAGTCCGTTTTGCTCTCGCTGCAATGCTAGTTTCTACTACTTCCGCCGTAAGCTCAAGCACAATCACGTGACTGGATGAAGTCGATGCCTCTGGTCAATACAGAAAGAACCCAGCGTCACAGCCAGGGCTCATCATACAATAGTTAAATGCTAAAGTCAGGGTTTCTGCACTTAAGTCTAGCTTCTTCATCATCATGCTAAAGATTTATAGACTTTGTTTCATTATTATGCAAAATATAGAGATCTTATACTGCTACTTTTTATAATAGAGTTAGAGATTTGATTATATTATATCTAAATTGTATGTTATTTTAGTATAGAGTTATAATTTATTTATCTTTTGCTGTGTGCTCCTTCATTCATTCTTCATTCTTTCATTCTTCGGCCATAAGCAGAAAAAAAGAAAACCCAATCTCTATTAATCAATAACAACATGAGATTTCTTACATACAACAAATGTAAAATGTAGCAGATCCACAGAGCTTACTCCTCATTCGTACTGTCTGTAACTTGTGATGCAACACTGAAATTTCTCCACTGTGGGATTGATAAAGGATCTCTTCATCCTAAATGCATTGAGTGTACGTACATAATAAACCAATATATTTATAAGAGCTACAGAAAAGCATTCGTACTGAGAGGAACACAGCAGACATGTAAACGGATAGTAAGTAAGTAAGTAAGTAAGCTTTTATTTATATACCGCCTTTTCACTGCACATCGGAGTCTCAAAGCGGTTTACAATTGTTATTTTTTTGGGAGTGGGGGTGCCAGTACAGGAGGCACATGCCATACCTATTGTACATATTTTTAGTGGTAGGGGAAACCGGAGCACCCGGAGGAAACCTACGCAGACACGGGGAGAACATGCAAACTCCACTCAGAAAGGCCCTGGTCCAACAGGGATTTGAACCCAGGACCTTCTTGCTGAGAGGCGAGAGTGCTATCCACTCAGCCACCGTGCCGCCCTAAATAAAAAAGCCTGCAGGCATTTATTCCTTACTCTATTTGTACAAAGCATAGGCTGTAACTATCAAAGTAAAAAAGGAGAAAAATACAAGAAAACATTTAAAGTTAAAAAAAAAGGAAAGGACTGGATATTTAGGACACCACCCACAGATAAGAAAACGTGCAGTCTTCACACAGAAAATAACTACTTTCATGCAACCAGCCGCAGTGACTCCTGAACAAAGTGGAACCAAATAAAAGTAAAATCATGTTACGAGTCAAGAGTGGAGTGTGTGTGTGTGTGTGTGTTGTGTGTGTGTGTGTGTGTGTGGGGGGGGGGGCTTGTGCGTGTGTGTGTGTGGCAGCTGTGCCCAAGCACTCAGGGGTTGTGTGTCCATTCTGATAGCCCCAATACTCAATCAATCAATCAAATTTTATTTATAAACGCTTTTCATACAAAAAGTGTAACACAAAGTGCTTTACAGTTTAGTTAAAAACAATCCAACATGCCCAGCCCTAAACCCTCCTCCCCACAGACCCCCCAAAACCACATTTATAATTATATATACAATACACACACCCACACACACACACACACACACACACACACATATACACAAGATCAACGCTTGACCCCGACCCTGCTCACAGCCAACTTGTAATTGTGACATGGCACATATGGCGTACAATTATTCCCAGTAATCTGTTGCCTTGGTGAGGGCTGACCCTGATGGCTGCCGATGCGCTCTCTCTCCGAGTTTTAGCTCTGGGTATTGGAGGCGGGTTTTTTGTTTTTTTGCTCCCTTAAAGTGCTGCGGATTAGGCGTGTACACTATCGCTTTAATCTGCTCTTGTTCAATCAGCCCCCGCAGGCCCGAGCGAGAGGCAGTCACTCAGCGGCATGTGGGCAAAGAGGGCCATATGTTTTACTGAGGACTTCACACTTGACAAATATTACCAGGATGTCTCATATCACTCAGCAGAAGTACACACAGCATGAGTCCCCATCAGCTCCTCTCTGCGGCTGTGCCTTTCAGACGCTTTAGACCATCTCTGATTCCCGAGATTTCCTCTCCCCCCTTCGGCAGTAAGCGACCTCACGTCACATGTCTATAGATAAGTTTGTACGGCTGTTTTTAAAGGACACATTATTTTTGTTTTTATTTTTATTTTTTGATTATAATAATGCGGCGACAGTGGCATAGTTGGTAGAGCATGGAGGTCGTGGGTTCAAGCCCCCCACAAGACCTTCTTCACGACTCCCACTGATGTCTGCCGTCTGTGGACCTGCAGGAGGATTAGTGAGGGGCTGGTGCTCTGTGTACTGGGTGCAGCTCTGACTGTATTTATTGTTTGTATATGTATATGTAGATTTTTATGTTTCTGATTTGTCTGATATTATGTGGGTTGTGAGGCGCTTTAAGTGGCCTTGTGTTGGAAAGACGCCATACAAATAAAGTTGATTGATTGATTGAAGAAGTAAGTACAAAAACTTAAGCAAATAAATACTGTATATTGTAGTGTAAGTAATATATAATTGTATGTACACACATTTTAGCAGCATTAGCATTAGTCATGATTATAGATTCAGACTACTTTATTTATCAAACCAGAGGTAATTCATTGGAGAAGCATGGCGCATAAAAACATGAAAGAGCTAAGATATGGGATTCATGTACACCCCGATGGATTCAAAAGTTTCCAAATACATGTCACTACTACTACTGCTCTCGTCAATGCCAAAAAACCCGTCCATATTCAAAACTACCAAATCGCTTCTGGCTCAGACACATCTCTCTATACTAACGTCCCCTCCTGATGGCGCCTTTCGGACACAAATCTGCCAGGAAACAGCTTCACTATGACAAATAACACACTTTTCCGCACTACACCGGGAAAAGATTGTTAAAAGGAAATGGGATTCACCTTTGCTAACTGTACAAACGGTACAGAAAACACCCTGGACACCTACACGCCTTCTGGCACTGCACTCACATCCATAAGTTACATATACAGCAGATGAAATGATATGGGATTACAGTGGAATCTAGGAGTTTGCGTAAAATGAAAAAATATACAAAATATACAAATCACACATTTTGATTTTATTCTCACTGTCTGAAGTAGAAGAAAAAAAAAAACAATCTAACTTAACTTGATATTTAGCTTTGACAAAAAAGGTTGATGGAATTTTGGCCCATTACTCCAACACAGCTAATGTAACTGTTAGGTTTGTAGGCCGCCTCACTCTCACACACGTTTTGCCCACAGATTTTCTTTGGGATTGAGGAAGGTCCATTTCAACCGAAGCTTTAACTTAATGATGTCTTGAGAAACATTTCATGACCTCCACAAGACGAGCTTCTCTCTTTTTAGATTGAACAAGTCATTCTGACCAAACATCTCCACTTTAATCCATCAGACATCTCCAAAATGTGTATTATTTTCAAATTGATTTCAAATTGAACATGGCCAGTTTATGTTTCTTTTGGGGGGAAAAAAACATATTTCAGTCTGTGTTTGTGCAGGACTTGTTTGAACAGATGGACGTGAAATCTTTAAGTAAGTAATGTTTATGTAATGTTTATCCCAAAGCGTTTTACAATCCGTAGAGTTCAGATATGTTTCCATTCTCTTTCTCTCCACACGGTGATGACAGAAGCGAGACGCCAAACACACCACACTCACATTCAGACCTTTTTTACATGTTTTTACTGGTAGGGTAAACCGGAGCACCCACAGGAATCCTACACAGACATGGGGAGAATGTGCGAACCCAGGACCTTTTTGCTGTGAAAAACAAGCCCTAGTCGTCCAAGCATTTGTAAATTGTACGCAAGGAACTAGTTGGGATCCACTATAATCTTCCCCAGACCTGTTACGGATTTATGTGGCTAAAATCTGCCTTCCTGAAAATGTGAGACGGGCTTCTACTCTGACTTAATCTTCACTCTTTTTAATGTATGGTGATTAGTCCTTTCTACAAACCGTGCTATACATATAAACTGGCCTTGCCTTGCTTCTACTGATTACTCTGATTTACCCCCTGATGTTGAACAAGAAAAGCTTGTGGTGTGAGCTTTAAAATATCCACACTTCCAAATAACTCAAATGCAGCGCCAGCGAACCAATCAGAGGCTTCCAAGGCCATGCTATCTCACGTCGTATTAAAGCTAGGGTCCCTAACTTGCCAATCACAAAACATGTAACTGTGTAATATAATCCATGTCACGAGTTCCTGGCTCGAAAACGGTTTGGCTCCATCACGAGATTTCACATGCATGAGTTTTTTGGCTTCTGCCTCCGCTTTCAGAGGGAGAGGTGAGCAAAAGAGGACCGCCCTCACTCAGCCAATCAGCTCTCAACTCAAAGAGTCAAACAGTGACTCACAGGGATCGCTGCCACAGGTCTGCAAAGGTACAAGTTTAATGATAAGATAAAGACTGCATACGTTTGTGTAAGCTCTCAGTTGTAGGAGTATTATTTAAATCGAAAGAAGGTTGCTCAGCCATCCTCTGTACTTCAGTAGCAGGTTTTCCGACGCTTCGTTCTCAAATTCTTCTTCAAATGTCGGAAAACCTGCTAAATGAAGTACAGATGATGGCTGAGCAACCTTCTTTTGTTTTGAAGGCAGCATGTCGTGGCCTGGTTTGTTCAAGACATTTCACCTTTACGGGGAAAAACGACATATGTTATTCACGAAGAAAGAAAGTGAGGTACCCTATAGCTTTATTCTGTGTGCATGAAAACTTCTGCATTTGTAGAAAGTAATACTGCAAATTCAGAATGTCCACTGAATATAACTGACTTAATATCCTGCCATATATATATATATAACTTTACACACTGTTGTTGGCGAATCGATTTGAAGTCATAGATATAGTCACACAACTGGCTTGTTTTAAAAAATCGCTTTAGTTTGTGGCTCTTCAGAACAACTGCTGATGTGATTTTGAGAGAGAGAGAGAGAGAGAGAGAGAGAGAGAGAGAGAAACCTAAGAGAGTGAGAGAAGGAAACCTGAGAGAGAAGGAAACCTAAGAGAGAGAGACCTGAGAGGGAAATAGAGACCAGAGAGAGAGACACCAGAGAGAAGGAGACCTGAGAGAGACCCAATGGGACAAAGCCATTTAGTCTTATTTCAAGAACTGCTTTATTTTCTCATTCCAAGGGAGATATTTCTTGTATCTTGTAGTATTTTGCTTTGACCCATTGGGGAATCTCATTTTAAAGCAGTCCCACTGTGGGACGAATAAAGGATCTCTTATATAATCTTAAATAAATCTATAAAATTAAATTGTATTTATTCTTGTATAGTGTATAGCCCTAAATCACAACAGTAGTTATCTAGAAGGACTTTACAAAACCGTTGAATTAGCCAACACAGTTCAAAGAATCAAAACGTTAAAACACAAGAAATCCTTGGTTCATGAGAGGCAGATGACCAATGTCCAAAAACGTTGATGAAATCCATAAATGTAACACCCCCTTAAGCCAATCACGGCCAATACACACAACGAACAGTTCAAATAACTGACCTTTAACAGTTTCTTTTCTGAATCAATTCCTTTAACTTCTGACAGTGAGAAAAAATGTGTTTTGTGGGTTTATATTTTTATTTTTACAAGTCGTATTTTAAACTTCCAGGTTTCTAAGGAGGCGTACAACCACGATTGCGCTGATAGACAGCAGTTGATTCTCCGGGGCGAGCCGTGTCGAGCAATCAAAACAAAGGTCACATTTGAGAAGGTCCGGTCCTCTCTCTCGGTCTCTATCCACAGGCTTTCAGCCCTTAAAAAGCTGTCATCAAACTGTCATGTCTTTCTCTCGCAGCTTCTCCTCCCCTTGACCACAGTGGCCCCGCAGTGCTAAGGAGGCTCCCTCTTCATCTTCAACACATTTACAATAAATCAATACGAGCTGAGGGGCTGCAGAAATAGTGCGAGGCGGATTGATTTTTGAGCATGTTATGGTAGCCACGGAAGACATTCAATTTCCCAAGTGAGGGAGACTTGCGAAAGACGGTCGAGCTTTGAGATGCATGCGGGATAAAAGGGAAGAGAAACATCATATGGACAAAAAGCAAACACAGAGAGCTGTCTGTGATGATTATGGCTCTAAATGTAATCCCATCACGATTAAAAGACCTCCTGTGAAATCGCCTCTGGTATTGCTATTGTTCTTTTCTCCTTTGTCTTTGTTCAAATTAGTCGTTATCTCTTTGCATGTCATTTGGGAACGCTGTTGCGTCGCCGAGACACAATAGGTGAATAGGAACATGGTGAAAATGATGAACAATAGAGGATCAGGAGGGAATAGTGGATTTCAGAAATTGGGAAAAACTAGGGCTGGGAAATGGCAAGACATTTGGCGATTCCATGGTGTTGCAATTTTGGGCCACAATTCAATAATATTGCGGTTGTTAAAGGTATATTTTTCTACGTCCGGGTGGATCATCAAGACTATTGGTCCTCCCAATTGTCAATTATTCTGGTGATACATGCTCGTCCACTAAGACCAGAGAGTTTTGTTTGAAAAGTGGAGAGGGCGGTTCTTTTCTAAAATGTGGGAAAATCCTCCTTTTAGACATTTAAGTATGATTCGGTAATGTAATGCGATTCATGACCGTCATATTGTTCAAAAATTGACCAAAATATAAGACTGCTCAACTCAAATTTCACATTCATTATGGTCTGCACATCAACTGAAGGACAGAAACTTAGGAGGGAAGTGCAAAACTTTATCTCCGAGAACATTCAAGACACAGGACCTTATTACAGGACAAGAAGAAAAACATGAACCCAGCATATATCTTGAAATATTCAAATACAATAAACTTCTAGAGTCACGAAAAGCAGACATCTTAGACTACCGTAAACCTCAGATGTAAATTACCAAAGTAAATACTGGAAAACACGATATTGAAACAGATAATTAATTCATTAAATGTCACAATACTTTGTTCTACTGTGTCAATTTAATGGTGGGCAAAAAAATCAAAATACTGAACGGAACGTATTTTTGCGATAATGAAACAGATAAGATTAGATAAACTTTATTGATCTCACAATGGAGATATTTCCGTGCAAAAAGACAGGAAGTGTGTAAACAAGTTATAAGGTTATAAATTCTAAAGCAAACCTTGAGATGACTGATGCTAATTTATGTGTATGTTTTTAACGCTGATTACAATGACATTCTTGTAAATACGAAAGCCTACTGTGATTTCTCCACAGGGGGAGTCAATAAAGCAGCCTGATATAAGACGGAAACATTCACTCTTTAATCATTCATCTGGTTAGACACATACTAATCAGATCGTTTAGGGCTTACACACAGCAGCATTTCATTAGTTCATGATCACAAGATTCAAAAAGTGAAATACCAACAGAAAACAGAAGAAAATAAAAACAAATAAACAGAAAAGCGTCTTTCAGTACATAGTGTGGGGCAAAAAACGTATTTAGTCAGACACTAATTGTCCTCCCACTTAAAGAGATAAGACATGCCAATAATTGTCATCGTAAAAATCAACTATGAGAAAACAAATTAGAAAAAAAATCGAGAAAAATGGACTGATTTTTAAAGAATGTATTTGCAAATGATGGTGGAGAATAAGTATTTAGTCAATAACAAAAGTCCATCTCAATACTTTGTCATAATCAATTCAATGCATTATTGTGAGCTGTCTGTTCTGGAGGTTCTTTATAAATCCAGACTTTTAAACCGAGCTTTTAGAATAATCAATGACTCTTCTGGCCACCCTGGAAAAGCCATGTTCCAGCTTCTTCCTTCTAGCAGAAGATATCGTTCGCTGAGATGCTTGACATCGCAATATGCAAATAGCTTCTTCCAAAAGGTGTTATCAGTTTGAACAGAGCGCTTCAGTGATTAAATCTTTGTATTGAAAATGTTATTGTAAGAAAGAAATCTTTATTTATATACCGCCTTTCACAGACCAGAGTCACAAAGCGGTTTACAATTGTTATTTTTGGGCCTCTCACTCCACACAGAGATGGGAGCGGGGTCGCCAGTACAGGAGGCGCATGTCAGACCTATTGTACATGTTTTTAGTGGTAGGGGAAACCGGAGTACCCGGAGGAAACCTACGCAGACACGGGGAGAACATGCAAATTCCACTCAGAAAGGCCCCTGTTCCGACCAGGATTTGAACCCAGGACGTTCTTGCTGAGAAGCCAGAGTGCTATCCACTCAGCCACCGTGCCGACTATTGCCGATTGTTTCTTGTTTTTTTTCCTGTTTTGATTATGTCTCTTTTTAACCTTGTTTTACGTATGTACTTGTCTTGTGCACACTGAGGACTTTTGCGGGTGTATTCCAATGTGGTTTTACTGCAAATGAATCGTGGAGAAATGACTTGACTTGTCTCTAAATGTGCTTTTTCGCAATAATCACACATACTGTAATGAAGACTGCTGCCCCCGCGACCCGGCAACGGATGAAGCGGAAGAAGATGGATGGATGGATGGATGAACATAAACATGAAGGTTTCTGCAAGATTGCGATCGAGGAAACATATCATTAAATTCTTGGTTTACCGACTGATGATAAATGATTTTGTGATTTCAAGCTTCAACCTCCAATTAATTATCAGCCAAAGATTGCTCGACGGATTGCTTTGTTAAAGACGATGTTTTAATTAACATGTTAATTTGTGTTCCGGGTTAAAGAGTGACCCTGTGGTGTAATATGATCCAGTGTAAGTCAAGCGTTCATGGGTCGGACTCTTCCTGATGAGGCAGAAATGCTGGGGTTTGTTTCTTTGAGGAATAAGTCCTGTTTCAGAGCTGCCAAGACACAGGACATCAGCACAAATGACCAGATTTCCATATCCAATTTCATTCTGGGACAGGGGAGAAGAGTGGAATTTCATCTTTGGGAACAACACAATTGAACGGATAAAGATTCGTGAACAGGTGAAGAATGGAAATACAAGATCTGGATGCAGATTAAATGATTGACTCACAGTGGATTATATTAGGGCTGGGCGATTAATCGATTTTAATCATTAATTCGAGTTTTACGTTTAGGGCGATTTCTTTTTTTAAAAATTCGATTTTTATTTTCTCCAGCGCAGAACTACAGCGCTAACGCGCTAACCGCGGGTCTATGGTGTTGAGCAGTCATTTTGAAGCTAACCTAATGCTAACAGTCTCCCTCTGGCCTGATGCTCGCTCTCACAGTTGGTGCTGTTGCAATAACACTTCAAAAGTTCAAGAATCAGACTTTATTTAAATCGCCAGAACACACACACACACACACACACAGGCTCCGGTCGTACGCCACATCTTTCACGCTCTCTCACGCTCGTTATTCCAAAGCGCACTCCCGTGTCCGTGGCGCGCACACACTCGTGTCCCACTGAGCCGCTGCACTTTGGGGAAAGACACGTCTCACACATTGTTCTCATTGCTCTGATACAAACAACGTGTTCCCCGCTGTCTGTTAGCTACAGTAGCTGCTACAGTAGCTGTTAGCTACAGCATCAGAATGTAGACAGGAAGCTCGCACAATGCGGGAGCAGTGTTGCCAACTCCTCAGTAAGGAAAGTAGCTATTGGCTGTCCCAAAAGTCGCTAGAAGTCGCTAAATGACGTCATCACCTAATTTGCATAATTTGCCATTTGCAAATAACTGTAACGGACGCTGTAGGAGAGAGGAATAAGGTCGTGGGAGAGACAAAAGTGAGTAAAAACACCCTAAATATGTTTAGAACTACAAATGTACAAAAATAATTTCAACATTAACAACATTTAATGATTTTAATGCTTTGTCTAGATCCACATTACACACATCAGTAACAATCTTTTCACACATCAGTTTTGTCCTGTATTGTTAAATGTTATAACAGCAAATGTAATCAAAAGATTGTTATGTAGGGTGAAATTGCTAGCTCTACAACCAACCCTCCTCCTTTATCCGGGCTTGGGACCGGCAAAGTGACCCAAAAGACACACTCTGGCAGAGTTACTTTGGTTTATTTTTGTAAGTTTTTTTTTTTTTTCATAGTTTGGCATAACAAATGATTTAATGTGACCCACTACTGAGAGAAAACAGAGTCACGGACAGAGCTGCCGCGGATGGAGTGGGGGGTAGTGGGGGGTGGCGGTGGTAGGAGTGGCCGGGGAGCTTTGGATGTGTGGTGGTGGTGGAGCTGAAGTTCAGTCTGCAGCAGCCTGAAAACTTCCTGTGCTTTTGAGTCTCCTCTCTCTCTCTCTGCTCCGCCCATAGACTGTAGCTGGGACTGCTGCGCAAGGCTACTGTGAGACTGGCCGCCTGTAAGTGCTTTGGGACGGGGGAGGGGCTCACGTTGAGGACAGCAGAACAATACGTGCTTCACGAGTCTCCAAAACACCAGATAAGTCGCCAAAACACCAGATAAGTCGCCAATAACACCAGAAAAAGTCGCTAGATTTGTCGCTAGTCGCTTTTTTGAAAAAAAGTCGCTATAGGGGTCTGAAAAGTCGCTAAATCTAGCGACAAAGTCGCTAAGTTGGCAACACTGTGCGGGAGTCACTGAAGTTAGTATTAGCGCCACCAGCTGGACCGAGCGTTGTACTACAGCACAGTTACTCAGGCACAGTTGAAAGAACAAGCATGAAAACCCGAGGAGGCTTTTGGAAAAGACTGTCTGTTACAACATTTCTATTTTGAGTAATCAGTTTTAAAAATGTGATATTTCATGTAAATAATGCATGTGTTTAATAGGATTGATATATTTGCGATGGGCCTTGTTTGTGTGATTTAAGTTATTTTGAAGGTGCATAGTGTCATTGTAAGTGAAGTTATTATAAAACTGTTAAGCTACATTTTCACTGTTTACAATGGCAGAGCCATCTCGTTTACAAGCATGTTTTAAGGCTTAATTCCTGTTACACTTATGCTCCATGGGGATTTAGATTAAACTGCATAAAGGAAAATCTATTTCTTTGTCAGTTGTAGTTTGTTTTTAAATAGAAAAAAATAAATCGATTAAAATCGTAAATCGGATTTGGTGTGAAAAAATCGGAGATTTTTTTTTTTTGCCATATCGCCCAGCCCTAGATTATATGGAATTCTTTTTCAAATAATAGAAATTCTCTGTGCACTCACCTGCAACTTATTGTATGACAACATGCAATTATTGAAATAAAATACAAATATGAGGTAATAATTGGATGAATTGAGTGATTTTTATAATTAGTATATTCTGGCTTTAAAAAGTCTTAAAATAGGATTTGCCAAGTGGACAAAGCCATTCGAGCAGACATTACTTCAATTCAATTCAATTTATTTTTGTATAGCACAAAATTAACAGCAGTCTTCTTTAAAAAGATCAGAGAATCAAACATTCAAACCCAGGAAATGCAATAATAACAAACTTATGGAGCCATTGGTTCATATCCATGAATGTTACAATTTTAGATGATGCCTCATTGTCTCATTCCCCACATCAGCCAAAGCAATTTCCTAGTCTGTGACTTCCTGTTACTCACAAAGCAAAAAAAAGTATTCTGATTATGATTATTCCTTGAAGGAAAATACTTCTTTGTGAAGACAAAGCTGTAGCTCAAGCTTCAGTCTTAAAGTCTGTTTGTGCAGCTATTAACCTTGAGCCTCATGATAGTGGTGGCCCCATGATGAGGCTATTATGTTTTCTCTCTTAGCTAAAGCGACTCATTAGCAAGTAAAAATAAAAACACTTTCTGATGGAAATGATAATGTTCAGTGATGAGAGGAATCTATAATGCATGAACTCCTCCAGCTACAACAGGAAGAGAGCAGAGGTGGCTTATACTATTTACATTATCTTTTTCTGCTTTTATCTACACTCATACCAAATCAGCGCATTGGCTGAGTGGTTAACTCTCAGGCCTCACAGTCATGAGGTTGTAGGTTCAATCCTGGTACTATTTGAACTCCAAGATCATGACCTGACCAGACTAAGTCCAACCTCTGACAATGAAACAAGTAGCACCAGCGGCAATGAGCAAAGTGTCAATACATAGACTACCGTGTATACAGTAAAGGAGAAGGCAGCTCTTCTGATCTAATTGGAAGTAAGCAGAGGCGGATTTGTATGACAAAATGTTTTATACACAGAGACACGCATTCACCCACACACGCACAAGCTTTCTGTCTATGATGTGTAGTGTGAAAAATCAACATTGGAGCCCATAACATGAGACCCCATTGGTGACTGCTTTGTCCTTGGGTAAGACACTTAACCCTCCCTGTCCCCAGTGCAGTGGTGACTGGTTCCTACAGAGCGCATGACGTTGAAAGGTAGAAAAGAATTGCTACATAAATGTGACTCGTTACTCTTCAGAAGCAGAGAATTGAGTGATCAAATCCAAAGTTGTCCATCAAAAGGACAGCCGACTAACATATAACACACTCGCATTAGTTCGTCAGTGTTTCCTCCATGCACATATTACTTTTTCACTTCCAGGTGATTCCCAATGCATATTTAATGAAGATTTAGCAAGGGACCCAATGATAAATTATCCAATAGCACTATTACAATCTTCCAGGCAGAAAAATGGCTCCTTATATGCATATGGTTATTTCCCCTTAGAGAGCTGTTTCCTACCTTTATGACTATTCAATTGTTTCTCGACGGATATGGAGGCACACTAGGCCGAGCACAAGATGTAGTCTAGCCAGGATAGCGAAACTCTATCAAATAACAACATTTACTGAAAAGCATGTTTCCATTTGTATTCAGATTATGCCTCTTCACATCCATAAGAAGGACAAGTTTTGAAATATGAGTTACCATCACAAGCGATGATGACTTAGCGCCTGCAGAGCTGTTTGAAAAAAGTGCAGGAGGTTTTTAAATTTGATACCGCATAGAATACATGTGTAAGTATAACGACAAACACACACGAGGAAGAAGAGGGCGGTGGCGTTTAGCTCTAACATTCTCCATCTGTGCAGAGTCCTACCAACTGCTACTGTGTCCGGGCCATAGCATTGACATGTTACATTTATGATACAAAAGCATTTTCACACTTTATTATGTTCTTTTCATACCTACAGTGCGTGTTTTTTAGTGGTAGGGGACAGAACAGAAGACACAGGGAGAACATGCAAACTCCACTCAGAAAGACCCTCTTCCGACCTTCAAGCTGAGAAGCGAGAGTGCTATCCCTTCAGTTACTGTGCCGTCCATTGTGTCCTTAGTCTTCCACTGGTCTCCCTCTGGTGACTCGCGTGGAGAAGCAGCGGCTCTACTCCAAGCTCCTCCTGTGTGACTGAGCTCGTCACCCTATCTCTAAGGGAGCACCCAGCCACTCAGAAAACGAAACTCAAACACTATTTCATCTTTTCAGTCATTATCCTAAGCTAACGACCAGAGGTGAGGGAGGGAACGTAGATCGAGCTCCCTCTACACCACAGTCTGATACAGCTCTGACTGCAGACGCTGCTCCCTCCTCACCACAATTGTCAGTGACAGCGACCGCATCACAGCACACGCTGCACCGATCCATCTGTCAACTTCACTGGCGCTCAATTCCATTTGCCTTGCCTTTTGACATTTCAGAAGATGTTTTGATGATAATTGTTTTCATATTTGGGAAAAAATTGTAGAGTCATGCTGGCTTGTTGTCTGCAGAAGGCAAGGCAAATGTATTTGTATCGCACAATTCATACACAAGGTAAGTGCTGAACAAAACAAGAAAAATCAGTCACACCAGGCATTAAAATCATAAATGGTAAATGGTCCCTCTGTTGTATGCACAGCTAAAAAGAACTGTTTTATTTAACCTGGATTAAACATTGTCAGAGAAGAAACCTGCGTCGCATGTGTTCAGGAAGACTGTTCCAGATTTTAGATTAGATTAAGTACACACAATGTCATTTTTCATTCATACATGAACTGAAATTAAGACATGGGTAAAATATGGTTCTACTACCACAGCTATAATAAATCAGAATCTATTGCTATTCCTGACCTCACACGTTTGCCTTTCCCCCAGAAGCCATGAGGCCAACCTGCTGACACTGTCGATATTTTTCAAGGATCCCTCGTGGTCCACTCTGTCAGCATTACGGTCCACATTTTTGCTAAACGAAATTAGCCATGATAGACACAAGTGCAAGAGGTGCACCAAATCAACACAATTACTACAACAGACAATTCAAGTATGTAGCAGTATATTGCAAGGGTAGTGCAATCAGTGCTGCAAGTCTTGGGTTTGAGGCTCGTAGCTATGTTCTTAGAGTTCTACGTGATCTGTGTCCTCCCACTAGTTGAACTTTTTAAGACCTTAATGCTGGGATCTCCAACTTCGGGAACTACCATTAGCTCGCCACCCCCTTTCAGGTAGCTACCCAAAGGATTCAAGAATGTGTTGTAATGTAAAGTTTTGTGATCCTGAATTTTTCACTTGTGTGTCATTTCAAATCTATTTTAACTATAAATACATCCATCCATCCAAGTTCTTCCCCTTAATCCATTTCCGGGTCAGGGGGGTGGCAGTCAGAGCAGAGGCACCAGCCCCTCACTGATCCTCCTGGAGGTGGTGAGTCCACAGGAGGATGGCTGCTCTGTTTGTGACGGTACAGCCTTGATCTTTCAGTGGTGGCTTCAGGCAAAGTGGGTTAAGTGTCTTGCCCAAGGACACAACGACAACAGGCATCAGTGGGAGTAGGTCTCGTGGAGGCGATTGAATCCACGACCTCCTGGCTCAAAGGCCAATGCTCTACCAACTTTAACTAAAACGTTTTAAGAGATCCTTTGTTCCTTTTGGCTGAGTAAAAAATATGCTCTATTGTTAGGAAGTTAGTTAGAAATGTTAGCTAGTTAGCTAGAGATATTTAAAAATGATGTACTTATGTGCTTATATGGATGTGTTTCTGCTGCTGGACACCTGAATTTCTCCTAAAGGGGATCAATAAAATCTATCTATCTACCTATCTATCAATCTATTCATTAATGCAGTATAACAGTTCATTATGTAAGTGTGTTCTCCATGATTAGCTGTAGTTATTATAGACTACAATTTTATCACAACTGCTAAAATGAGTAGCTCCCTGCCATTTATGATTTATAAAAGTCGCTCTCCAAACAAAAAAGGTTGGGGACCCCTGCGTTAATGTATGTGCCGTTAACAGAACATGTATCTTTATTCAGCTTCAGGATGCACCAGTCACCCCAACCTTCTGCCATGCCATATACATCATTCAAAAATAGCAAAAATAGACACATGTTAAATTACATAGAGATCATGCAGGGAACAAGGCCGTGCATATGGGACAGCTGCCTTCAGTGATAACCTTCACTGAGGAAAAGCCCTAACTTTGCCTTCTCCTCTGCATATGCTCCACGAAAACTGCACCATCTGCCAGCTCCACTACCCTAAACTAAATAACCGCCTCCCTGTTAAGACACTAAATCACTTTCGCTGTAGAGCACTCGTCACTTACACAACGACCTGTCAGGAACGGCTCGTTACCACTTTGATCCACCAACACACAAGCATTACAGTACGTGCATGCTAACAATAGAACCGCACTTATGGCTCGCCACTCTGGATTTTGATCGCACCATCCAGTATAACGTGAATGGCTAGCATAACTCTGAGTCACATTAATTAAAAGCATTGCGGGGCCCGAAATGAAAATGAGATTGTGGGTGCAGCAAAACAAAGCATAGGATAAAGCCATGATCAAATTGGAATGTGGAAAAGTACTAATCAAGGCATGATTTCCCTGTATAATAGACAGACAGGGAAATAAATGTGTCCCTTTAGGAAAATTGTGAATGAAAATTAAGATAAAGCGGAGGTTCGCACTGGAAGACTGGAAACTATGTCTGTACAACCTCACTGCTCTCAATCCGCCCACTCTGCTCTGTCAATATCTCACCTGGAAAGACTTAACCCTTGTATTATGTTAAGGGTCAATTTGACCGATTTCAGTTTTTGAGTTGATAAAAGTACTGGTTATCCTTTCTTTTTCTTGCAGAAATTTGGTGACTTTTCCTCATCTAGGGTCATGAACTGGTGTGTAAAATCTGGACACTTTGCTGTGTAGTGGAATGTCTGTGCAGAGTTTGTATACAAAGATGATGTTGCGGGTCATTTTGACCCAGACGCTTTAATGTGGGTAAATAGTTGTTCAGATCCAAAAAAACATGTCTCTTTGACATTGTATTTTGATTGCCTCTGAGACCCAGAGCCAGGTGTGTGAAGAGAGGGAACTTTCTCACACTTGTCCTTGTCACTGTTCTCATGTCATCTCTTTTGCCTAGCGTACATCGTACTGGCAACTGATTATATCCGTCGCATATGAGTTGCTGCCCCGCACACATCGACAATCTGGCGTAAACGGGCAACTCCTAGTAGCAGACCAGTCTCGGGAATAACAGCACGTACATCGACAGCAACTAGCCGTCAACTACAGTGTGTTTTCTGACATAAACTGTAGAGGGCGCAATACACACAATACACACATGTTGTTGGAGCGTGCACATCGGGTGATATCTCCGGATCTGAGGACAACTAGTTGCCGAAAAGTAGAACACGGGCAACTGACTGAATCCGGAGATCGACTGTTTATCTCCAGTTGTAAGAGCGCTCACATCGACCGATTTCGGCAACTGATCATCTCCATCATCTACTCTCAGTCGCCAAAAGCCGCCTTCAACTAGTTGTCTCCAGTTACTCTGTCGATGTGCGCTAGGCTTTAGACAAACTCACCAAAAATTAGCTCCAGAAGGATGATATCTGAGGAGGCTTTATCACAGATTTTTAACTGGGATAATGATGTAGAGGAAGAGATTTCAGAAACAGAGAATTTTTCAGAGACAGAGGACGATGTTATTGCTGATCCAGATTGTCAATTTTCCTACGATAAGGAGGATTCAGCGGACGAATCTTTGGTCAAGGAAGGAGGAAGGGAGGTCGGACGGAAGATAGGAAGGAAGGAAGGGAGGAAGAGAAAAGAAGGGAATAGATGAGGATGAACAGAGAGAAGGAAAACAGGATGAGAAAAAGGAAGGAGAAAGCATGGCAGGAGGAAAGAATTGTCATTTTGACCCGAGAGGAGGACAAGAGGATTAGACTAAATAATTCTTAAATATAGCGTTGGAATTAAAAATGTATTGTATGTCACTTTTCTAAATATTTATATAACCTAAAATAAAGTTGTTATTGGTTTAACCTGTTTTTTTGACTGTTTTGAGTGCATTTACACAGTACGGGTCAAAATGACCCGCAACATAATCAATGTCATTTTTTTTCAACATAATACAAGGGTTAAGCACCGCCCTGTGTTGAGCTTTCATATCATGCAGCAACCTGCCTCCTCCCCATCACCACCACAACATCAGCCGCACTTCAATCCTCCTCCTTACCTCCCACTACCAGGGTCTTGGCCCCCTGGGGGTTTTCACGTCATAATCTCTATTTTTATTTCCCCGTCTGCATTCATCATGGAGTGTTCTGCCGGAGTCTAAGTGCCAAATACTAACCACATTTATAAACAGCATTCAATAAATGTACTTCTGTTCTTACACAAAACGTCTGCAGAGTCTTACATGCTCATGTATGCAGTAACTGATTACTCAACCAACCAAGAAATATTATTCTAATAATAACCCTTTTTGTTGCTCTCCAAATATCAACTAATTCATTTGAAGAATAATCAACAATTTTGGCGTTTCCGAGCAAAACAAACACCCATATGACAATGTTAAAGTAACGACAGTAGGTGTATATTTAGCTCTTTGTATTATGTGTCACATTTTGTATTCAATTCAAAGAAGGAGTTGAGGCAGACTGTTTAAACTCATTAGTTTGGTCTCATTCTGGAGAGCACCTTTAACTATTTGAGATTTGAGAACGGACCAAATATTGAATTATTATGATCATCTCTACTCTGTGATACCGTTCAAAAGAAAAATCACTACAACTTTTTGAGACTTTTTCAAAACTCGCATTGGCGGACAACGCCACACGGACAAATATGCCTTGTGTTGAATGTTCAAAAAGCAAAATCCATCTGATGTTGAAAAGAGAAAGTAAGGGTTTGAAGGGCTTCTGAAGAGCCTCGCGGTACCCGGCCATGGTGCCACCCGGTGTGGGATGGAGAGCGGAGCGCCGGTTGTTAGTGTTGCCACATAGTTGGACCCCCCACAGGGAAATCACACAGCCACTGAACCAAGGCCCGGCTCTCTGCTCTGACTCTGCTCTCTCTGCTCCAGTCCACTCTCCTCCTCCACTTGCAGCTCGCTCAGCAGGTTCATTAGTCTGACAAGGTTAGACACAACATTCTAGCCAGCCCACTACGATCCACCATGCCATACACCAGACTGTGGCAATCAGCAGGAATGTAGCCACAGTCCAACACATGCAAACGTGTTCTGGGGCACAACAATAGACTGGATATTAGCACTGGACTGACGTGTAGAGTTTGGAAAATATGGAAGAAGCTGATTTGAACATAAGCAAGTTAGAGCCAATTTTGCGCAAGTGGGAATCTGTCCGCGCTGTCAATATCTCTCCTGGCAGGATTCAAGCATTGCCCTGTATTGAGCTTTCAGAATTGTGCAGCAACCCTCCTCCTCCACGCTACCGCCTCATCTGCTGGGGTCTGAGCACCAAATCAGACCACGGCAGTGTACACAGAATGAATGTAGCCACTGTCTGACACATGGAAAATTTTCTGTGGTGGAACTGTAGACTGTATATTAGGACTGGACTGAGCCATAGTGTTTGGAGAATATGGAAGAAGCTGATTTAAACAAAAGCAAGCTGGAGCCAATGAAGGTATTTGATTGGTCGTATATGTTGGATTTCTGGATTTCCAAAGGCAATATCAAAGTGTGACACAAATGGTCACCAGCTTTGTGCATGAGCACTTCCCTATTGCAATTCTATGAACTAGAAGGTCACACTGACAAGCTACACACAGTCTATGAGTAGAACATACTTATGGTAACTGTAAAATAGGAACTGTGATTCAGCTCTTTAAGTAAACTAGAGCAGAATCTACACTACCGTTCAAAAGTTTGGGGTCACATTTAAATGTCCTTATTTAACTTTAAACTAGTCTTAACTGTAAAGAAATACACTCTATACATTGCTTATGTGGTAAATAACTATTCTAGCTGCAAATGTCTGGTTTTTGGTGCAATGTTGAAATTGTTGCAAATGGAGGATTCTTTGACAAAAGCAAAGTTGGATGTAAAACAAATCTTATTTAAAAAAACAAATCATTATTTCTAACCTTGTTAATGTCTTGACTCTATTTTCTATTCATTTCACAACGTGTGGTGGTGAATAAGTGTGACTTTTCATGGAAAACACTTGGGTGACCCCAAACTTTTGAACGGTAGTGTAACTCTAGCTTTAGTTTCTTGCATGACTATCAAACATAAAAAGTAGATACTAGATACTGCATATCTGTAAGAATGTATAGATTGTAGGGTTTGGCAATTTAGCGGTAAAGAAAAAACACCTCAGACCATATTCATGTCCTCTACTCTCAATATGAGCTCCTTCCGTCAGGCCGCCGCTACAGAGTACCAACTAGAAATAAGAAAACCGGTAAGAACTGGTTCCTACCCATATCTGTGAACCTCCTGAATGCAGGCGATCGAACAGAGCGACGATGGTTTATGTCTGTGTCACTGTGTTACTGTGTCTGTTATATTTTCAATGTAGCAGCCTGTGAGTCCAAGACAATTTTCCTACAGGACACAATACATTCATCTTGAATCTTGGTATAAATATCTTGCTGTTTAAAGAGTGACAGCAGTATGTTGGAAAGGTCTAGAAAATGCCCAACCACGGGATAAAAATCTCGTCTGATAAAGCATCTGATGGTTGTTATTATATTCAAGACTCGGGAAAATCCATCTCAATTCAATGAAACAAATTTTAACTGGTTCTGCATTTAACTTTATAACTTGATTCATGTATATTCTGTTCAGGGCAGTTTGTTACCTTCACTCCGGGGAGAGACTGCTCTGTGTTAAGGGGACATGAGGAGTGGATAGGATCCTGGAAAAACCAAAGGCGGAGCTTGGATCGGGGGTAATTTGCTTTGCGTATCCGACATCACGAGGGAGAAGTAAAGGGTCCAAAGGAGTTACACAGTCTGATAACATAGTATACCGTTTTAAAAGTGTCCTTCAGCCTTTAGCGGCTGTTTTATATTAGCAAGTGACAAACACAGGGCTAACTGCGAACTGGGCTAAAGCTGTAGCCTTTCTGCACTGTCTCTGTTTCACTCGTCACACGACTGCTCTAATTTAGAGCAATCATAAAACAGTTGACGAGACACATAAACATAGCTGTTCTGTGTCTGGTTGCAAGAGTGCACTATTGTCGACGAGGTAAGTAAATCACATTTCTTTCATTTAAAATCAATGAAATCATAATTTGATTCATCATTTAAATAGGTGTAACATGCAGTCCTGATGGAAGTAGCAGAGCTGAGGTTTTCAGTATAAGTAAATTCTTCTCGTAAACTCCCCAGAGGAGAGTGAAGTGACAGCGGCGGCGAGCTAGCCTCCTGTAACCACTCGCCACAATTGAAAGTTAAAATAAAGTCAAAGGGGTTTTTACAGTGGCTCAGTTGGTAGAGCTCTGGCCTTTGAGCCTGTAGGTCGTGAGTTCGAGCCCACCACGCGACCTTCTCCACCGACACCCACTGATGTGTGCTGTTGTTGTGTCCTTGGGCAAGACACTTAACCCCACATTGCCTGAAGCCCCCGCTGAAAAATCAAGGCTGTATCGTCACTGACAAAGCAGCCATCCTCCTGTGGACTCACCACCTGCAGGAGGATCAGTGAGGGGCTGGTGCTCAGTGAATTGGGTGCAGCTCTGACCCCCTCCCCCCTCCCCTCCCCTCCCCCCTCCCCTCCCCGACCCAGAAATGGATAAAGGGAAAGAAGATGGATGGATGGATGGGTTTTTACAGTTTTATCAATCAAAATAAATTGTGACTTGATGTCCGTACATTTCCTGTTTCGGGCAAATTTCTTGAAAATGTCCTGTCTTTTTGCACATCCTGAGGGTGTGAGATCAATCAAGTTTTATCTTGTCTTATCTTACTGTTCCACATATTAATAGTACTCTCTAAGTACCATATACCGCAGATTAGATATTAGATTATTACATTACATTAGAATAGATCTTGTGGCCATTACCCAGCAGAGAGCAGATCAGCCCCAAACATGTTTACAAATGTATTTAACACTAAGTTCTTGAAATCCCTTTGGAGAACTTTAATTTCTGAACTGCAAAATCTCCACTCACTTCGCAGCTCCAGAGATTATAGACTTTTTGGAAGCCTAGAGATATATGTCCCCAAAATCCAGAAATGGATAAATACAAATAAAAATGCATGAGGTAACTGGAGAAGGCTGCAATGAAAATCAGTGTTGATACAAGAAGAAGAGAGTCAAAGAGTCTAACTACACCTGGTTCCTCCTTCCCCCTCCAAAAAATGACAGTTTTCACTACGTAATTGATCTGCCTTTAGGAAAACAATCGTCACAGCTATACAAAATATTTATCAAAGTTACATTTATGACACTAAATCCCTCACACTTTCAAATATTGTGAAATGTATCAAAGTATTGGCAAATGTTATGGTATGATCAAGGGGGAATTAGCATTTGTAATGATATTAAATTGAGGGCTTGAGCAGTGCTACCAAGGAATAAAATGGCCACCCTGTTTAATAATTCACTCCACCTGTCTGGTCAAATGTGAAGCAGGACAAACATGTAGCCGTAGCTGTAGCTCGAGCCCAGACAGTCTCCAAAAAAAATAAAAAAAGACACCGCAATTGATATTGAGACTTATCAGAGGTTCCATTTATACTGGCTGTGGTGAAATTGGATTTGACTTGTACAGGTGTGATCTGAGTATCGTATTCTTGGCTGTGTTTTGTGGTGCTAAGTTTTACCCAAATAAATTCAACGTTCTCCATAAACAAGTCCTCCATTTTGCTCTCCCCATCTCCAGCTGCAGCCCCTCTTAGCAAAGAGGAGGGGTCATGTGACGCTATAGGCACTGATCCACCACCGTCTTTACAAACAGTGCAAAAAACTAAATTGTATTATTGTATAATATATAAAAAGACAGAAAAATCATGAAGAATAACCATAGATTTGCTTCATTAATATGCTAAAGCTATACATTTTATTCTTGCTTCTTTTTTATGCTAAAGTTAGAAATGTTATATATGTATTGTTCATTTATCTTGTGTTCTCTGCTCCTCATTCCCTCTGTAACCGGTCATGCAACACTGAAATTTCCCTATTGTGGGACAAATAAAGAATCTTAAACATTTGCTCCTCACTGTCAATTGGGCACTGATCATTTCTGCCAATTTTTTCTCTCCTCTTCTCTTCTTCAAACTGCCTCGTACACATATTAAAAATAATATTCAAGAGAAATGGTCCAATAAGTATGAAAACCAAACAGCAATGGTTATAGGCAAAACTCTGATTTCATGTCCAACGCTCTTTAATTAGATTTGAGGACGCTTTCCTGAACAGATAAGCTGCTAATAAAAGTGGAATGACGTGTAATCCACCACGTTGCGACCCAAAAGAGCCCATATGGTTTGCCTTCAATATACTGCTCATAATCATTTTTTAGCTTATTTCTTAACTGTGAATGGGATTTGGAAGGTGTTGGATCAAATTGATATTACTGCTCTCAGGCAAAGCTATCTCTAAGCATTGTTATCTTCAGGATTTTCAAAGCAATATGCAGATGTAAGTGAGGTATATAGAGGGATACAGATGTGGAGAGCAGAATGACATAGGCTACAGCTGCATTCGTCATCTCCCAACGTTGCAAAAGCTCTCGCCTCCTCTCGCTCTCTCCCCGCATCTCGCTCTTTCCCCAAACACAGGGAAGATATGATGCCTCCTTATCCCTTGTCTTCCCACTCACTCAAAAAACATGTTTTGCTTAATAGATCCTGCTTTTCATTCATAGATCCAACTCCTAAACAGACAGTTAAAAGCATATATGTTCATTGTATTTACAAGAGAACCATTCAGCTGCTATACTTCTTACTCAGGGTAACGGTTACATGAAAATCAGCCGACTGCATGTAATATGTGAAAAACGGTCCGCAGCCCAGACAAATCAATAGCAAATCTGTTGTGTTTTTCTGTCTTTCTTTTATTCATGTAAATGTAGATCACCTCTGCCCGGAGACTCTCAAGAAAGAGAAAGTCAAGTGGAGAGATATGGGAGACAGAATTTGAAGTAGTGGTAGATATCAAAAATGTTTGTTTATTTATGTCATTGTATTTTTCAGACAGGGAAGTTTATTAAGTTGTTTCAGATGTACAAAACGGGTTGTTATTCTGACATGCAAGAAAGATCAAAAAACTGTATTGTCAAAGAGATACAATAAAATCACATATCACGTTACAGCCCATAATGCAGTTACCTGGCCACATCTAATATATAGGCGATCATTCTCACTTCTCCTGAATAAAAAGTAGTTTTGCGTATATTGTATGAAGCCAAAGCTTACATTTGGAAGACATATGGGCTCCCTCTCCCCATATATATTCACACGCAGGCAGAAGCAGGGCATACGCAATCACAGCGTGAGAGTGCGTGCATGCTTTCGCCCCAGTCCACTGTGCAAAGCCTGAGAAATCTGACTCTGTCTCTATACAGCCTGCGCGGAGCCCTCTCATTTTTCCCCTCTTTCTGGACTCTTGTCAATAACCCTCCACTGACCTTGTGAAAACACATTGACTATTCCCCAAAGTGCTATCGCCTGACTGCTGCACTACGCATCTCACGTCCGCTCCCTGTCTCAATGGAACCGGGGCGCAGCAGCCTTTTTCTATAGAAAATATATTTAAAAATATATAAATATATTTTTTCAAGAGTTTGAAAGTGTTAATAGCTGCAAGAGGATGAGGATTGAAATGCTGATGCCAATATTTCACTTCCTGCTCAACCAGTCAGAAAGATTGTCAGCCTTAAATCATGCGCGGTGGTCTCACATTTGGCACTTGTATATTGTGTATTGTGGTTACGTGGTGCGTCTGGAGGAGCAAACTGACACGCGCTGGACTGACTGATAGTCTATACATTTCTATACATATACATATTCATATTCAGTCATATTTGGGACTTTGACACAATGTGGTGGACCCAAAATAACAAAGAAACGCAGGATTCGCTAGGTTTTAAAGCCAAAAAAGAAAATGAAAAAAGTCCAGCCTTCAGCACCACGCAAAATGCACCACTCCACACCTTGAAGCAAGCCGCTGCCCCAAGTGTGTGTCTGTGTGTATGTTATGTGTGTGTGTTTGGCGATATAGGGACTCATACCTGGTTCTTGTGCCGGGTCCCATCTTCGAGTTCAGAAGAGCTATTCATGGCTCCCCATCGGTCATTCACCATCCTACGAAGAACGCAAACATGGTTTGGTTGTTATTTTTCGCGAGGAAGAAGGTGAAGAAGGATCGGTTGCTTTCGCCCGCCCCTCTCTCTCCAACTCTTATTTTTTGTTGTTGCCTGCAAACTGATATAAAAACGCTACTCCATAGAGGCAAGGAAAAATGGAAGAGACGCTCTGCTGGAAAGAAAAATAACAAATAAACTTAGATCCTTCAAGTTTGTGTCTGCGCGGTGTATTCCGTTTGAACCAACTTGAGAAGTAGAATCAATTTCCCATTCGACGAGCCGAGTCCTATTCCGTACGGGAGTTAACAGGGGGTGTCCCTAAACGCCTCGGTCCATGTTCTTGCAGAGTGCGTAAAAGCCCAGGTCCTGGATACGGCGTAAAGGTAGAGCGGGAGATGCGCATGTATCTGTGCGAGACCGGTTCTCGTCCAGCCTCATGCGCGCAGTGCTGTCTCCTCCTCATGGATGTGGTGCTGCCCTGCCCTCCCCTCCTCCTCTTCCCTCCCTCATTCCCTCGCCCCCTCCCCTCTCTCCCCTCCACAGCTCCGAGAGAGGCGAAGCTGCGCCTTCTGGAGCGAGAGATGAGCACACCGAAAAGAGTCCGAATTACAGAAATGTCTGACAACTATGGCTTTTAACGGGCTGTTGTATGTAGAGTGATGTCCAAGGACTCACAGCAAGATTATTCACTGTGCTATTCAGTTCAATTTATTTTTGTCTAGCCCTGAATCACAACAGTTAGTTATCTCGGGGGATTTTACAAAGTTGTCGATTAAGCCAAACACTGATGAGAAAATCAAGCAGTTCAAACACAAGAAATGCGATGTTAAAAAAACGCATTGGTCATCTGCCCTTAATGGACCAATGGCTCTATGTGCGTGTGATCATTGCATTTATCATGTCTATACAGTAAATGTTGATCAAGTCCTGTAGTCATTCATGTTGAATAAAAAGTGTCACTGTCTTTCTCCTCCTGTGGCGGCTTTAAAATACTGTTGTATGTAGATTAAAGTGGATTTATGTCCAAGCACTCACAGCAAGAGTCCAAACACTCTTGCTGTGAGTGCTTGGACTATCAGTTTTATATTAGACTATATTAGTCTGAATATTCAGACTTATCTTTTTGTATTCTATTGGGTAGAATTTCTTTCAACCCAATATGTTTTTGTGCAGCCCTTAATCACAACAGTAGCAATCTCGGAGGACTTTACAAAGTTAGCCAACTCAGATCAGAGAATCTATAACTTTCTTAGGGGTAGATTCTCCTGGTGCTTATAAACACCTGTTATAATAGGCCTCTTATTCACCAATATTAATCTCATCATTAGAATTATACTAAAAACTTAAACATTAATTTTGACTTTTTTTTGTGTGCATATCGGAAGACCGGGCACCTATTTCCCCAAGATCCAGCAATGAATGAAGCCAAATAAATGGGATAACTGGAGGAGGCTGCACTGGAAACATGTGTTGATACAGGGAGAAGAGAGTGAGGCACGAGAGAAGAGTGACCTCCTTGCCGAGTTGCCTGGCTTTGGTCAGTCTGGCACGGGGCAGCTGTGGCTACAGTAGCATAGTGAATGAACAATGACATGTGAAGGGTCTTTGTGAGTCCAAAAAAACACATGATAAAACAAATGCATAATTATTAAATTACATAATGAAATATCACAAAAATCCTCTAATAGTAACTGTTTTCAGATTACTGCCAAATACAATCCGCTGTTACTACTACATTCTTACCAGTAGACTGTTACTATTGTATGATTCCTTAAAACCAGTATTCAGATTACGTCCACCCATTAGCTACTTTCCCACGCTGGTTATTTGGTTCTAAATTATACCAGGCAATCCTTATGTAACCGCTTCTCTTTTAAAAGTGTCAACCTTTTAACAACAGTTCTTGTTGCTGTTGATAATGATGTTGTTGTGATGTTGGAAATGAACCGTTTGTGTCATTGAAAAATAAACAGTGTGATGCTGCCCCCCCTCCGGTTTACCCTAAATATGTGTTGATTATAAGACTTTATGCACGCTCCATTGTTTAATTGTTATGTGTGCACAAACATGTACTATAAAGTCCCTATCAAGTCCTAACAGCATGGCACATGTTAGATGGCGCAGTGGTGCAGTGCTCGTGCCTCACATCAAGAGGATCCTGCTTTGGGTTCTTTCTGTGTCGTTTGTCATAATCAAGTATTGACCCAAGTCGCACTGATGTACCCTTTGTGGGTTTCACATGTGTTGAAATTATGTTGTCATCTACGTACTTAATCTATCCTATCTAATTGTTTTACTTGTATCCACAGACTAAGTTTAGGCCCCGTTCAGACGGAGACGCTGTGTTTCAGGTGAATATGCAAGCGTTGAGAATCAAAAATGGCGGAGAACAGAGGAGAATTCTAACCCTTCGTTCGTTAAAACACAAAACCACTGTAGTTTCAGTTTTCACAACTGCTGTTAAGTGCAGAATGATGTTGGTGCATTATTTTACATCTTTGCAGAGGCCTGAGGAGGATGCTGTTGAAGAAGTGGTTATACTGCTGGGGGTCACGCTTGTCATGTTGTAAAGTTTCACTGCCCACTACTGGCCGGGCGCTAGAACTATTGTTTCCCGTAGTTGTCTAAACGCTCAGCAGGAGCCTGGTCGTTTTTGCTAATTGCTTTGCAACATCACCTTAGTGTACAGAGATGTGACTCGTTCTCATGGTACACCTACCATGTACCGGTGCAGTTTAACACAGCAAAAATGAACAACTGGCGACAAAAAGTCTGCACAAAAAGTCTGAACACAATCTCTGAGCCACACGTCCATTTGTGCTGTATTCCAGTTTACTGCGTATCGACAGACGTGGCCACACAAAGCCCACACAGTAGCTATAATGGTAAATGTAATCAAAGTGTCAGTCCTATACTCTCATCAAAAGAAATCAGTGGAAAATCAATAGGGGACACAAACAAAGGCAGAGCAGGCCAGGGGCCAGGCTGTGCTGTTATAAATGTATAATGACCATTTCTACACTCTGGGGATCGAGCCCGTACTCATAAACCTATATGCTGCACCTGGAGGCTCCCCCTGACATTTGGACTCTTCATAATAATCAGATTCCCCTCGTTGTGTATTTTACCTGCTATTACACGATAATGCCCTGTGCAGAGCTGTACTTAAGGATGGGATCATCTTGGAATCCCTGTGCTTGTCTCCGGCATTCTCTTATGTGAGTCAGGTTTATCTTTTGTTAGCTTGGGAATTTTAAGCTGTTTGTTCTTTCCCAGAGACCAAGAGCAGGATGACTCATGAAATCTTTGCTTCTGCAGGTTTCTCTCTCTCTCTGTTTGCCTATTGGCTCACCGTCAACTTGTCAATATCCAGCTAGCAAGTTGTGTTTGTTGATTGGTTTGTAATTATCCACTGTGCTTCCTTAGGCATGGTTCCCAGGTAGGTTGATAAGCAGGATGCTCAACAACATCAAAGAGCCTATTCTTTTAGAGGTGTTGGCCCAGAGGAGCAGTGAGAAAGCAGGAGAGAAAAGTGTGAAGGACTTTATAATTTGTCCCCACTTGACTCTACTTGGCATTGCTCTACATTTCCTCATGGTTCCAGCTCCGAGCCAGGACAGAGCGAGTCCAGTGGAGGCTGAGTGATAAGAGGAGCGGGATTTGGACCAAAATATTTTTAAGATTTGGACCAAAATATTTTTAAGATTTGGACCAAAATATTACTTCAAACATGCACTATTCTTTTCTGGTAGATTATTCTGACCAAAATGAATAGTGGTACAAAGGTATAGAAAGATTATAGAAGTGGTACTATAAGAGGCAATCTAGAATGACGGGCAAACTGTTTATTTATTTACCTATTTTAGTTAAATGAAGACAAGGCAGCGGAGACTGCACCTGTACCATGATCTATTTTGGAGGCCCTTCAGATCGAAGTAAAGGAGACAAGGCTTTGTAACAATGTGGTCGGAACAGAGATGACATCACAAAGATATAAATGACTCATGTTTAAGATATAGATGTAGTAATAGCATTGTGGTCAGAACAAATGCGTTCAGTTCACTTCAGATAATATGGTCCACGGTACAAAACATGCTGGTCAGGTATCACACTCCTCCCCTTGACCACACTATTGCCAATTGATTTTTGAGTTATCATATTTTAAAAGATCAATAACAGGTGGTTGTGGCTCTAATGAACTACTCTTACCATTAATATATGTTAAATATATCAACTGGAAATCATGTTTGAGGCACTGATGGTCTTGTGGGCACATAACATTTCCACCACTGCTCTACAGGTAAAGCCTGAGACATCACTTTCCACAATCAGACCGTAGACGCATCAATGCAGCGTCCACGCGCACTGGATGCAAGTTCACTAAATTTAAGTTTAGAAAATCTGACGTGCTGCCTTGCGATGCCCCAAAACACAGGGCGGAAGTGGTGGGCAGGCTTTGAGGCTACTGAGGTTTAGCTTGTGGCTTTTGGTGTAAAATTCTATTCCACGAGTGCTGATCCGCGACGTCTCTGTCCCGAGATCCTCCAGAAACTTCATGTCTTCATACAGCAATATGTGTTCACGAAGCTGCGCCACGGATTTAATATGTAATTAACTGGGACGTCCATACTGCGTCCCGCATTGTTAGCCCTGGTTTAGTCCTGGTTTAGCTCTTGATTAGCTCTTCTTTTGGCTGTTTTTGAGTGTCTTCAGGCTTCTTGCTCTAACTGGCATGTCCCAGTGCACTCTGCGGCTCTTGAATCAGAATTGGCTTTAGAATTATAGTGTTCTGGCTAATGCTGAGATAAGTTTTGTACAAAAAACACAAGATATGCACATGGATATTAGTTTGTGTAAAAATGTCCATCGCTGACATATTCTCGATTTTATGAAATTAAATTAAATAATTTTGCCTCCGAATAATTTAGGATTTTAAGGGAAAGACCTCGACACAGCAACAGACGACTGTGAAGAGAAAGCAAAATGAGATTTGTTGAGTAGCAGCCAGTGCTTTTGGAGAAAGTTACTCCAAAGCATGAAAAAGGTAAAGTTAAAGGACAGAAATGTAGAACATGTAAGCAAAAGATTACATGAAAAACACTAGAATTCATTAAATGTTGTTATCTATGGAAAATCTTGTTACTATTTGCCATTTATATAGAGCAGATTAGCCCCTTTACTTTAAATGAAACATTGGATCTTTTTACGGTCTTAATGAGCAGATCTGCGACCCACGACAACTGTAAGGAGCTCCAGTAATGAAGACGAGGTGTATTAAACACAGCTTGCACCTATTAGGGGAATTGGGAATTAAGGTAATCCAAAAAAAAACTTGGTATCTTAATGTTTTATAATTCCTTTCAAAGCCTTGACCCCCTGATGGGAGGCTGTGGTGTCTCAGAAACCGTAAATCCCCCGGTTCTTCCTCACTATGACCTCCCAATGACACGTAATTATCCACAATATGTCACATGAAAAATATATTTTGACGGATAAGCCAGGATACCCAATTGAAAATACAAAATAAAACTATAGGAAAGAACAGTATCCCTGACTTATTTCTCTCGGGGGTTCCCAGAGTGTTTAGTTTAGTAACCCTAACCCTATGTTTTAACTCAGTAGCTCCTATACTGTGGAATCAGCTCCCCATCTGCATCGAGGTGGAGGACACAGTCTCTACATTTAAGACCAGGCTTAACACATTCTTCTTTAATTCAGCATATGGCTTGGTGGGTAAGACTTAGAAATACAGCTTAAAGTAAAAAACACAGATTCTCAGTCAAGCTGCTTATGGAGACACTTTGCTGTACAGTGACGTGAGAACTATCCTCTACCCTCTCATCCTTTATCTGTCATGAGTAAAGTATATAATGTTCAGCTGTAGTCTGTTCATCTCTTTTCACCCTCTTCCCCATAGTCTGTTTCATGGCATGATGATGGGACCCCTGAACCTGGCTCAGTCTCATGGGCTGCACCCTCCTCCTGGGACCCTTTTCAGTCCTGGATCTACCACGTGTCCATCCATGGGAGAAGATCTTTTGGGCCCCGAGGTTTGAGTTGTTCCATGACAATGAAGGAGGGTCTAAGGACACTCATGACCTGGGACATTTAGGGATATTTATTAACATTATTGAACATACAATACATTACATTTCTGTTAGATATGTACATATTCTGTTTTGTGTGTGTTGTTCTGGGCTTGTGAGTGAGTGCGTGTGTGTATGTGTGTGTGTGTGTTGAAAATGTAATGACAGATTTTTAAAATTCTATTCGTATGGAGAACAGTTGGCTTGCACTTTAGTTAATACCCACTTTGTTCTCACATTAAAGAGGACAAATATTATTGAAATGTATGTAGATTTTTTTTATGCATGCCTTATTCTACTTTTCAACTTGTTTGCACCGAGAGCCAAAGCGGTTTTCTAGTTTGTGACTTCTTGTTACTCAAATGGCAATACAATAATTCTGACACTGAAATCAACCATTACGGCAATAAACATGTATCAATATAATTAGCATAGCATTTCTGAAATCTTATAAAACCCAATCAGACAAGCATGCAGGCACAAACCCTTATCGCATTGTCTAAATCATATAGTTTAGTCTCCATAATGTTAACAAAGCCACATGGATAACGTTAATTCCTCTTCCCAGACAGCCATGTGTGTAGCTGAGAGTGTGACGCAGAGAAAGATCACCTCTTTCCTTCCTTTTCCTTTTCTGAAGCCAAAGTATTTTTGAAGACTTTGTGCTCATTGTACAGAATCAGCTCAGCCCAAAGTCACTGGAGAGTTGCACTTCTCAGATTCTTGTCACGTCAGCACTCTCATGCTTTCTGACCTTACTGCAGATTTTGACACCATCAACCACCCGCTTCTCATTCTCAATCTTGGAGTTTTCTCATCCACCATTGCCCTATACTGGAGATTTTCTCACAGTAAACTATAAGTTAATACTGAACTACACATAACAACACCCCAATATATGTAGAAGCAATAACTTTTTCCCACTGGGTTTGGTCTATCAGAGTTTTTCCTTTCCGATGCAGGGTCTAAGGACAGTGGTGATAATCCAGGGCAATCAACATTCAACAACATTTATCAACATTTATGGACATTTGTTTACGGCCCACAACCCATAATTCCTAGCCTGGCCTTAGCCATCCGTAAACTCCGCTCAATCATCATTTCCCTGCATGTAACATCTGGGACTGGTCCCCATGTTAGCGATTACAATCGGTTTAATTTTGACCGACAAATAAGCGAGCGTGGGAGGCGGGTGTTGTAGTTAGTTGTGGGTGATGTCAAGAGTTTGCGTTGAACAGGCAGGTTGTAGTTTGGCAATGGCGAAGAATGCGATAGTAAAGTAATCCGGTCTGGTTCTATCAAGAAATTAAAGCCGGAGCAAGAGGAATGTTTAGCAAATGTAATCGCTAGAAACAATTGTGGTGCTACTCCCCACGGGCTCCGTTAGCGGCAAAGAAGATGGCTAAAGCTAGGCTAAATGCTAACGACTCACCCGTTGTTGTCACCTGTTTTGTCGTTTGTGCCGGCTTTTCGGTTGGTGACTTGTTTTTGTAATTTTGTTGGGACACTTTAGTTTAGCTTACACTTTTGGTTCTGTCATTTTCTTTCAAGTTTTTTAAAAGTTTTTTGTTTACTCTGTGTGTTTTGTAAATATTGAATCCTATCATGTTAACCCTTTTACCTAGTTTGTCATCTGAAAAAAATATGATTGTTGCTACCATTTCTACATCTTGGTTTTAATTGTTATTTCTTTTACAAATATCAAGCCAGGTCGTAACAAATGGGGGCTCGTCCATTATGTTATGACCCAGTAAAAGGAAAAAAAAAAACATTCATCAACATTTATGGACATTGGTTATCTGCGCCTTATGGACCAATGGCTGTGTTTTTTACCATTGCATTTCCTGTGTTTTAACTGTTTGATTCTCTGATCTGTGTTGGCGAATTCAACAATTTTGTAAAGTTCTCAGAGCTATCTATTGTTGTGATTTAGGGCTATACAAAATTAAAATAAATTGAATTGAATTGAAGTTGGCTGAAATTCTCGTCTTGTCCTACACTGGTAAAATTGGAATTCACACAATTTTGTATCAAACTAACAAAGCCATAATTTACAATAGCGATGACTCATGTTGATATCATTTCAAACTCTCCAACACAATTTGTATTAAGTCTCCGAGCTCTCTCTCCCCATAGATCTATAACCCACTTATTTTTGACAGCAATATCTCCTGCACACCCCTCATCCGTCACACAGCCCTCCCCCCCGCTGCCAAAGCTCATCTGTTTATCCCATCCACTATTGGATTACTGCAACAAAATGGCACCATATCCCAAATAAAGACCGCAACACCCAGAAGCCGCCTGCTACTTCTTTTGACCACACATTAACTGCAGAAAGACTCACTGGAACAGACCTTAATTACAGTTTAAAGTTTTTCCCTTTTAGAAGCGCTCTACTTCATTGGCAACAGCAGAGCTTGGCGTGTAATTAGCAGACCCAACCTGGAAAAAAGGGAACTAAAAGAACAACATTATATTTACAGGAAATTTATAGCAACAGGAATGTATGTATATTATGGGGTGACTTCATTCATCCAGGTGCTAAACGTTGGTTAGGCTTAGTGTGTGCAGTTTTAGTGGTTTTACTCATTCTTCTATATCCAATACACACATCCAGATTTTGTTTTTAAAAGTAAATTATTATCAAATGGAACTCTGGGCTATTCCCAGTGGGGGCGGGTCCCGGCTCAAAAGTGGCCAAAATGAAGTGCGCTGACATGCTTACAATACCACTCCGGGCCGATGGGGGTGGACCCTGAAGAAGAATTACCTCTCGAAAACGTCTTTACGGGATGGTCCAAAAGTTGGCTCTTGGCCCAAAGCTCCGTTCCACATGTGTGTCAATGCTGAGGGGGGTGAATTTTTTTGGACCAGTCTAGTTTAGTCGCTGTGAATTTTTGAAGGCACTCGTTAAATGAATGGGGCTGGTGCCGGCTGACGCATGCGCATTTTGAAACTGCCCATAGACCGCGGAAGTTGTGGCACATGAGTTAGAACGTCGGAGACAGTCGTGACTATGTTCGTTATTATTTACAGTCTATGGCTATTCCACAATAATTCTTCTATGAGTCAGGTTTACAAATCAACTCTGACATTCATAGATAAACAAACATATATAGAGATTTAGGAACATTCTAGACACAGGCAACGATAATGATGCATCACAAGTTACAGAATGGTAGGAATCAGGAGCAATTAATAAAGTTTTATTTTATTTTGTATTGTAGAAGATAAGATAAGATGACACTTTATTAATATCAAAATTGAGAAATTTGCATGTCACATTTAGCATAAATATGATCCTCGGGGTAAGCAAAAAACAGACGACCAAACAGTTAAAAACGTGAAAAGATAGAGAGTACTTTTTGTGGTATTTTATGTGCAATTAAAACAGTAACTTATAGCAGTGCATAGTTTGCAGTCCGAGTGCAGGTCGTCCCTAAGATAAGTCTGGATCTTCCCGTCTATCCGTCCGTCGGAGCGGATCCCTCTCTCAATATGGCCGTCCCTGAGGTTTCTCACTTTTTCTTACTGCGTTTTCAGTCGTTTGTGGCCGTGTCCTAAATTGCACATTTCTGACATTATTACACATTATTGCTCAGATAAGATGTTAGGTCAGGTCAGCAGCTCCCACCACCAGGATCTAGGCCCCGGGGGATTCAATCTCATTATCTTTTCTTCCCTTTCCCCCTTTTGCGTTAGTCATGCAGTGCTCTGCTGGGGTCTAAATGCCAAATTATAACAACATTTTAATCTACAGCATGAAATAAATGTAATTCTTGCACGTAACGTCTTCAAAGTCTTATGTGCTATTTATGGAGTGACAGACTAGTCGAATAACCCCCCGCTGTCTGTCTGAGTCGCTCCAGATTGAAGGTTCTTGGAAACTACACCAACATTGTAATTCTCTTTGTGGAACATTGGTCACTTTACTTACATACATCATGGAAGAGAATGAATTTCACTATAAAGCAAATGAGCAATTGAATAAAGCATTTGTGTTGAGGCCAAAAGCGAGAAGGGGAAAAACTTTGTCCTTGAGAACCTCCTAATAAGGCTTCATAGAGCTAGCAGGTTAGCATAGACTATATCTGTGTAAACAATCTGTCTATTTCCACTTTACACTTCATTCTACTACATTTTTCATGCAGTTTATTAAAGGAGCTATACCCTGAATGTTTAGCACCGCCCCTCAACTCGCTCACAAGCTTCTCATTTCCCCTACGCTCTCATTCCACGGAGCCATCTAGTTTTATTTGCGATCTGATACGTATGCTAATATTAGCATTAGTGAAACTTCTTGTAAGCTGTACAACAATCACTGATGAAATGGTACAAAAGCAACGCACTGCTAACAAAATATATAACTGAAAGATTACCGCTAGTTCCGCGTCCAAATGAAGTCCGAGCATAGATAGTCCGAGCATAGATAGTCCGAGCATAGATAGTCCGAGCATAGATAGTCCGAGCATAGATAGTCCGAGCGTAAATAGTCCGAGCATAGATAGTCTGAGCGTAGATAGTCCGAGCATAGATAGTCCGAGCATAGATAGTCCGAGCATAGATAGTCCGAGCGTAGATAGTCCGAGCGTAGATAGTCTGAGCATAGATAGTCCGAGCATAGATAGTCCGAGCGTAGATAGTCCGAGCGTAGATAGTCTGAGCATAGATAGTCCGAGCATAGATAGTCCGAGCGTAGATAGTCCGAGCGTAGATAGTCTGAGCATAGATAGTCCGAGCATAGATAGTCCGAGCGTAGATAGTCCGAGCATAGATAGTCTGAGCATAGATAGTCCGAGCGTAGATAGTCCGAGCGTAGATAGTCTGAGCATAGATAGTCCGAGCATAGATAGTCCGAGCGTAGATAGTCCGAGCGTAGATAGTCTGAGCATAGATAGTCCGAGCGTAGATAGTCCGAGCGTAGATAGTCCGAGCGTAGATAGTCCGAGCATAGATAGTCCGAGGCGGTCCCGCAGGTCTCTCCCATAGACAAGTCTCTCCAGAGGATACGATGTACAGTAAGCTAGCTATGTTCACCAGAGCTTGGTTTCTTCTTTGATAATTTTTTGGCTTTAGTTCCCTCTTCTCTTCCTCACTGTTGTGTGGTTTGGGTTGTTTTGCTGTGTATGCAGTTACAGCCAGAGGAGTTATAGCCACTTATGCTAACATGCTACTGAGTTTAGCAGCGTTGTAGAGGCTAGAGGACGCAGCCTCGTTCTGTGATTGGAGGAGTCTCTACTCAGCACTTTTTACTGCCTGAATTCATACACAGCTGAATCAATGAGCTCAAGTTTTCAATTAAATTACAGATTATAATACAACTTGTATGTAGTAACAAGCATTTTTATGAACTCATTGGAAAAAAAAAATGGGGGTAGCTTTTTTAAGTTTTAGACAGGACTTCGGTGTGAACCACAGGAAGGATCTGGATTCATTAAAACCAGTGACCCTAACACTATAAAAAGCAGCTCTATTAAACACGAACCAAAACACTTTGTATAATTGCATCGCATACTCATGGGGCTTTTTGTTTCGTTTCAATCTTGTAAACAATATATCATAATGCTCATCAGTCATAAGTGCGCGATCATATCTAATGGAAGCATTAGCAGCACATTTTCTCCTACCAAAGGAAAACATTACAGAAACAAATATCTGTGGAAATACAAAGTGATTTCGCAGCTCATCTGCCGTGCTCTATCTCTAATTGTACTCAGTACTTTGTGATGGGTCAGGTACTGGCCCCACTCCAGCCCCATCTCCTTGTTAACATTTCTCTGAAGTCACACACAAAACTCAATCCAATTTTTTTCCACATACCTGTCTGGCACACACGTTGGAACAGGGTCATATCTGTCCTTGTTATAGATTTGAAATGGAAGACAGCTGACAGGACTATATACTGCAAAAAATTATAAAATATGAGGTTAGAATTGCTTTCATAAAGGGGTTTTTATCTTAATTTGACTAAAAACAGGACTTTCCAATGGGAAAAAGCTGTTTAGTCTTATTTCAAGAGCTGTGGCTTAATTTTCTCATTCCAACGGAGTATATTTCCTAAACTAGATCATTTTTCCTGTCCCATTGTCAAATCTTGTTTTAAGGCAGTCGGAAAGTTGTTTACTTACATTTTCATCACTTTTTGTAATGTAGACATGGAACCTGCCACCTTGCAGCCGGATATGTGACGTCATATTCCAAAGCCCAAAAGAATCGAGTCATTGCACTTCCAAAACGACGCTTTAGATAATTCTGGATGGGGCTGTTTTTAAAATGCTTAGACGACTTACACTGTGCCCTCATAGCGTGAGTAGGTCAATGTGTGTGAGGAGAACCTCCCGGGGGACAAGTAGAGCTGGGGTTTCACTTTTAAGCAGAAATGCCTGTGGGATTTTATATCACTTTCCAGTTTTTTCAGTTAGAATGAGGACAAAGCAAGTATTTATATGATTATTAGCATCACAACAAAAACACCAACCCACAGGTGATAGCTCGTCCAAACTAGACATGACTGAAGTCGTCTAAGATCTTAAAGGCATGATCACTTGAATATTATGTCTTGCGTTTGTCCTAAGTCCATTTTGTGTTGGCCATATTCACATACTAAGAAGACAAACGTGTAAATATGTTTTTTATATATTTTTCTTTATTTATATTTATATACCGCCTTTTCACTGCAGATCTGAGTCTCAAAGTGGTTTACAATTGTTAATTTTTTGGGCATTTGTCTCACACTCCACACAGAGATGGGAGCAGGGTCGCCAGTACAGGAGGCGCATGCCAGAACTATTGGACATATTTTTAGTGGTAGGGGAAACCGGAGTACCCGGAGGAAACCTACGCAGACACGGGGAGAACATGCAAACTCTACTCAGAAAGGCCCTGGTCCGACCAGGATTCGAACCCAGGACCTTCTTGCTGAGAGGCGAGAGTGCTATCCACTCAGCCGCCCAAATATGGTTGTTACTGGTATCATTTGGCATCCAGGTCAAGGTTGGGACATGACACACTTTCATTAACCTGCAGCCACTGACTGAATTGTTCCTAAAACGTCTGAGTTTGTAAATGTCATCTGCACCATGGTCAAAAGCTGTAAAGTCTGCGTGTCATGTCCCATTTAACACCATGCAGCTCTGATTGTAGCAATACTTATAAAGAGATTAAGATTACGATTAAGAGATCCTTTATTCGTCCTTTTACACAGCAGGGACATTTCAGGGTGCATTCACACAAAGTGGACTCACTTCAAAACCACATGCAACAGTTCACATAACGCCACTGAACTGTTGGAAAAGTTAACTTCAACTGGACCCATTCTGGTTCTCTTGGGGGTGTCATAGTGCAGATTTTTTTTTGTACTTTTTATTTTGACTTCAGTTCTTTGGTTTTGTTTTAGTTTGACTTCCTGTTCCCCCTGTGTTGGTTATCTGCCCCGCCCCAATGTGTTTCACCTGTGTCTATGTCCATTTGTACCTGTGCTCCTCTCCCCTTGTTGCTGGGCCATTGTCTTTCCTTGTCTTTGTCCATCTGTTTTCCTTGGTTTTTGAGTTTCATTTGGATTTCTAGTTTGTTTTTTCCCTGGACTTCAATTTCATCATCTTCATTGAATCATTATTTTTTCATTCCCGCATTTTTGGGTCCTCATTCACTTCACCTCACGACGGAAAATACTCTATTTGGGGATGTAAAACCACCAACATGTGACCACGAATCACTTCAGTCACTTTACATCTTTCGAAACAGATAATTGAAGTATTTTCCCATTTTTCTTACATCAGGTAAACTCAGCATGAATTTACCCTCACTCTGAACCTTTAATGTACTCTGGGAAATCAACACGAAATCTCCTCCTAACTGCTACAGTAAACATGAATTAAAACTAATTTAGTACATCTCATTTACTGTAGTTCTAATTAGAGTTAAATATATTCTCTCCAGACTCTATAAGACCAACGGAAAACTACCATCACCCACGAGAGGAGCCTATCTACTGCAGTTTCCCCGTTCAAAGGCTTTTATCGCATTATCCAATCAAACACGGTTAGAAAAAAAAGGAGGGGGAAAAAAAGGTCTTGCACCCAAACAAACATTGTCCAGTAAATAAATAAGTCTGACGCACACGATGCCTTGGGATGGAGAAAATCAATTAAGTGAGGGGTCTGTCAAGCATTTGGAAGGGAATGTCTTCTGTTTTTGCCTGATAAGAACATTTCTGTGCTTGATTTGGTTATGCCAGGTAGAAGATTATCGGCTGGCAGGAGCGGCAGTAGGGCCTTACTCATTAAGTGGTGGGTTAGTGCCAGTCCTCAAGACCACAGCCAAGGATTTTATGCATTGTAATTGGGGCTAGTCAAACAGTCAAAACACTCTGCTGCAAATTGGCAGGTCTTAGTTCAACAAAATAAAGACGAAAAAGGCAAAATGAATTGGGATATCTTTAGCAGATTTTCCCACACTTCCAGTCATTTCGATAGAGCGTGTGGGCTGGAGGCGACATGGAGGGTGGAAGTGACCAAAAGAGTGCAAAATGTCTTCGTGATTGTGTTTTTTTTTTATACATCAGTGGTTTTACAGTAAAAGTGAATTAGAACTGGCAAAATGTCTGAACTATGAGAATAATGAGGTTAACATTAACACTATTGTAAATGATTCTCTTTTCTCTCTGCAGCTTTTGTAAAAACTGTGATACTGTGATAATGTGTCAGTGTTGCAGTCGCACCTGTTTATATCGGGCCACTTTCAAGTACGTTTTTTTGCATAAAGGAGGAAGTACACTGACTGTTTCATTTCTATCAAATGTCAATTCAATTCAATTTACTTTTGTATAGCCCTAAATCACAACAGTACTTATCTCGGAGGACTTTAATGTCCGTCGACTATCCAATACAGAGCAGAGAATAAAACAGACACAGGAAAGGCAATGATAAAAACATACTTATAAACTGTTGGTCCATAAGAGGCAGATGACCAATGAGGATATGTGTTGACCCTAGACCCTCCTGTATCTGCAAGGAAAAACTCTAAAAACCACTCCCACAGATAGAAAGGTTGTGGATCCAGGGGCCAGTCTGTAAAACGAGGACTGGCGCCACAAGGTACAGGACTGTGGCGGCTCCCAGACGGGAAGGGGGTGCAGCCCCTGAGTCAGGGCCGGGGGAGACGGTCCACAGGAGCAGAAGAATTATCTAAAATGATCACAATACATAGGGATGATGCAATGGCACTGTATTAAAAATGCAGATACATTACAAGTCAAACACAAGGCCAAATGTTGCCGCAGGATCCGTTTTAGTGGCTCCAGCAGTTATTTTCAATTACTCTGATTCATTTGCTGTATTGATGCTCAGGGTTATTGGGCGGCATGATGAAGAAGGGTGAAGGTTTGATTCCTCGTCGAAATAGGGCATATCTGAGTGGAGATTGCATGTTTTACTCATATCTGGGTATGTTTCCTCTGGGTGCTCCAGTTTCTCCTACCACTAAACACATGTCCAGCTCTGGTTCTGACCAAGCGAGCATCAACAGATGGAGATGGGTCCCGGGCACAGTCCTGTGGCCACCACTGCTCCTGACAGAGGCCCCAGTGGTATTGGAAGGATGGGTCAAATGCAGAGGAAAAATTTCCCTCTGGGGAAAATGAAGTAACTTTTCAACCGCTGTCATTTCATTCATCCTAAAATTTGATTTAGTAACAATGAAAATAAAGTAATCCTTTTCTTCAAAATGTATGAATAAATGTATAAAATAACTACAATTCCTCTAAGACTTCGGCCCCTGCCAGCTCTGACTTTTTACATTTTGCCCCTAAAGCACCCCTTTAAACCTTTTTTAGAAACACTTAAATATGATTATTTTATACAATGACCTTATTTACTTAAACCAATGCAGAGTCTGTGACAGGAAGTCTTTAACCTTATTGCCTCTCTGCTCCTCTCTGTCTGCCCTTGAAGATGTTTGGTAGAAAGGTTTCAATAACGACATGACTGCACAGAGGCGTGTCCCTCAAATGAAAAAGGCTGTCACGTGTAATTGGTGTGTGTGGCATTGGGACGAGCCACTGGGACCTCTGAGTAAATACAAGCTGACAGTGTGAAAAAGGGGAGAGAAAAGGCTCTTTTGATCCCGTATTCATTCCTCCCCAGTCACTGATAAGGCTGCTGTGGTGTGTGATGGAAGGACGATTTCCCCACTGGAGTACAAGGGTTACTGTATAGTTAGTGTGTCAGGATAGGACAAAATATTGATAAATCCAAGACAGCTTCATAAGATAACATTTGAAACATACATTTCTTGAAATAAGGCTGAGTTTTTATTGCTGAGTAGCCTGAATAGAAAATGTAAGAGAATTATTCAGGCCAGAAATCAGAGTAAAGTGAGAAATGCGAAGAAGAAAAAAGGACTAATCCAGAGCACTTATATCTTATATTGTAGTTGTTATAAGTCATGTTCATTTATAAAGCCCATTTACAAATAACATCAGCTGCTCCTTTTTGCGCACTTATGGAAAATGCATGTCACAATTAATGATAACAATGAATACGTTTTATGTAGTGCTTTTTTTGGACACTCAAAGACGACTCACATGGCATTATTCATTCACTCCATACATGGTGTTGGATGTAGCCACAGATGCCCTGGGGTAGACTGACAGAAGTGACGCAAACCAGTATGTGCAAGGGCTCCTCCAACCACCACCAACCATTCACGCACACACCAGACTATATTGGGCAATGTGGGTGTCTTTCCAAAAGAAAAACAATGACAGTTTTGGTGGAACTTTACCGCCACTGTGGCACCTGTTCCCTGAGGTCTCCCATCCCCAAAAAATAATACTGCAAAAATAGAACAATGGTAACAGGAAGTCACAAATTAGGCAATGCTTTGGCTCGGTGCAAACAAGTTATAAAAGTGAAAATAGAATAAAGGATGCAGACAAAAGCTTGTGTTAAGTAAATACATTTTTTTTATAATTACTTATTTTTTGCGATTTTGCTGATTTAATTGCTAGAAGAAGCTAAGAGTTGCTTTTTCTGAAAAGTACTTTTGGTATCTTAGTCCTTGGAACTATCATCAAGCTTGCTGATCTCGCTGTACTACTTGGCGCATGAACAGACAACAGCCCTGAATAATATGAAAGAAAAAAAAATCCTAAAATCCCAGGAAGACGATAAATGGGAGACATATTTCTTTGAGCATTCTGGACCAGCTTCAGGCAGCTAATTGAGGTCCAACCCACAGTATATAAGGAGTTCCAGTAGTCTAAGCGCTAGGTGATGAAGGCATGAATAACTCACTCAAGTCACTCCAGGGTGGGTATTTGAAATTAAAGCCGCAAGCGGTGATAAAAGCCCTCCCACTCCCTTGAAATCTCCTCCCACGCACCGTCCCCAGACTCCCGACCACCCTCATGTTACTTGCTCCATGTGAAAGCAACTTCAAGGCCTCTCTATCTGCCCCCCTGCCTCTCTTCCTTTTTATGGGACTGGCTCTGTCCCAATACCCGCACAAGTGCACATTCTTGCGGAGGGATGCCAGTTTTTGTCCCAATCCTCCTGAACTCCTCCTCTGTGTCCTTTATTCGAACTACAGCAGAGCGGGAACTGAATCCAACTTACAGCCAACACATACAAGTATCACTTGACATCACGTACATTAAGTGAAGGAAATGGGAAAAATGGCAGTTTTGGAATCTGTGGAAGTGGTTTGACAAAAGCTGGTATTAGTTTCCAGTTACTGTATACTTTATTGTGATGTACATACAATAAATGTTGGTACAATTACATCTGAACACATAGTACACGTTACAGATGCGTTAGTAATTAAAGGGCGACACGGTGGCTGAGTGGTTAGGCAAGGCAAGGCAAGGCAAGGCAAGGCAAGGCATGTTTATTTGTATAGCACAATTCATACACAAGGCAACTCAATGTGCTGAACAAGATAGCATTAAAATCATAAATAATCACAGAACATTAAAAAGAAAGATAAAAATATAAAATCCCTCAGTTGTATGCACAGCTAAACAGAACTGTTTTTAACCTTGTTTTAAACATTGTAAGAGAGGAGGCCTGTCTCACATCTTCAGGAAGATTGTTCCAGATTTTAGCAGCATGAATCTGAAAAGCAGCCTCCCCATGTTTAATTCTGACTCTGGACACTAACAGGAGTCCAGTCCCTGTGCTCCTCAGAGTCCGGGCTGGTTCATATGGTACAAACATGTCACTAATATATTTTGGTGCGAGGCCATGGAGAGACTTGTACACAAGCAGAGCTGTTTTAAAGTCTATTCTCTGAGCCACAGGAAGCCAGTGCAGGGACCTGAGGACTGGACTAATATGGTCGTACTTCCTGGTTCTAGTCAGGAAGTACAAGAGGACAAATGCCCAAAAATAATAATTGTAAAGCGCTTTGTGACTACTTACTTACTTAATTTAATTAATTTTGAGACATATCATAGACATATGATATGTCTGAGACATATATATCTCTTCACACATTTGTTGTCATAAGGTAATAAAATACAAAAAATACAAGATAAAAGAAGCTTAGCCACATACTCCACATTTAGTATCACGTCCATAGACCGTATATCCGGAGATGGGTTGCTAAGACGGTTGCTAAGGCAAGCTGGAGTTTCACTGCGAATTAAGAAAACTACCATAAATGGCTCATATCTGGATTTTCTTAGACAAGATCCCGACATGAACGGTTATTGAGATAGAAGAGTTTACTTTTCAATGCAAGGAGCAAAACTTCACCATGAGCTCTTTCCCATTGGGCTTCATTGAGTGGATTACCCTAATCGTTCTATACACAGTCTATGATCACCTCTTGTAAATAAATAAGTCTGTTACTACACTTTTCACAGAGATGGATGACATGTCGGTAGCTTTAATTCCACTCAGTTCAGAGCTAAAGAGGATGTTCCCTGGGCACCATCTTCGACACAAGCTCTAAACCGATATGTTCATCAGGACGAGCAGCAGTGTCAGCTCCGGAGGAAACAGATACAGAGGAGAGTGTCAGAGTCCAAGTCGGCAGTTCTCCAAGTGTGGCTCTGAAGAGGACAGGAGGAAGAAGACGGAAGAAGAGTTATTGGATATACTGTACAGGTGAGTACCATTCAAAAAGTCCATTTACTTTTGTATTTTCCACTAACAATGTGAATTTTTAGCCAAACTTTTTTGTAAAACTTGTCCAAAGGCCGACAACCCGGATTTAATTGGATTTTTGATTGGATTCAGGCTGTTCAGGGTTTTGAACTAGGATATGATATTTTGTCCATATTGATTCACACCACAGCTCCATAAGTGCCATATAAGGAATTTTGTGATATAATCAAAAACAATTGTCAGTACATACACTGCAATTTTTTTTACAACATCAGGTAATAATTGCTTGAATCAAGTGTTTTTTTTTTTTTTAATCTTAATTTGAGTTTATGCTGACTGTCATAAAACAAGATTTACCAATGGGACAAGTATTATTTCAAAAACTATTGCATTACATTTTCTCATTCCAAAGAACCAAAATTATTTTGCTTATCCCATGGGTGAATCTTGTAAGCCAGTCAAAATGTGCTCCAATAAAGATCTTTTTTTTTTTCAAATTGAGCAATTTTTGACTTGTTTTTCATCAATTTTTGCAGTGTATAAATTACAACTAATTAACTGAATTCTAGAAGTTCTCAGAAGAATTTGATTATTTTGCCGGACCAAAACTGCAAATCTCCCCAGGCACATTTTATGCATGTGTCAAATTAATAATAATTAGAACCATAGGAAAACAACAGCCCTCTATAAGGTAAAATACTGAAAATACAAATACACGTAACTTGGAAGTTGGAATCCCTCGCAAAAGCGGCGCATCAGTCCAACAACCGTTTTTGAGTGTGTTATAATGTGCTTACACACTTTTGCCCGAATATAAAGTAAGATGAGGACGAGACAGAGACGGAGATGGAGGTGAAAAAAAGCACAGAGACGGCTGTTCATTCAAGCATATTTCCATTACGCTCTGTGACTGCTGAGAAGAGGTTCCATTAGAGGTGCAACCAGAGAGGATCAGAACGAGAGGACGGCGGAGACGTATGTGCCCTGAAGTGGTCTGATTGAGCTTTGTGACCCATGACCTACACAAAATGAGGATGAATCAATAGGAGAAAACGATGCGATTCCCTCTTTGCCCATTACCCATAATGCACTGTGGGTTGAGGGGTACTAAGGTGTATATGGCTGCCTGTGATATATCCATTGTGGGTGTGGATCATCGGACGTAAAGCCACCAATGAAGAACTGGAATATGCAGAAGTTGTGTGTTGAGCGAAAATCATCCTTAAAAATTGCTGTAGATCTTTCGTTATTCTAATAAATTCTAGTTCCGGTTGCGTTTTCAATTGTTGGAAAAATTAAACAGTTTTTTCCCCATTCTTTGGTTGTAACTTTTCTCACAATAAAATGAAAAAAGTCAATGGATCTAAAATGAACTGCTCAGACACTGCGAGAACATGAAAACTCCGGAAAGGTCTTGAGGTGGAATCGAACCCAGAACCTTCTTGCTGTGAAGCACAAGCACTGAACAGCGTGTCAACCTGAGCCCCATCACCACCGTGTACAGAGTGAAGGAGTAATGACATGTGAAGCATCTTTGAGGGTCAAAAAAATATATAACCTAAATATAACCTCTGCATTATCAATTATTACTCATTCATTAATCTTCAACTCATGTCCTAAGTGTTGGTAAATGTCCATATGTTGTTGAACAGACAAAACCCAGTGGGAAAAGGTGAAAACTTCAGGGAGGTCCACATTGAGAGAGGGATCCACTCCACATACAGTAGATGGACAGGCTGTAGATCCAGGACTCAGAATCAGAATCAGAATAGTTTTTATTGCCATGTAAGGAAGAGGAAGTCACAGACCGGAAATTGGTTTGGCTCTCGGTGCAAACAAGTCAAGAGTAGAGAAGGAATAAGGCATAATAAAACATGCAGAAAATGTTCTACAATAGAAAAGATTAAAGCTACAGCTCAAGCTACAGAACAAGGACCAAGGCACGGTGGTTGAGTGGATAGCACTCTCGCCTCTCAGCAAGAAGGTCCTGGGTTCGAATCCCGGTCAGACCAGGGCCTTTCTGAGTGGAGTTTGCATGTTCTCCCCGTGTCTGCGTAGGTTTCCTCCGGGTACTCCGGTTTCCCCTACCACTAAAAATATGTCCAATAGTTCTGGCAGGCGCCTCCTGTACTGGCCCCTCCCATCTCTGTGTGGAGTGAGAGACAAGTGCCCATAATTAACAATTGTAAACCGCTTTGAGACTCAGATCTGCAGTGAAAAGGCGGTATATAAATAAAGATAAAGAAAAAAAAGGCCACACGGTGCAGGACTCAGGCTGTAGAACGAGGACCAAGGCCACATGGTGCAGGACTCAGGCTGTAGAACGAGGACCAAGGCCACGCGGTGCAGGACTCAGGCTGAAGAACGAGGACCAAGGCCACGCAGTGCAGGACTCAGGCTGTAGAACAAGGACCAAGGCCACGCAGTGCAGGACTCAGGCTGTAGAACAAGGACCAAGGCCACGCAGTGCAGGACTCAGGCTGTAGAACAAGGACCAAGGCCACGCAGTGCAGGACTCAGGCTGTAGAACAAGGACCAAGGCCACGCAGTGCAGGACTCAGGCTGAAGAACGAGGACCAAGGCCACGCAGTGCAGGACTCAGGCTGTAGAACAAGGACCAAGGCCACGCAGTGCAGGACTCAGGCTGTAGAACGAGGACAGGTGCGGTGTAGGACTGAAGGAGCTCCCAGGCGGTGAGGGGGTGCAGCCCACGAGTTGGGTCGAGCAGGGCAGTCCGCAGGAGCTAATGGAGGGGGCCGGGTTCAGGGGTCCCATCATCACGCCATGGAACAGACAATATGGGACAACGGGTGAATAGCAATGAACAGACTACAGCCAAAATCATAATGATGACACATATAGTAGGAAAGAGGAGAGAATGGTGCTCAAGTGACCATTCTTTTCCCAACATGTTTTTTTCAAAGTCCATGTTACATTTTTTCACCAATATTACATGTTGGTGAAAGTGATGTTGCCCGTCATAAGACCTTTAGGTGGAAAATGGCGTCTGTGAGACCTGAACATGTGCAGGTGACGAGTGTGTGACCCTCGCTGGAGTCTGAGTGTGCGTGTGCAGCTTCTTTCACTGAAGTGGGATCGCTCTTGTACCTAAAAAGGTCAACATTATTAGCACAGTGGAACACAACGGATCACCGAACTCCTTGACGTGAGTACGATGTCTGACCCTTAAAGCTGCTGTTCACCATTTCCACTGTGCCCTGAATAATCATCTTTTTAACCATGTAGAGTGACACTGGATGATTTTGAAGGATATATGTAAAAATTACTGACTGAACATCCAAAAACAAGAAAATAGACAAAATCCTTAATTTTGTTCTTCAATGTTTATTTTTGTGTATTTTGAAAAGCGTCTTTGAGAGTCCGAAAGTTTGATGTATGCTGTTATTAAAGGAGGCTTTTTTGGGTGTTTAAACCTGTTTCAACTGTTGTAGATTTTAAATACAGCTATTGATACAAGAACACACTTCTATTGTCTTTCATTCATGTGTCAACATTTATTAAATCATGAATTTCTATAATAGTCAAGTGACAAGTTTTATGGTGTTTTTAAAAAGTGTTCTTATGCTGATCATTGTCCCCTCATCAAAATCAGGTGTGGAGTTGTTATTGGATCCAGGTCTTTCATTCATTCATGCTTATTTCAGAAATGTAACCCCGCCCCTTCTGTCTAAAAGCTCCTGTCTCAGTCTGTACTAACATGATGTCAGTGTAGCACCCTGACGCTCACAGCTGTTTTCTGCCATACATACATTTTCATGTTTTTATTTTCACATGGTCATTTTATTTTTTTGTTTTTATATGTGTTATGCAAAGGCTTGCAACCAACAGCAGATGGTGATGACAATTCCGAACAAAATTGATTCCACAATTATAAAAATAAAAGTAATTTTCAAATTTGGACAAATAACAGTGTCGTCGACTCCTCCCTCGGAGGGTAGCATAGGGAACTTTTTTACAGTATACTTCTCAATCGTATTATGTATACTCCATTCCCTTCATACACATCATCATATAAACGATAGTGAAACATGATAGTTGCTTGTCAGTTAATAATGCATCATTTTTTTTACAGTAAAGTTATTTTTTTATTCTGTCACTGGTGAAAAAACTACTACTACAGCCACAGCTGCCCAGGGGCATACCAACAGAAGCGAGGCAACTGGTATGTAGCATCGGCCCCTTCGAACACCATTCCTTGACACACACACCAGACTCATTCTAGGCAATGTGGGTGAAGTGTCTTGCCTAAGGACACAACAACAGTTGTGGCACTTTACAGCTGCAGCCGCCCCACTGTGGCATCTGGGGTTCCCGGCGGTCTCCCATCACAGTACTAACCAGGCCCTGCCCTGCTTAGCTTTGGAGGACTAATATGGTCTCCCTGTAGTCCTCAGTCCTTCTCCACACTATAACAAATAACATGTTTGATTAGATCTCTTTTCAAATGAGCTCCAGCAGGTGATGCATTACTATCAACAGAATGTGATTTCATTTGGCAGTAAAACTGTGCCAAGCAGGACAATAAAAAGTCAAGGACATTTTATCGCCCATGAATTTTGATGGAACATATCTATCAAGATGCCTCTTCATGAAAAGTCAGATTACTGCCTGGATTATGGGATTAGAATTGGATATTATAATGTGAGATAATGAGTAAACAGAATGGAGCATGTGTGATAAGGAAAAGTTTTAACATAATTTGTTAATTAAACCCAGAAACCACACACCAGGACAATGTTAGAATGGATCGGAAAATCTATAAATTGTGATTATTTGATTTGCATTTTGTGTGCATTATACAAGTTTTTATGACAAAAGCAGCAATAACAGTGACCTACACACACTTAGACACATACACTTTTACATATTGACACATTTTCACACAATATACTGATACACGGACACACAAAATGCAATAAACCAGGTTAGGTTCCTTCGTCATATGAGCGTTATGTAAAGATTGCATTGTTTCTGTATAATGGAATTTGGAACTTGATGATTTCAAATAAAGATGATAAAAAAGAGCAAAGGGTTTAGATACACACAGTGAGACACACATGTAACACATCAGGGTGGGACACACAATCAACAGGACAGGCATAGTTTCTGTACTTTTAACCTGGTTTTATGTATGTACATTTCTGGTGCACACTGGAGACTTTTGCAAATGTATATTAGGTTTTATTGCAAATGGCAAATCAATGAATCTGAATCTGATCAATTGTAACATGAAATATCAAACAACAAATCTATAGCAAAAAAAAAAAAAAACAGGTGGAAATAAATCAAGAAAAACTCCACAAAATTCCTTATTGTGTTTTGATATGTATGCACATGTTTTATCGTACCTTTAATTTATTGTACTATTAATTACAATTTGCACCAATGATGTTATTATTTTGGAGAGACCAAGACAGACGTTAATGCATTTGTAAAAAATTATTGTTTGGCGCATTGACCCCGGCAGTGACACTTGCAGAGGGTAGATCACTGCTGCTGAGATGATCTCAGATCCCCCGGGGTCAAGCACTGGTGGTGGCTAGGAGCATGGTGTGAATGGGGCGCAGGCAGAAGCCAGAGCAGGAGCACGAGGAGGTGCTGGGGAGGCAGTGGGTGTCAAGAGCTTCAGAAAGGCCTGGTTAGTCGGAAGTGGCTGCTTTTAAACTGCCGGCTTTGCTGTCAGTGGTTGGCAGGGGGGCTGGCCGAGCTGTGCGATTGGCTGAGGCTCGAGGCTGGCAGAGCTGTGTGAGGTGAGAACTGGGGCATGCAGGTCTTCCCAGTCTGAATTTGCGCTTAAGCTTCATAAAGTTGTTGCCGTTTGAAAAAAGACAATTGTGCAATCAGTATAATTATATGTCAATCCATTGTCATTCCATTATCTTTTGTAGTACGCCTTACACAGGGCAACACAAAACACTTCACAGCACTTCATCACACACAAAAAACACCAATTCAAATCACACAGGTAATTAAAACAGTAAAATCACACAAGGAAATAAAATAATGAATAACAACAATGCATTAAAAAGAGTAGTGATAAAATCAGAATTGTTTTAACCTGGATTTGGATACTGTCAGAGAAGAAGCCAGTCTCACCAATTCCATCATATATCCGGGGACATTTTCATCCTCACACAGACAACTAACTATATTTCCCAATAACATATTTGCCCTTCATTTCTCAAGTGCAATGCTAAGGAAAGAGTGAGTTTGTAAATAGGGCATCGGCCTCCACATAAGAGTGAAGCCGAGACTCCGCAGAGAGACACAGAATACAAGTCAGTCATTAAGATGCATAATGCGGCTGTGGAAGGTGCCGACCCTCACCGCACAGAGGGCCGCTCACTCATTTATGTCACTAACAGCTGTTTGGAATGTCTGGACCGACTTTCTGTGCACATTATCTTTCCATCTGTCTTGGAATTACTTTAACATTTGGTGACCACAGCCGCCCTTTTGATCAATAAGTAAGAGAAAATGTGAGTAACCTTGGTGTGGCGTTTGAAACCGTGACCATTAGTTAACTATGTCCATGAGAGGTATCGGTGTAATAATGCCTTTTAATGGGAAAAAGAACGCAAAACAAAAAATAAAATTCAGCAGGAGTTAGGCAAGAGGCAAGAATCAGTCAGGGAGAAAGGTAAAGAAACTCTGGCTCCACTCCACACTGTCCCATGACAAAAAATAAATAAAAATTTGGTCAAATAGAAATAATAATACAAAACAAAATAGAGATATTGTCAATGGAGTATGTTATTGTGTTATTATCATATTAATAAATGTAACGTTAGACTAGTAGTATTGATCCAGGCAGGGTGAAGAATGTGTGGAACCAACCCACCCCCAGCTATTATACACAGGAAGTTAAATTAAGAGGACCAGAAAACATCTGTTATAGCCTCAGGCTTACTTTGAGAGGGGCTACTGTGTGTTTTGGAGAAAGGAGCTATTGTGTTCACCTAAGGATGGTGAGACATGTGTTTTCAATTATCATGTCATGTGACTGTGTGCTTTTCATCGATAGCCTGTCTTGAAACAGGGTCTTTTTGCTTTGGGTGTGCAAGGGAGAGGACCCGGACTGGATCAAGCAGTCTGCCACTTGTCTGTATCTTATATTCTGTCTTTTATATATTAAACCTTTTTTATATATCTAAGCAGAATTTGTGGTCCATTTTTCATCGAAGGAGAAACCGTGGCTGAACCAGCGTTAACATATTTTGGTCCTTCGAGCCGGATGTCAAAACATCATTTTTTTGGAGCTGACCGTCGTCCTACAGTACTGGAGATCTGAAACAGCAGCGTGGCTTGGAGGTTGCAGGTCGAAAAACAACTGCAGCAACAGTCTCTCTGTGTGGGGTTTGATCAGCTTCGAATTTCGGATTGAAGACACAAAAGCCACGGACATCGCGATAACAGGCAAGTGTGAATTTACTTTTGAAGTCAATTTACTTTTGACTCAAAAAAGAGGCCGGGGATAACGAGGTTTATCCTTTTTAATAGTCGAGGAGCTATTTCTTAGGCCTGGGATAACGAGGTTTATCCTTCTAATAGTCAGAGAGCTATTAAAGACAGTCAAGGGGGAGCCCGGAATAACAACAGGTTATTCTTTTAGATAGTCTGGAACTATCATAGACTGTAATAATAACGGGGTTATTATTTAGAGTAAGTCGGGGACTACTTTTTACTGCAGTTAAAAGTGAACGGAGTTCATTTTCAATTAAAGACGTCTGTGTGAATGTGTGTGTGAAAGGAGGTCAATCTATACTCGAAGCACCGGACACTGGACAACCAGAAACCTTGCGGTGATAACGAAAAGTTGTCGGCTTGGTGAAATAGAGAAAGGATTGCATCTCATTATGTTTTAAGTAATCGTGAAAGTGGTCTAAAACAATTACATTCCTTGTGATTAAACACCCGGGAGAAACCGGATGAAACATTAAGTTTTATCTAGAAGCCTGTTTCTCGAGGAAGTGATTTGGCCCGTGAGGCATTCCACTAAGATCGTTTACAAATGTGTAATTAATATCCACTGTTGTATAAGCAATAGTTATTAAATAGAAGTTGAAGAAGATATCTAAGTAATTTACTAAAGAGTAAATATGGGTTCATCTTGTACTAAAACTGTGGATCTGAAAGGGGATCCTAAGTTTATGCAGAGAAAAAATCCTGAATCAGTTAAGTATTTAAAAAACTGGAAGAAGAAGTATGGGTTTGAAGGTAAACTAACACTAAAAGAGTGTGAAACACTGGTGATGAAAGTTAGTTTAGGACTTAAATCCAAAAAGTTGCCATCAGAAAAACAATTGCATGAGCAGAAAATGGCAGAGCTGTGGTTAGTTGCAGCAAAGTGTAGGAATAAGCAAATTAAAGAGAAGAAGAGTGAAACCAGCCTAGTTGCCTTTACAACAGAAGAAGACAATTTGGTCCAATCAGGGAGGCGCCATGTGCAGCAGCAGCAGCAGCAGCAGCAGCAGCAGCAGCAGCAGCAGCAGCAGCAGCACCATGTGCAGCAGCAGCAGCAGCAGCAGCAGCAGCAGGCTGTAGTACAGGCTCATAAATACACAGCGGCACCACCTCAATATACTCCACTGCAACAGACAACAAATCTATTCTCAGATAATTCTGTAAAACTGCAGGATAGTTTGTATCCACATGCAGAGCTTGAAGCAGCAGCACAACCACAAGTCTGTGATGTACAAACACCTGTTGCTACTAGATCACGGCTTCCAATGAACGCGTCTTGGAGCAAAAGTTTTGGAAACCTTTTCAGTCCAAGGGTTGACTTCTCAGAGAGAGGTGCAGATGCATTCCCAATGATAGAAGTCCCAAATCCCACTCATGATCCACAAGTGGTTGGAAGTTTGCCTACTATGTATGTCTTTCGTACTTGGACGAAAGCAGACATAATTAAAGCCACAGAAAGTGTCCCAAGCCATAGAGAAGACCCAGATGGATTTTGCGATGGTATGAGACAACTGGTGGACATGTATAGGCTTAACGGAATTGAAATTAGGGACATTTACATGACGAAAATGGGAGTTGATTGGACAAGCGTAAGACAACACTATAACCCAAATAACAATGCAAACCCACCTGTGCTTCTTCCTGCAGCAGACCCACTCATTAATGATAGATTAAATACTCTACATACTCAAATCAGAGAAATGTTCAAAACTTTACCTGACTATGGGAAGTTAGCTCAGGTAAGACAAATGGAGGATGAGACAGTAGTAGATTTTAGAGTGCGGTTTGAAACAGCCTTTAGAAAACACAGTGGGTTGAGAGACAATAATGCAGCGGAACGTGTAATTTGGGATCAACAGTTTAAACAAGGGATGTTGGCTAATTTAAGACCAGAAGTCTCTGAATGGATAAAGAGAAATTTTGTTGGATTGCCTACTGCGACGCTGCCTGATTTTATAACACATGCTATTCATGCTGAAGTGGTTGCTAGAAATAAAAAGAGAAATAAAGAGAGAGAAGAGCAAGCCAGATCAGTAGATTCTTTCCTGCAAGATTTGGGAGACTTGTGTTTCCAGAAAGCACAGGGCCAATCAGCAAGGAGGGAGCAGAATAGAGGCAGAGGTCAAAGCGGAGGGAGGGGGCAGATGAAGACTAGGAGAGAGAGAAAGTTGGACAAAAGCAATGATTATTGTTACATATGCAAAAAGAAAGGACATTGGGCGAGAGAATGTGAAGCATGGACCAGAGAATGTGAATCAAGTTCAGATGGGGGAAAAGAGAGAAGAATATGTAGAAAAAAAAGGGAGAAATCAAAAACATCACAATGCATGACTAGGGAGTAATAACAAAACTAAAGTTCTGACAAAAAGTAATGATGAAACAGTGAAAATTCCAAATTTAAAAATGACTTCCATAATTGAAAATGAAAATGGATATGATTCTGATTTGGCAAAGCAATGTGATGAGGTTATAGATTTCACTCAATTAGATATTTTTCATGTGTCTAAACCAGAAATAACACTTTACATTGAAGAAAGGCCCTATGTGTTCCTTTGTGATTCTGGAGCGGATAAAACAGTGATTAGGGATGTGAGCAATATACCCATTTCAAAAAACTCAATCACAGTGAGATCAGCTAATGGGTTAGTGCAAAAACAAAATTTGAGTCAGTTGATTACAATAACAAATCCAGAAACATGTGATGAAGCCATGTTGAAGGTGGTTCTGTCACCGCTGTGCCCATACAATCTACTCGGACGTGATGCAATGGTTGCATTAAAAATGGGAATATTTCCAAACAAAAATGGAAATATGGAAGCTAGGCGCTGTAGCAACACTGATATCCATGTCCTAGAAGCGGAGGGATCAGTATTGTATTGTTGGACTTTGGACATGCCAACAAGTGACCCTGGTGAATCAGGGAAAGAAATTGTAAAAAGGGCAAAACAGGCATTAAATCCAAGTGCCATTGTCAAACAACATGATGAGTTACATGTCACTCTGAGATTTAAAACAACTCCAGGAGGTGATCCAGTTTACGATAAGCTTGTAAAAAAATTGGGTCCGCAGAGAGTTCAAATTAGAGACATTTACTGGAGAGACAAAACAAGTTTCTGCACTGTAGGAGTGGCAGATGCAGTAAAACAACTCATGGGAGATTTGCAGAATCCACATATCTCTATATCCAAAGACCCAGAGGCAGAGTGGAGGGATAACAATGCCTTTGTTGGTCAAGTGGAATCAATTAGAGATTGGGAGCAAGATAAAAAAATAGTAGTATACTGGAGTAAAACAACTGGCTGGAGAAAACAAAAGATAAACTGGACAGTAGTATGTACGCCAGCTGTACATCTGACTGACCAGGAGCTTGCATGACTAATGACTCTAACACAGGAAGAGGAGGAGGAGCTTGAGCAAGTTCCAGATGAGGTGTGGTCAAAGGGACCCACAGACGTTGGGTTAATGAAGGGAATGTTACCAGTGGAGATCAGAGCAAAAACTGAGTACAGGCCCAGGATAAAACAATATCCTTTAAAACCTGATGCAGTAGAAGGAATAAAACCTGTAATACAGGATTTAATTAAAAAAGGAATAATTCAAAAATTCTCAGATTCCCCTTGTAACACACCAATATTCCCAGTTAAAAAGGCATCTCCATCCGCAGCTTGGAGAATGGTTCAAGATCTGCGAGCTGTGAATGAAGCAGTTATTCAAAGAGCACCTAATGTACCAGATCCACATACACTGCTTAATCAATTATGACCAGAGGCTAAAATCTTCTCTGTGATTGATCTCAGCAATGCATTTTGGTCCATTCCAGTGCATAAAGACAGTCAATTTTGGTTTGCATTTACCTTTGAAGGGGAAAGATATGTTTTCACAAGATTAAGCCAGGGGTTTGCTGAATCCCCAACTATTTTCTCTGATGCAATAAAAAATTGTCTTGCTGATTTTAATCCACCGGAGGGAAGCCAGATTTTGAGCTATGTGGATGACATTTTGGTGGCGTCTAAGACAGTTGAGAGCTGTAAAAAAGATACTATAGCTTTACTGAAACACTTGGCTAAAACTGGCAATAAGGTCAGCAAAAATAAAATACAGTTATGGAAGACAGAAGTTAAATACCTAGGTCATACATTAACCAAAGATGGAAGGTTAATTCATGGGGAAAGAAAAGCTTCTATTTTAGCTGCACCTAGACCCGAAACTAAAAAACAGATGATGTCATTTTTGGGGTTATGTAATTATTGCCGGCAATGGGTAGCTAATTATGCAGAATTAGTAAGACCATTACAAAATTTAATTTTTGAAAAGCCAATGACACCTAAAGAAAACATTCATTGGACTGATGAAGCAGTCAAAGCCTTTAGCAAAATTAAAGGAATTATAGCTAGCTCAACAGTTTTAGCTTTGCCGGACTACTCTAAGCCATTTGAACAGACAGTTGACTGTAAAAATGGATTCATGACATCAGTGTTGACTCAAAAATGGGGGTCAAAACAAAGACCAATTGCTTATTACTCTTCGAAGCTTGACCCGGTGGCCAGAGCGACTCCAGTGTGTGTCCAAGCGGTTTTGGCTGCAGCATTAGCTGTCCAGGCATCTGCTGAAGTTGTTCTGTTTCACCCATTGACCTTGAAAGTACCACATGCTGTGTCAATGCTACTTTTGCAAACAAGCATGACATTCCTATCACCAGCCCGTCACCTTTCCTGCATGACACTTCTGCTGTCACAATCACATGTGACCGTAGACAGATGTCATACAGTAAATCCATCTACTCTAATTCCAACAGAAGGAGATGGCACTGCACATGATTGTGTTCAAGAAGCATATAAAGACTTCCGTCCAAGACCTGATATAAAGGACGTGCCACTCTCTGGGGGAATTACAGTGTTTGTTGATGGCTCAGCAGGGAAAGATGAGTTTGGGAAAAATCATGTAGGATACTCTGTTACCACTGTGGATAAAACAATTGAAGCAAAAGTACTTCCAAGTAACTTATCTGCACAAGCAGCAGAATTAGTAGCTTTAACAAGAGCTTGTGAATTGCATAAAGATAAGAAATTAACGGTGTATACTGATAGCCAATATGCATACGCTACAGTTCATTTGTTTTGTCAACAGTGGAAACATCGTGGTTATAAAACTTCTGCGGGAAAAGATGTAAAACATGCAACATTATTAAAGAATTTACTCAAAGCGATAATGTTGCCACAGCAGCTTGCTGTATGTAAATGTGAAGCTCACACGCGAGGGACAGACAAAGTGTCAACAGGAAATTACACAGCTGATAAAGCTGCAAAAGAGGTAACAGGATTACTGCTTAGTGAAGAAACACAAGATTCTGACGATCTTTTAAAAGAAATGCAGCAACAAGCGCCAAAAGCAGAAAAAGAGAAATGGCTTAAAGAGGGAGCTATATTCAATGGGAGTTTGTACATGGGTCCAAACGATAAGCCAGTTCTACCTAAATCAATGTTTAAATGGGCGGCTTTAGTGAGCCACGGAGTAACCCATGTTTCTTCTGCAAGTATGTGTGGATTGGTGAACAAATATTACACAACATATGGGTACAATTTATACTCAAAACATTTTTGTAATCAGTGTGTAATCTGTATAAAACACAATTCACAAGGAAATATGAGACCAAAAAGGGGGGTATTTCCTAAACCCACACATCCTTTTGAAGAAATTCACATGGACTTTATCCAGTTAAATAAAGTGAATAATTTGGAATATTGCCTCGTGATTATTGATGCATTTTCCAAATGGGTAGAATTGTTTCCTTGTCACTCTCCGGACGCTCTAACAGTGGCTAAAGCAATATGTAAAAGAATTGTGCCAACATTTTCGATTCCCAGAGTTATCAGGAGTGACAATGGAACACATTTTGTGAATGATGTGATTGATAAGGTGGGACAAAATCTCAACATAAATCTAAAAAGACATTGTAGCTACCATCCACAAAGTGCAGGTTTAGTTGAAAGAAATAACGGCACTATTAAAGCTAAATTGAGGAAATGCATGGAGGAAACAAACAGACAATGGCCTGAATGCATAGACTTGGTACAGTTAAGCATGCATATAACACCTACTCAGGGTAGTGCATTGACACCATTTGAAATATTATATGGTAGGTCATACACACTTCCAGATCTACAGCCAAATAAGCAGTTCTCTCCTGATGATAATCCTACGTTGGCTGACTATATGAGAAAAACATTATTGACTAGAGCGTGTCAAGAAACAAATAATGTCCCGAGTCAACCATTTTGTGCACAGGAGCTGCCTGTTCGAGTTGGAGACTGGGTGTTTGTAAAGTCATCAAACGAAAGTCCTGGTCCAGTCCACGGTGGGAAGGTCCGCATCAAGTGCTTCTGACGACACCCACTGCTGTGAAGATAGCAGAAAGACCCACGTGGATTCACCTCTCACACTGCAAAAAGAGAAATCTGAGAGATTTTGTGTCAACCACAGCGGAGGGGAAGGCTGACCTACAAAGGGGGGCAGATGTGCTCGTCTCAACAGTCAGTGAAGCAGGGAGATCCTCCAGTGGTTTAATGCACAAGAAACACAGTTTGTACAACTTGATGATGTGCTAGTAACCTCTCATCTTGTGATATTGGTGAATTGGACTGTTTCAAAAAGGACTGTTTACAAGATGGTCTTCAAAGTATTCTCCACTCAACATGGACTTCGATGCAGTAGTGGTCTAATAATGCTGATTACATTGATAGTTATTGTGGTTCCATCACTGCTCTGGTGGGGGAGTCAACAATATAACAATGTCAAGCGTACAGCTAGAGCAGAAATAGATGTAGATCATTATAAAGACAACTACTGGTATCGCATGGCTGAAATAACGGCTCAGGCAAATAATATGTCAGATTGTTACGTTTGTGCATTTGTTCCTCATCATTCAAATTCAAATCCTTATATAACACCACATCCAGTCTCAGCTTTAACAACTATATGCACTATGGCTTTTTATACCTTACATTCAATTGGCATGAACTACTCTAAATATGTGGAATGGCTGCCAAATTGCACTACTCTTTCAATTCAAAAGGTAGCAGATTGGAGAGTTCCATTGAACTTCTCTTTAAGTACAAATATGACTAATGAGAAAGGTGTGACTGTGGCTCGATTTCCAGCCAATTCTCCTCTGTGTCTGAGTAGGAAATGCAATGTGCCGGGGCCCTGGGAGGATGCTAACCAATATGTAGGAACATCCACCTGTGATGATGTTCTGCCTATTGCCACATATAACCAACAAACCTCTGAGATACATCACAGATTATACTTCACTACTACTCCGACCGCACGGGAGTTCCCAGTGATTAATTTCACTAAAGTGGGTGAGGTCAGTGGAGTGGCCAACTGGCACTCACACCCAGCTTTTTTGGTGGAGGTCCCAGGGTTTTGGGGCTATCCATGCCCGTCAAACCAGGTGTGGGTTTGTGGAGATAAAGTGTATCTGTGGCTTCCAGAGAGATGGTGTGGAACTTGTCATCTGGCCACCCTAGGTCCGGCCTCTTATATCATTTCAAGTGATAACTTGACACAGCACTTGGGCCAGAGGCATAAAAGGGCTGCTGCCACAGCGGCCAGAAGCCCACCTTTAATCTCAGATGTAAGAGGAGTGTTCATGACAGCCCTTCCCATGTATGGAGTTGCATATTTAAGTCATAGGATGAATGATATTGCATGGAATTTGGAGAATTTGACTAATATTGTCATGGACCTCACTGAACAAATCAGGGGGGATCCAGAGAAAGAGGCTATGCGTCAAATGATCATGCAGAATCGAGTGGCATTAGATTTTGTTTTATCTGAAACTGGTGGTGTGTGTCAGTTAATTAAGGATCATTGTTGTACGTTCATTCCATCATCCAACTCAAATTATTCACTAATTTTGGATCGATTAAAAAGTCTTAAAACTGAGATGCTAAGTGAGCGAGACAATGACAACATGAATTGGGACTTATTGTCATGGTTTTCTACTGGAGCATGGTGGCAACTGATATTGAAAATAGCGACACCTGCAATAATGATTTTGGTTTTATTTTGCATATTTGTCACTTGTTTGTTGCCATGTGCGAAGTCTTTAACCAACAGGATGATAAACACTGCAGTTGCAGACACATTGTTTTCGGATCAATGTCAAGCGTTGTTAGCTCACACAAATGTAAATGATGATTTTGATATTTCTGTGTAAGTTTGTTATGAAGGTATTGCAGAAAACTGAGAAGAGATGTAATGCTGGATGTTAAAACTTTACATTTATATATTATGAATAGGGGGGAATTATGTCAATGGAGTATGTTATTGTGTTATTATCATATTAATAAATGTAACGTTAGACTAGTAGTATTGATCCAGGCAGGGTGAAGAATGTGTGGAACCAACCCACCCCCAGCTATTATACACAGGAAGTTAAATTAAGAGGACCAGAAAACATCTGTTATAGCCTCAGGCTTACTTTGAGAGGGGCTACTGTGTGTTTTGGAGAAAGGAGCTATTGTGTTCACCTAAGGATGGTGAGACATGTGTTTTCAATTATCATGTCATGTGACTGTGTGCTTTTCATCGATAGCCTGTCTTGAAACAGGGTCTTTTTGCTTTGGGTGTGCAAGGGAGAGGACCCGGACTGGATCAAGCAGTCTGCCACTTGTCTGTATCTTATATTCTGTCTTTTATATATTAAACCTTTTTTATATATCTAAGCAGAATTTGTGGTCCATTTTTCATCGAAGGAGAAACCGTGGCTGAACCAGCGTTAACAGATATTCTAAAGGTATATGACACAATGGTTGATGGGATAGCACTCTCGCTCCTCAGTAAGAAGGTCCTGGGTTCGATTCCCAGTCGGAACAGGGCCTTTCTGAGTGGAGTTTATGAGTTCTCCCTGTGTCTGCGTAGGTTTCCTCCATGCTCTGGTTTCCCCTACCACTAAAAACAGGGATACAGGTCTGAATGTAATAAGTGAGTGAGTGAATGGATGGTTTGGGGTCTTGTGGAGAGAATGGAACCATATCTGAACTCTGAACATTGTTCTTTGGGTGACCTTGGTCTGTAAAAATGTGCTGTATGTATGTAGGTAGGTTAGTAAGTAGGTAAGTAAGTAGAACGTTCATATTTTTAAGAGTAGGCTCAAGACGCACCTTTTAAGAGTAGCTTTTGATTAGTATGTATTATTTATTATTGCTTTTTAGTACATCTATTTATGTGTTTAGACACATTCTATATATTTTTTTTTTATGTTTTTTTTTTATGTCCCACCTCTGCACCTTCTCCATTGACTCCCACTGATGACTGCTGTTGTTGTGTCCTTGGGCAAGACACTTAACCCCACTTTGCCCAAAGCCCCCACTGAAAGATCAAGGCTATGCTCACACTCAGAGAGCAGCCGTCCTCCTGTGGACTCACCACCTGCAGAGGGTCAGTGAGGGGCTGGTGCTATGAGACTTGGGTGGCATCTCTGATTGCCACCCCCCTGACCCAGAAATGGATTAAAGGGTAGAAAATGGATGGATGTTTTTATTATTTATTATTTTTAATTATTTATTATATCTACCCATTTACTATTGTTATTATCAATATTAGGCAGCTGCCATTTTTCTTTTTAGTGTCTCATTTTATTGTTCTACTTTCTATTGTATTATTGTATTGTTTTAGTGTCCCCAGTGTTTCCTCTGGAGGAGCCCTCTGCACTGAGAGCTGGGGTCTGCTGTGGCTTCGGGGGTCTGGCTCTTGGATCCGGTGGGGGTCTGGGGCCTCCTCTCTCCTCTGGGTCCTATGGGGTCTGACTCCTGGGCCTGGTGGGGTCTGGGGCCCCTCTCTCCTCTGGGTCCTGTGGTGTTCCCTGTGGCAGCAGCCGGCTCTCTGCTCCTGGTGCAGATGGCGCCTTGCGGCGCTTCTTCAGCCGGTTACATTTGCTCCCAGCCCCATTTCTTTTTATTGTTTTACCTATTGTACCTGATGTGACTTTATACTTGTGTGTGTGTGTGTGTGTGTATACGCATGTGGTTGTACTGTATATGTAATTATAAATGTGGTTTTGGGGGGGTCTGTGGGGAGGAGGGTTTAGGGCTGGGCATGTTGGATTTTTTTTAACTAAACTGTAAAACTCTTTGTGTTAAATTTGTTTGTATGAAAAGCGCTGTATAAATAAAATTTGATTGATTGATATATAGGTAGGTAGGTAGGTACCGTAAGTAGGTAGGTAGATAAGTAAGTAATTAAATAGGTAAGTAAGTAAGTAATCTTTATTTTTTATAAAGATGACTTATTACTTAACAAAAAAGGCACATCTGTGTTTTGGCTCCTACACTTGGCTTTCTGAGCGCATTAGTGTGACCCTCGTCTGAAATGAACATATAAAGAATAAATACTGAATAATAGACTTACTCACATGATGAAAAGTAATTGATTTCTTTTGCCCCCTTTCTCTTTTTAATGATGTAAGAATGGGCTTTTCTTCTGCCAGCTGAGAAGTCAGGTGCAGGCAAATCCCTTAATGTGTCTCATTACCTCATTCACTGACTCAGGGTTTTTTAATGGGCCGAAAAAGGAAACAATCAATCTCGGAGCCAGATGCCCAACCCATTGTATAAACATTAAAATCTTGGCTACATTTTAATCAATCTTGGAGAAAAGCATGTCTCGGTATGGGCTGGGCGACAGTATTAAATAATTCAACGTTGCTTTTAATGCATTGTCGCGGAATGTAACCATTACTGGACCGATCAGTGGCTCGGGTATAAAGGGTAAAAGTGCAGTATATGGTGATCATTTCCCAAATATTCCATCGGTTAAATTTACACAAAGACCGGAAAAGGAGTGGACATAAGTGAGTGCAGACATCATTCATATTGTGGAAGAAGCTGATTGGTCGGTTAAACATTGAATGGAAAAATGCCCTTTGTGAGAAGTATTCAATGAGCTCATTCAAGTGTATAACTATAGCATAACAAACCCACTTGTTCAGACTTTCTTACCCTTAGGCAGTACCCATTAACTGCCCTTTTGGGATTTAGATACATGGTCCCTTGGGAAGTTGCGGTGGGATTCATATAATCCCAACACAACAACAAAAATAAAACAGTTGTTTTCCAGTGCTTAGTAAAATGTATTGTCCATTCCATCCGTCCATTTTCTTCTCCTTAGTCTAGTTCTGGGTCAAGGGGGTGGCAGTCAGAGATGCCACCTAATTCCCAGAGCACTTACCTTGCAAAGTTGTTGATTCACCAACAACAGATCAGAGACTGAAACAGGAAATGCAATATTAGCAAGAGAGCACTCAAGACAATTGGTTCATAAGAAACTGGATGATCAATATCTTCAAATGTTGATAAATGTCCATAAATGTCCTTAACCCTTATGCTACCCTCAAGTCAAAATGCCGGCCATAATGACTAACAGAAATACACCAAACTAGGGTGCTAGTTAGCATACCAACACACTTTTTACTTTCAGCACTTTGCATTTAGCCTTTCAACAAACTCTTTTTAAATTCACCAGTTTTAGCACTGAGTTAAAGTGTGTAAAGTCAAAAGATGTATGAATTACTTAAAAACATCGAGTAGTCAAAACCACAGCTCTGGGACTTCCAGTAGTTTCAGAATTCAGAGAGTCTTGGTGTTAGAAACAGAACTAGAGCTGATGTCGGTTTTCAGTATGAAATGTGCTATATTAATAAAAGTTTAATACTGTTATTCCTTCTAAGACAATATCAAACTATAACAATAACAAGAACACCAACAAGCACTCTCACAAAATCACACAATGACGCAAAGAGCTCGACTTTACTTTTCAAGTGGATGGAAGCAAAACTAGCGGGTTAGCAGTGTCTATCTTTACAGTCTATAATTATATACCAGGAAGAGAAGGGACGTCTTTATGACCTTTTTCCCTGAATCTCCACTCAGATCTCGGAGTGCTCTTTAAAGTCTTTCAGTGACGCTTTGGCATACAGTAAACATTGCTGACTTTGTCTCTGATGTTAAAATTATGTGGGGAGAAATGTCTATACTTATACACTACAATAACTTTACAGTAAGATTAATACATTAAAACACCTTTTTTTCACTTCACAAGCCAATCCATTTGTGATATCTTAAAGGTCAGGTATAAGGGACTGACTTGCTTGCATCATACTTATAATGTGGTCCACTTGGGCTAGTGGCGTCCTGGATCTATACCCCGTTCGTCAATGTGGACCTCCCCAAGCTTCCTCCCTTTCCCACTAGGATTAGAGTTTTTCCTTGCCGTAGCATTTATGGACATTTATCAAGACTTATGGACATTGGTCATCTGCCCCTTATGGACCAATACCTACCTGTTTTCTGTTTTGTATGTTGTGTTTGAACTGTTTTATTCTCTGTTCCGTGTTGGCGAATTCAACGGCTGTGTAAGTTAGTAAGTAAGTAAGTAATGTTTATTTATAGAGGATTTATACTTTACAGACCGAGGTAACCCAAAGCGCTTTACAATGTTCAGAGTTCAGATATGGTTCCAATCATTCCACACACGGTGATGACGGAAGCGAGTCACCGAACACACTGGCGCATCAAAGCGTGTTTTTTAGTGGTAGGGGAAACCGGAGCACCAGGAGGAAACCTACGCAGGCACAGGGAGAACATGCAAACTCCACACAGAAATACCCTGTTCCGACTGGGATTCGTACCGTGTAAAGTCCTTCCGAGATAACTACTGTTGTGATATAGGGCTAAACAAGAATACATTGAATTGACTTTTATTTCTCTTTCCTTACTCTTGAAACACAGAAATATGCTCCCAGGACTGTAATTAGGGAAGGGGGGGGGGCTTCCTTTCTCTTGTACACCTGGTACACTGTTCCGGAAGAAGTCGCAGATGCCGCTGTTATCCTGCCCCTGTTGATTGGGAAAAACCGTGCCAACTTGCGGCATGAAAAGAGAAATACAGCTTTTTGGCACGGTCTTACAGCGTGTTGAATCATCCCATCGGAGTCTCGCACCATTAACTTTACCAATTAAACACAACCAAGTGCTCAGACACCAAATGGCCCAGTCGATCCGCGGCAGCTGAAACTGTAAGAATAGACCCTTTGCCTTTGTTAAGATGAAGACAGCTTGTGGGATCCTATCAAAATCACTTCTACACGTCCACAAACCTCAACTCAGACACGGCAGGTGGAAATAAATGCAACTCTACACTTTCAAGCCATATCTGCGCTGACCTGCAGAGACACAAAAAGACAATTATAAGAGAGAGAGATGACAAGTTGTCAGTGTGAAGGCTCGCTGTGAATTCCATTTGTCCCCTGAGCCTTTATTCAGCATGAGTCACACCTGATTGAACCTCTGCAGAGGAACAAGACGCATGCTTTAAGGTAAACTGTGCTGTGATGCTTCTGGATGCACACATGAGTCATATGGAAGAATGTCATTATTTTCCACAATATTTATGCCTATAACTGTGCTGAGTGATGGGCAAAATGGGAATAAAGAAAAGGAACAAGACGGTAAACAAGAAGAGGGTATTTACAGTAAGTGATTGTAAACTGAATGTGTGAGATTTATGCATGCAATACAATACAATACAATTTATTCTTGTAAAGCCCTAAATCAGAACAAAAGTCATCTCAGAGGACTTAAAAAAAACCATTGAAATCATCAACACAGATCAGAGAATCAACAGTTAAAACACATAAAGAATACAGAACACATGTTGTAGAATGCAGTCGTCTTGCAGATTTCAAATAAGTCCGAAAATCAGAATCATAACTTTTTTAATTGTCATTAGGAAATTGCTTTTGCTCTTGGTGCAAACCAGTTAAAGTTAAAAGCGAATATAAAGAAAGGCATGAATAAAAACAAAAAAACACATCTACATGAAATGTCTTAAAATGACACACAGATATTTTAAATGCGGAAAAGAAGAAACAACTACTGTAACTTCCCTTAGATAAGTTATGGCCATGATATTGCTGTACAATTCAAGCCAGATCCTGTCAGACCTCTGAAACTAGACAGGGCAGAGCCTGGGTTGTACTATGATGGGGGACCCCTGGGAACACCAGGTGCCACAGTGGGGCAGCTGCAGCCCGATGAGCCAATGGCACACTCTGGTTGCCTCGCTTCTGTCAGTGTGCCCCAGGGCATCAGTGGCCACAGTCGTAGTTCATGGGTGACAGAATAATGACATGTGAAGTGTCTTTCAGTCTCCAAAAAAGCGCTATATAAAAGTGTTTTGTTTTTTTCATAGTGGGCAGATGGAGGTTAAACAAGCGTAAATGCAATGTCTGAGTGAGCACAGGGCCATAGTGAAGCAGGAGCACGCTGGACGATTACACAATGTCATACACAGGGCGATTTTTCGAGAAACAAAATAATATTGCAGCACTAACTATTCTGCAATTGGGCCGGAGTTCTCAGCCTTTTTTTACACAAAAGGCACCAGTTATGTTTAAGTTGTCCTGACCAAGACCAGCTTCAACGTCACTGAGATGAGTGACAGGCATGACCGTGGAAGAGGCGTTGAAAAGATAGATTCAATTCATTGTTATGTTTTAGATTCTCTCCCAGTTATCCTTGATTAACAAAAAGGAAAACGGACGTTAGTTCAACATTTTCAACAGGAAAAAGCCAAACATAAAGTTGTGAGACAGGGACAAAACATAATGACAATGAAAGTCTAGCTATTGTTATGCTATTTTGGTTGTTTACATTGTTGGCAATTGCAGCATTTTTAAGATTAAAGAAGACTTGTTGTCTCAGCCTCCAGTGTATTAAGGATTGTAAAAGTGTGCGCATGTGTGTGTGTGTGTGTGCCTATGTGTGCGTATGTGTGTGTACGTGTGCGTGTAAGATAAAACAAGGCTTGTATCAGGCACCAGTGTATTAATTATCAGATTTATGTCAGATTATTATTATAGTGGGACATTTTTCTATAATTTTTTTTTTTTTTTTTACAGCATTTTGTTATTTGAATCGTATCTAAAAGTGTTTATACAGTAGAAACGGAATGCTGCTCGTCATGTAAGAGCAGCTGCTGTGTGTGTGTGTTATTACTGAAGTGACACTGACACTGTCCAGCCTGCCGACCACACCAATGTGGATTTTTCAGATTAAGGACGATTCCAATCTGCCCTTATCTGCAGGAGCAAACAGATGACGATGCAGAGGAAGCCACAAACCACTCCAATGTGAGACGCAGCCATTGGATCACGCACCACAACACACACACACACACAACATCATCATAAAATGTGTCTAAAGTGGTAACAAGGAAGTAAGCAATGTGCTTCCACTGAATTTAACACACATTTGAAAACCATTACGGGCCAAGATTGCACCTGTTTTATTTTATTTATTATTTTTGTTTCAACTAAAAACAGTCAAGGTTAATGTTCTGACATTTTTAATAATATAAAAAACTGTCATGAGTGCTTTTGTGTATAATATTGATCTGTTAACCCTTTAATGGGCTCCTCAACCATTCGGTGGATCAAACGTTGAGTCACTATCGACTTGAAGCTTGGACGTGAAACCGACCTCTTTTGGGGCATCTCTGTCACAAGCAACAGTGTTTGTCATAGTTTCACCAAGTGTTGTATAATTAGGATTTATATATGTATTTATAATTATATTTTTACGAATGCATTTCTGTTTCTATAGATACCACATTCTAGAATTCAAACAAATTCTACAATTCTACAAAGTGTTACTAGGTTACCATGGTTCCTATGGAAATGGAATTCTATTACATCATCTTAGAATTCGTCCATTTTACATGTGCTAGGGTTTGTCTCAAGTCCAATAACAGAAAACGGAGTCCTTTTTGCAAAGGTATTATTGCAGAGATCAACTCAGCGACTTACAAATCCAAGTAACATGGAAAAGCCCATTGAAGTCCACAAGACTGACCTGGAGATTCTGCATGAACTGGCAGAACTCCATGGGAAACTTGTACTTTTTAATGAAATGGGAGAGGAGGGTCCAGCACATAAGCCCACGTTCCAGATAGAAGTGCGAGTGGGAGACTTGGTCGGCTTCGGTTCCGGCCCCACCAAGAAAAAGGCGCGGTTACACGCAGCTAAAGAGGTCGTGAAGGCGTTGTCCAAGCTCCCACCGCCTCAGGGAAAAACTCCATATTGGTGCAAACCCCACGCGGACCTTATGGACCCTGAAGAGCGCAAGTACTTCTTCCACAATAAAAACCCAATCACGGCGCTCACAGAAGTTCTCATGATCAGGAAACAACCCGCGGCGAGTTTTAAGGTTGTCAACCTTGAACATACCCACGACGCAGATTATACGGTTGTGTATTGTATGGAGGTGACAGCTGGGAACTTGTCTTGTCAAGCTTTCGCCCCCAACAAGAAAGAGGCCAAGGTCATGGCGGCAGAGAGAATGTTGGAGATGATGGGATTCAAAGATCAGCTCCAGATGCAGAATCCACCGATGCAGCCGTATGAGAGCCAGATTTTCCAACAGAAAGTCTATGAAGAGCAAGCAAAACAGCTGCGACAGCACCAAAAGGCTGTAAAGGCTCTGCAACGTCTCACAGCTACAGAAGACACGGTAGAGGAACTCAGACCAGAAGAGAAGTCAGAGCCACTTATACCAGAAGAGACGGTGGAAGAACTCATACCAGAAGAGACGGTAGAGGAACTTATACCAGAAGAGAAAGTAGAAGAACTCATACCAGAAGAGACGGTAGAGCAACTCACACCAGAAGAGATGGTAGAGGCACCCATACCAGAAGGGACGGCAGAGGAACTCAGACCAGAAGAGACGGTCGAGGCACCCATACCAGAAGAGACGGCAGAGGAACTCAGACCAGAAGAGACGGTAGAAGAACTCAGACCAGAAGGGACGGCAGAGGAACTCAGACCAGAAGAGACGGTAGAAGAACTCAGACCAGAAGAGACTGTAGAGGCACTCACACCAGAAGAGATGGTAGAGGCACCCATACCAGAAGAGACGACAGAGGAACTCAGACCAGAAGAGACGGTAGAAGAACTCAGACCAGAAGAGACGGTAGAGGAACTACTCATACCAGAAGACAGCCAACTGGAAGTCTTACCGGCAGAGATCCAAGAGGCAGCCGTAACGAAGCAAGCCTCCGCTGAAGAGACTGTGGATATTTCTCTGGAGGAAGAAACACAGTCCATCGCAAAAGGCACCAGATCTGCTCATCTCGTGGCTGCAGCGATGATAAAGAAGTTAATTCAAAAAAGCCCACATGGTCCTTGACACTGAGCAGCAGATCCGTCTTGTCCAAATGCTTAGAAAAGTGGAGACTGGGGTTCGGATCCCAGAGGACAGTCAGCTCACAGACAAAGACCTCAAAGCCATCGGGAAAGCGGCCGCCAAAAGCTTACTGCAGGAGTGTGGCTCGGTGTCTGCTCTAAGCGACAATAGTTTCACTGAGGAAACTATGAAACTGAACCTGAACCTCCAACTCAGGTATTATTTGGCCCATGGTCCTCAGACTAGGCCAACGTGCTTCTTTGCAAGGGTTTGGAAGGTCTTCAGAAGAAACCGGATCAGCTCAGGACCTCTGAGCACCTATTTGTCATCTCCCATCTACTAAACACAACCAGTAGAACTTAGATATGACATTATCTAAGACTGGTTGGTAGGTGTGGTTTTTTTCTTTTTTTTTTTTTTCTTTGGATGGAGTTTGGATGTTATTTTCAAGTAAGTTTAGATTCAACCAAGTATTTATAACTTCGAATTACATTTAAGTTAACATCTCAGAACCGATACAATAATATGGCTTTGGACAATAGGCTTTAAAATGAATAGCCCCTTACCATCAGTGCAGCAATACTGGGCCTGAGTTTGACCTGCCTGATCTAAGTCTCTGAACTGCATTCAAAAAGGATTTAAACAGGTCTTCACTCGGACGAGATATGTGGTGCAGTGGTCTTACACTGAACTGAATATCTGTCCATCCACAATGTTTGAATTCCGCTTATTTTCCTTCACCGCAAAGAATATAACAGATTTTTTGATATGAAGAATAAACATAAAAATTAAAACCTTCCCTAAATGCCACTCAGACCAGAAGAGACGGTTGAGGAACTACTCATACCAGAAGACAGCCAACTGGAAGTCTTACTGTCAGAGATCCAAGAGGCAGCCGTAACGAAGCAGGCCTCATGATGATAAAGAAGTTAATTCAAAAAGCCCACATGGTCCCTGACACTGAGCAAACCCTCCTAAATGCATGGAGTTTATTTTACTGACGCCACATGAACACAATATTTGTCCATCCAGAATATTTCAATTTGGCATAATTTCCTTCACCGCAAAGAATAACAGATTTTTTTATGTGGAGAATATTTTTAAATAAATAAATAAAATTAAAACCCTCCTAAATGCTTTGAGATTATTTTATGGGCATCACATGAACACATGTGTGTAAAACAGAGGTGCCCAAACGTGAGCGACCTCAGAGTTCTGTGGGTGTTAAAATTCAGCACATTTTATTATTCATGATGCATTGGGGATTCATGATCAAGTAAGGACCATGTTGTCTTGTTCACATTTGACAGGCTTTACATTTACTCATAAAAGTACACAGATAACGGTCTTGAGTTTCCCATGTGGTAAACATCACTAAAAACGTTTCCGTGCTCATGTTATTGGTCAGAAACGCTCCTGGGTCATTTTCCACCATATACATTGACCATGCACGTGACTTGTTATGTGAAATACCTACCCTGCCTTTAAATAAAATATACTATTAGTCTAAAGTTACAGATTTTATTTTAGTGTTAAGTTTTGTGGTACATGTCATGACTTATATACTTCACTTTTACTTATACTTCGGTGAGGCATTATTTAGCACTAAAATTCTTAATATGTATAAACATTTTCTAGTGACATGTGACCTAAGATCCAATGTGGCATCAGGATGGGTCTAGTGCAGAGGAAAAATTTCCCTACGGGGACAAAAAAGTGCACATTTACGGTTGACATTTATCAGTTTTCTTGCATCTTCGAAGAAAAACTATACATAGCTTTCTTCAAAGAGTGAAAATTAAAGAGTTAAGAAAGACTATATCACTGACTGGCTGCATGACAATTCAGCCAATTCAATTCATTCATTAATTTATATATAGCTAATAAGAGTCTTTTTTGTATTTTATATGGGGGCAACTAGTAAATATGATATGAACTGGTCGCTGGCCCAGAAATACAGAGGTATTCAGCCTGTGTCTTGGATTTTCAGCCTGTCAATCCATCCCTCAATGGGGGCGTCCACTGGGAAACTGGGATTCTTACTTTTGTTCTCACTGTTTTGTTCCTTGCAGGTGTGAGAAGATCTAAGGACAGTGATAATCCGTGACAGGAATGGACATTTATCAACATTCATGGACACTGGACATCCCGCTCCCTATGGACCAATGCCTCCTATGTGTTCGTTTTTAGTGCATTTCTTGCGTTCGAACTGCCGCTGTATACACTCTACAAAATGATACACAAATACTCTAATTTGTGTGTCTTAATTGTGGTATATAGAACATATAGTAGATAAGAGCAGAGCTATGTAGGGAACTGTCCATGGTGCTGAAATACTGCGTACAAATTGTCAACAATTTGACAACACATTGTCACTGTTGAATGTTTCAGATATACACGTTTATCGAAATCTCAAATATTATGAGATTTTAGCATCTTTTTCTAATATTGTAACATGATCATTCAAGACACTGCGGCATAGTATTAATTTATTTCACTAGGATAGTCCTGCTAATAGTTTCCGAATCTCATGGGCCCATGTTCACATTCCAAGGCCATTTTTACGACTTTGTTCTTTAACATACTTTTAACACTTGGCATCATTCTCCATAATAAGATAGATATAAAGTGCTAGATATACAGTGCTTTAGCCCATAGACTGTAAGTGTAGCTGATGGGTGGAGCAGGACTGGCTACAGGACTGGCCACAGACAGTTGCCTCGCTTCTGTCAGTGTGCCCCAATGCAGCTGTGGCTACAAGAGTAGTTTTAGTAGTTTAAGAATACTGACATGAGTAATGCTAACTTTTTGAAAAATGCTAATCAATCAACTTTTATTCGTAGAGCGCATTTCCTACTCAAGGCAACACAAAGCGCCTCACAACCCATATCACACCAGGCATAAATCGTAGAGATTAAAATCCAAAATCCACATAAACATGAATTATAACTACAATTACAATCCCAAAGGGCGTTAAAACACACAATGAGATCACACAGAAATTTAAAAACATAAAAAAATAAAATCACAAAAACATTAAAACATTAAGATCATACATGGGATTAAAATCATAAATAGTTATGTGCACCTAAAAATAAAATAATTCATTTGTATGCACAGCTAGACAGAACCGTTTTTAACCTAGACTTAAAAACTGCAGCAGAAGTTTCCCGTCTCACATTCTCAGGAAGACTGTTCCAAATCCATTCAGCATTTTACTTTGGACTAGAGCAGAGAAAATGGTCCGAACCAAGCGCCTACTCGACCTTGTGACCCGTCCTGCTCCACCCAGAGGCCACTCCACCTCTGCTGCTGTGACCTGAAGGGCTGTTGCTGATTATTACTATTGTTAGCTTTTTTTAATGATCAATTTTATTTATTATTTTTGCTGCTACTGGACACCTGCATTTCTCTGACGGGGATCAATAAAGTATCTATCTATCCATCTATGTGAACTGTCTTTGAATGTCCTGAAAAGCGCTTTATAAAGCCAATGCATTATTATTATTATCACCATGTACATTATTACATTTTCTTCTTTCTTTTTTTATTTAGTACTGACACAAATTCTAGTTGTTGTTGTTTTCCAATGTCCCACTTACCAAAGTACATTTATCATCCAAATCTTTTTTCACCAAATCAATATGTGCCTTAATTCTGTTTTCTCGCCGTAGCGTTTACTTGCTCTGAAGGTCACGGTCCCGGATTTTCATTTGTATCATTGTATAATAAGGTCATCCGAACCGGAGCTCTCAGCATGTGTGGGAGTGAGGCCTCATTCTTTCCCGGAGTAGATAACAGACAGAGAGACGGCAACGTGGTGCTGATCAGCAGGCACAACACAACGAGATGATTCGATTCAACTCTCCCCGGACTGTAGGACAAAAATGACCATGAACGGCGGCCAATGTCACAGCACTGTACTCGCCGTGTCCCGGGAAATTGTTCAAAGAGACGCAGAAGCAAAAGGATCATGCAAGGAGCAGCCGTGGAATGTGCACAAGGCTCGGACACAAAACATTTCGTTTACTGTATTTAATGAATACTGGAGGTTGTTTGCACGGAAAGTTATTAAATGATGTGGTTTAAATTCATGTTTGTGTTCTCTCAGCGGTCTGCAATGATTTCCTCAATTCAATTTTGTTTAGTTTGCTTTGTGTAGCTTTAAATCTAAACAGCGGTTTCCTTGAAGGGCTTTACAAAGTTGTCTTTTTGCCAACAGCAGCTAGCATTGGACGTTCACTAGCATTTATTGGCGTTGGTCATTCGCCTCTTTTGGACCAATGACTTTCTATAATTGCATTTCTTGTGTCTGAACTCTCTGTGTTAGCAAATTGACAACTTTGTAAAGTCCTTGAGGATAACTACTGTGGTGTTTTAGGGCTTTACAAAAAGAAGTTGAACTGATTTGAATTTGCAGTCTTTCTTCCCAGCTCCTCATGACTGTTTCAGTGTTTCTTCTCGGTGCTCTGGTTTCCACTTTAGTCCTGGGTCTATACCTCAGTGCTGGGTCTACAGCCATCAGCCCTGGGTCTAAAGACCTCAGTCCTAGGGTCTACAACCTCAGCCTGGGTCCTATAGCCTCAGTCCTGGGTCCAGAAGCTTCAGTCCTTCCACAGCCCTCAATCCTGGTCTAAGCACTTCAGTCCGGTCTAGCATCCTCAGCCCTGGTCTACAGCCTCTTCCTGGGTCCAGAGACTTGGGTTATGGTTAGGGTCCACCCAGGGCCCTCCCCACACCTAACCCTAACCCCCATGGATACCAGGCTCGCCCCCACGCCGTGCACATAGCCCCCCTGGAGGTCCCAGGCTTATCTCCAACACCTAACCTTAACCCTCCATGAGACCAGGCCGCCCCCACGCCTGCACATACCCCCCTGGAGTCCATGGCTTCTCCACACCAAACCTAACCCCCATGGAGACCAGGCGCCGCCCCCCCTGGAGAACCAGGGGCTTCCCCCACACCCTTGTTCACTGCTTTAATGTTGAAACCCGTTTGATTTTGTTCCCCAAACATGTTTTGACACGACACTTATCTAGTATTGATTCCATAGTAATAATATTAATTCAAAAATAAGCTAGAATCAAAAATGTACATAATGAATACATATTTACCTGGGGTGATATCCCGCATAATCGCCTGGCTAATTTGCTCTGAAAGGACAAGCTGACCGTTTCTGAGCTGCTGGGAATGCAGACTCCCTCTTAGGTGGTGCAAAAAAATTTATCAGGGGAAAGAGAGGGAAGAGATCCACATTTAAAGGCGGGGGCCCCCCCGTTTTTGAAAAAAAAAAAAAATGCCGATCCGGTATAAAATCCTCCGGTGAAAGTTACTACGACTAAATGCTGAATTTTATTCAGTAAAAATTCATCAGAAACAGCTGGCCAATATGGGAGAAATTAAAGCTGGGGTACCTACATTTTTCCCTTTCATTAACAGCTTTTGTTGTTGGTGACCCAAAAGTAGAAGGTGTGAGCATCTAACAGATTTAAGTACATTTGGTAGAATAACGAATTGTCCAATACATTTGATAATCTCATTTAACTCAATGGAGTGGATTTTGAAATAGAATGTAAAAATTTGATTAATCGTGCGTTAACTCACCATTAATAAGTGATTAATCAACTCAATTTTTTTATTGTTTGACAGCCTAGTCATTTTTAATTTGCTTCTTCTGGGGCAACGAATGGTGTCCCACTACTCTACAGTTTTAACAATTTGGTTAAACGTATTTTATTAGACAAGAGTGATCTATGATGCACAGGTGTAGACCTTCGTGAAGCCCTTGTTTTTTCAGTGATTTATACATCTACCTAAGCACATTCGTTATCATATTATTAAAACAAATAATTCGAGTCGAAATTTGAAGCAGTAGTCCCAGTAAAATAAAATAAATATAATTTATGGTTAATTAAAAGGTATTATACTAGTAGAAATTAAAATAAATAAAATTCATTGCACTGAAAATAGGATAGTTGAATATACTAAAAAATGTAATTAAGTAGATACATTTATTTATTTTTAAATTTACACTAATCTTTTTTTTTGACTAATTTGAGCACTCAGGTTTACGTGTATAGTCCCCCGCACTATAAATGACAGTGTGGATAGGAATATAGTGTGACTTCCGATACAGCCCACATATTTCAACTGATTCTATTGTAAAAGTGATTTGAAATAATCAATACGGACTGTCACCATAGTAACACATAGCTCACACCGTGTTTTCTTTTTTTAACTGAAAGCTTGCTGACATTGCGATACATCCTCCTCAATTTTTATTTGTAAAGAGACAATTTTTGTTGTTGAATTTTGTTGATCATCCTGTTTTACCATTTAATGTTGTTTGTTATGAGTATTTATATCACATGTTTTGGTTGAAGAGGTATAAAATGAGTCTTTGTGCCTTTTCCTCTAGTTTCTGTGTGAGAGTGAACTTGTGTATGTTTTCATGGTCATGTGACTAGTGTGTCTGTGTGTTTGGGCCCCTCACTTCTTATGAACCATGCACCCATCTCTCTTTATTCATGTCTCTAAATACTACATGTCGTCGTTTGATAGCGAAGGCTACTCTAAACTGAGATGAAGATCTGAACATAAACTTGAGCTATTAGTTTTTCTGACCATTATGAATGATGAAATCACAAAGCTATATGCATGAAATTGATCCTGGATAAAATATCCTTCAAAAATACAAACACTGATTGTCTATATTATACAAACATCACATTGAGAAAAGATTCATGCAAGAAAAAAGTATATCTCTTGTACATTTTTAATAGCGGAGTTTATCGCAAATTTTGAAGGCTTCCAGGACTCCTTGAACCAAATTTAAGTCCACCTTTAATATAATTGGTATTTTCGGAGAAGTGGATAAGAGAGAATAGTGGAGAGTGACTTTGAATTAGAGGGTTATGAAAATGTTCTGTACAAAACCGCAACAACAAGAGAGGTGGGGGAGTGGCTCTCTACGGGACAAAAACATGAACTGTTTCTGATGTAAGATGATTTGTGTTTAGCGAAGATGCCCTGTTTTGATGTGTCACGATAGATCTAGCAATTCCAAACAAGAAAAACATTATTTGTAAGCTGCGTTTTACAGGACACCAGGAGCCGACTTGAAACTATTTAGGGAATGGATGGAAAAGATATTTAATAATAGAAACAAACAATTTATCATAATGCGGAGACTTAACATAACCTTTTTAAATTCTAATAAACATGTACATACAGAGGAATTTATTGAACGACCTATGTTTTCTTTGGGCTTTGATCCCACTTATCAGCAGAGCCCACGAGAATCACATCTCATAGTGCCACTCTTATAGACAATATATTCTGCAACATTTTAGACGACAGTTAACTGGAGGAGTGTTAGTGAATGATGTGAGTGATCCATTTACGGGCTTCATGATGTATGATGTCTACACAATATTTCCAAACCAGACAAAGGGTCTTTTTTCAACGAGTACAACCAGAACAATCCATTTTAGCATTAAAGCATGATCTAGCGAGGCAAAACTGGGATCCTATTTTTTCGAATGTTTGATGTAATGGAGCTTACAATTTGTTTCTTGACATTTTCCTCACACTTTATGATAAGCACTGTCCATCAAAAAGTGCACAAGAAAGCACATACAAAAAAAACTTCCATGGTTAACAAGAGCCATGTAAACGCTGCAAAAAGAAAAATACTTGAATAGGCAATTTCTTAGGTATCAAACGACAGAAACTGAAGAAAAAAAAACAAAAATACAAAACAAATAAACAATAAATGAACTAGCATGATGGAGACCAGCAGAAAAAATATATATAGATTTACTTACAAAAAGAAAAATGACATTAAAGAATTTGGAATGTTTATTTGATTAGCGTTAAGGGTCGTGGCTCTAACAGCCTGTGTTAATCCCTGAGTTATTTTTTGAAAATGACATGATTGTTTGAGACAAAAAGAAGATTGCAAATGGTTTTTAAGAAATTTCTTCTTTGTTAATATAGGGCCTGAGTTGGCAAGGAAAATATCCCAGAAAACAATGATCACTAAGAGGAACTCTTGAAACAAATTCACAGTTCGATGTTTACGCCCCCCACCAGACGAGAGAAGTCCCCTCAATGTCATTAGAACTGAAAAATAAAACATCTGGTGATATTAATGATCTCGACATGAGGACTGTCCGAAATGTACAGAGGAAATTGGGCTAACCGTTTCACACATATCTGCAACTTATCTTTTCCAGCAGGGAGAATTTCCCTCACAAATGGAAACCGCAAAAGTCAAACCAAAATTTTAAACTGAGACAAAACACCCACTTTACAAAACTATCGGCCTGTTTCCCTCTGCACAGTTTTCCTAAAATAATAAAAATATTTGGACACTCAACTTCCCTGCTTATTGAAACCACAATTTACTGTCCCAATAGTCAATATGGATTTAGACAAACAGATCCACTTCACTAGCACTAATTGATTAATTGAAGAAATTACTAATGTATTGAGAAAAATCAATTGTTTTTAGGGAATTTCATTGACCTTCAAAAAGCGTTCGATCAATTGACCACCATACTTTTGGATACACAAATAGGAGAGCTAAGTCATACAGGGGACATGCCTAAACAATGGTTAGAGAGTTATTTAAGTGAGAAAGGCAGCTGTACAGATTGACCAACACATATCTGGATTTAAGAACATAACTGGTGAGTACCTCAAGATCAATACATGACCTCCCAACTTTTATTCATAATGTACATAAATGATATATGTACCAATATCAAACTTATTATGAAATTCATTCTCTTTGCCGATGACAACAAATACTCATATGTGCAGGTGATATCAGGCGCAGCTCTTGCCGATGAAACTGTTGAAAATGAACAAACTAAAGACCGTTTAATACAAACAGTTGTCCATTAAAATATAAAAAAAACCAAGATTATGCCTTTTTAGCAATCGCAGATGTAATAATTCCTGTCAAGATTGTCAATGACGATACAGAAATGGAAAAAGTTCACCAAAATACATTTTTAGGAGTTGTAAACAGATGATAAAAATAACCTGGAAACCCCACATACATTTCATCAGGTCAAAAGTTGGCTAAATGTGTTGAATGAAGAGAGAGCAAGTCATTTACTTCAACACCAAATGCTCTTCTATTAATTGTATCGTTTCTTTCATCATGTCATTTTTACATTACAAGTGTTAAGTGAGGGGAAGCTGCTACAGATCCCACTTACAGCCTCTGATCACGATGCAGAAAAAGGCATAAGGATTGTCTCTAATGTTCACTACAAGCATCATACTCACCCACTGTTTACATAAAGAGTTGGAAGAATTTAACCCTTGTATTATGTTGAAAAAAAAATACAATTGATTATGTTGCGGTCATTTTGACCCGAGAGGAGGACAAACAAAAGAGGTAGACTAAATAATTCTTACCGATATAGCGTTGTAATTCAAAATGTATTGTATTCTCTTTTAAAAATATTATATAGCCTACGATATAGTTGTATTGGTTTAACCTGTTTTCTTGACGTTATGTGCATTTACACAGTACGGGTCAAAATGACCCGCAACATAATCAATGTAATTTTTTTTCAACATAATACAAGGGTTAAATTCCTTTCCAACTCTATGAACAGTGGGTGAGTATGATGCTTGTAGTGAACATTAGAGACAATCCTTATGGCCTTTTATCTGCATCGTGATCAGAGCTGTAAGTGGATTTGTAGCAGTTTCCCCACACTTCAACACCAGTAATGTAAATATGACATGATGAAAGAACGATACAATAATAGAAGAGCAATGGTGTTGAGTAAATGACTTGCTCTCCTCATCATTCCAAACACATTTAGCAACTTTGACCTGATGAAATGTAGCGGGGTTTCCAGATATTTTATCATCTATTACAACTCCTAAAAATGTATTTGGTGAACTTTTTCCATTTCTGTATCGTCAATGCCAATCTTGACAGAATATTACAATTCTGCGATTGCTAAAAAGCAGAATCTTGGTTTATTTTATATTTAATGACACTTGTTTTGTATTAAACCAGGTCTTAGTTTGTTCATTTCAACAGTTACAACGCCCCCCCCCCCCAAGAGCTTGCTCCCGATCATCATCCTGGCACATATGATATTTGGTGTCATCGTCAAAGAGAATGATTTCATTAAGTTTTGATATTGTACATATATCATTTAATGTTACATTATGAATAAATGGTCCAAGTATTGATCCTTGATGTACTGCCACACGTTATGTTCTTAAATCCAGAATTGTTGTTGGTCCACTCTGTCCAGCTGCCTTCTCTCACTTAAATAACTCTCTAACCTATGTTTAGCTGTCCCCTTATGCCATAGCTCTCAAATTTGTGTATCAAATATGTGGTCAAATTGTATCGAACGCTTTTGAAGTCAATGAAAATCCTAAAACAAATTTTATTTTTCTCAATAACATTAGTAATTTCTCAATTAAATCACTTAGTGCTATGAAGTGGAATCTGTTTTGTTCCTAAAATCCAATTGACTATGACATAAATTGTAGGTTTGCAATAAAGCAGCGAAAGTCTAGTGTCAAATAACTTTTTTCTAATATTTTAGAAAACTGTGGCAGAAGGGAAACAGCCGATAGTTTGTAAAGTGGTGTTTTGTCTCCAGCTTTAAAAATTGGTCATGACTTTTGCGAGTTTCCATTTGTGAGGAAATTCTCCCAGCTGAAATGATAATTGCAGATATGTGTGAACGTTTAGCAATTTTCCTCTGCTACATTTCGACAGTCCTCATGTCGAGATCTAATAATAACACCAGATGTTTTATTTTACAGTTCCTAATAGACATTGAGACTCTTGTCGTCTGTGGGGCGATAAACATCGAATGTGAATTGTTTCAATGGGTTCCTTAGCTGATCATTGTTTTCTGGGATTTTTCCTGCCAACTCAGCCCTATATTAACAAAGAAAATAAAAAAAATTTTAAAATTAAAACCATTTTGCAAATCTCTTTTTGTCCTCAAACAATCATGTCATTTTCAAAAACAAACTCAGGATAACACAGCTGTTAGAGCCACGACCAATAACGCTATCCAATACATTCTCAAATTCCTTTAATGTCATTTTTCTTTTGAAAAGTAAATCTAAATAATATTTGTTTCTGCTGGTTCTCATCATGCTAGTTAATTTATTTTTATATGTTTTGTATTTTGTTCAGTTTCTGTCGTTGATACCTAAGAAATTGCCTATACAAGTATATTTTTCTTTTTGCAAGCGTTTACAAGCCTCTTGTTAACCATGAGTTTTTTTGTGTGCTTTCTTGAGCACTTTTATTGACAGTGCTTATCATAAAGTGTGAGAGAAAATGTCAAGAAACCAAATTGGTAAGCTCCATTTACATCAAACATTGAAAAATAGGATCCAGTTTTTGCCTCGCTAATCAGGCTTTAATCGCTAAAAAAGGATTGTTCTGTTGTAACTCGTTGAAAAAAAGACCCTTTTTACTGTTTGGAATATTGCAGTTGACATCATAACATCATGAAGACCGGTAAATGATCACTTCAGGATCATTCACTAACACACCTCCAGTTATCTTGTCGTCTAAAATTATGCAGAAAAATAGTGTCTATAAGAGTGCACTATGAGATGTTGATTCTCGGTGGGTCGGCTGATAAGTGGGGAACAAGCCCAAAGAAAAACATGTGTCAATAAATACCTCTGTATGTACAGGTTTATTAGAATTTAAAAGGTTAATGTTAGAAGTCTCCGCATATGAAAAATTGTTTTGTTTCTAATATTAAATATCTTTTCAATCCTTTCCCCCTCCCTAAATAGTTGCAAATCGATCCTGCTGTCCTGTAAACGCAGCTTCAATAATGTTTTTCTTGTTGGAATTGCTAGATCTATCGAGACACACTCAAAAAGGTCATCCTATCGCTAACACAAATCATTTTACATAGAACAGTTCATGTTTCTGTCCACGTATAGAGCCACTCCCCTCCTCTCTTGTGTTGCCGTTTTGTACACGAACATTCATAACCCTCTAATTCAAAGTCACTCTCACTATTCTCATCATATCCACGTCTCCGAAAAACAATTCTATTAAAAGGTGACTTAAATTTGGTTCAAGAGTCCTGGATGCCTTCAAAATTTGCGTATAAACTCCTGCTAATAAAATGTACAAGAGATCTACTTTGTCCTTGCATAATCTTTCTCAAATGTGATTTTGTATAATATAGACAATCAGTGTTAGTATTTAGAAGGATATTTTATCATGGATCATTCATGCATAAAGCTTTTGTGATCTATAATTCATATGGTCAGAAAAACTAATAGGCTCCAAGTTTATGTTCAGATCTTCATCCTCATTTCAGAAGAAGCCTTCGCTATCACAACTATACATGTAGTATTTCCGATACATGAATTAAAGAAGAGAGGGTGCATGGTCATAAAGTCGAGGGCCAAACACACAGACCACACATCCACATGACCATGAAAACATACACAAGTTCACTCTCACACAGAACTCAGAGGAAAAGGCAACAAAGACACATTTTATAACTCTTCAACCCAAAATACATGTGATAATAAACCAACAAACAACATTAAAGGTAAAACAGGAAGATCAAACAAATACAACAATAAAAAATTTGTCTCTTACCAAATAAAAATTGAGGAGGAAGTATCAGAATGACAGCAAGCATTCCAGTTAAAAAAGAAACACGTTGTGAGCATGTGTTACAATGGTGACAGTCCCCGTATGTGATATCAAACACTTACAATAGAATCAGTTGAAATATGTGGCTGTATCCGAACGTCCACACTATATCCTATCCACACAGTCTCTATATTAGTGCGGACGATACACCGTAATACCTGAGAGCTCAAATTAGTCCCAAAAAAAAAGATTAGTGTAAAATTAAAAATAAATAAATGTACAACTTAATTACATTTACATTTAGTAATTCAACTATCCAATTTTCAGTGCAATGAACTTTATTTATTTTAATATCATACTATATAATACTTTTTATTAGACCATAAAGAATATTAAATTTATTTTACTGGACTACTGCTTTCAAATTTCGATCGAATTATTTTTTTAATAATATGATAAAGAATGTGCATAGGTAGATGTATAAATCACTGAAAAAAACAGGCTACACAAGTCAACCCCAGAGCATCATAGATCACTTTGATAATAAAATACGGTTTAACCAAATTGTAAAATGTAAAGTAGTGCAACCATCGTTTCCCAGAAGCAATTAAAAATGACTAGGCTGTCAAACAATAAAAAAAATTGAGTTGATTAATCCACAAAGTAATGGGAGTTAACAGCACGATTAATCACATTTTTACATTCTATTTCAAATCCACTCCATTGAAGTTAAAAAAATTGGAGATTAGCAAATGTTAATGGCACATTGTTATTCATACCAATGTACTTAAATTCTGTAGACTAGGCTGGCTCACAACTTCTACTTTTGGGTACAACAACAAAGCCTGTTTGAATGAAAGGGAAAATGTAAGGTACCCCCAGCTTTAATTTTCTCCCATATTCCACTGGTTCTGATGATTTTTACTGAATAAATTCAGCATTTAGTCTGTAGTAAATTTTCACTACCGGAGGATTTGTATCACCGATCGGCCATCTGCCGCCTTACAAAGTGGATCTCTTCCATCTCTATTCCCCTGATAATTTATTGCCCACCTAAGAGGGAGTCTGCATTCCAGAAGGCTCAGAAAACACAGCTGTCCTTTCATAGCAAATTAGCCAGGCGATATGCGGCATATCCACCCCCAGGTAAATATGTATTCATCAGTACATTTTTGATTCTAGCTTATTTTTGAATTAATATTATTTCTATGAAATCAAACTATATAAGTGCTCAGTGTCCAAAACATGTTTGGGGAACAAAATCAAAGGTTTTCAAATAAAGCAGTGAAAAGGTGTGGGGTAGACCCTGGTTCTCCAGGGGGGCGTCCTGGATCTCCATGGGGTTAAGGTTAGGGTGTAGAAGCCCTGGACCTCCATGGGGGCTATTGCAGCGTGGGGGCGGCCTGGATCTCCATGGGGGTTAAGGTTAGTGTGGAGAAGCCCTGGGACCTCCAGGGGGGCTATGTCAGCCTGGGGCGGCCTGAACTCCAGGGGGGATAGTGGTTAGGTGTGGGGAGGGCCCTGGAGCCCTAACCCTAAGACCCAGCTCCTGGCCCCAGGACTGAGCTGAAACCAAGGGCGAGGTTGTAGACCCAGGACTGAGGCTTTAGACCCAGGATTGAGGCTGTGGACCCAGTACCTGAATGCTCTGGACCCAGGACTGAGGCTATATACCCAGGCTGAGTGTAGACCCAGGACTGAGGTTTTAGACCCAGGGCCTTGAGGCTGTAGACCCAAGGACTGAGGCTATAGACCCAGGACTAAAGCTCTGTACCCAGACTGAGGTTTTAGACCCAGGCTGAGGCTGAAACCCAGGACTGAGGCTATAGACCCAGGGCTGAGTCTGTAGACCCAGGCCTGAGGCTATAGACCCAGGGCTGATCTGTAGATCCAGGACTGAGCCTGTAGACCCAGACTGAGCTGAAGACCCAGGACTGGAGGCTGTGACCCAGGACTGAGCTGTAGACCCAAGGACTAAAGCTTCTGGACCCAGACTGAGGGTTGTGACCCAGTACTGAGGTTTTAGACAGGACTGAGGCTGAAGACCCAGGACTGAGGCTGTAGACCCAGGACTGAGGCTCTAGACCCAGGATGAGCTCTAGACACCAGACTGAGGCTCTAGACCCGGACTGATGCTTTAGACCCAGGATGAGGCTCGGGACCAGGACTCGAAGCTCTGGACCCAGAGACATGAGGCTGTAGACCCCCAGGACTGAGGCTGTAAGACCCAGAACTGAAGCCTGTAGACCCAGGATCTGATGCTCTTAACCCAGGACTGAGGCTGTAGACCCAGGATGAGGCTGTAGACCCAGGACTGAGGCTGTAGACCCCGGACTGTGGCTGTAGACCCAGGACCTGAGCTGTAGACCAGATCCTGGGTCTAAAGACGTGAGGCTGTAGACCCCAGGAACTTAGGCTATAGACCCAGACAGAGGCCCAGTAGACCCAGGACTGAGGCTATATACCCAGACTGAGGGCTGTAGACCCAAGGACTGAATCTGTAGACCCAGACTGAGGCTGTATCCCATGACTGAGCCTCGAGACCCATGACCTGAGGCATCTAGAGCCCGGACTGAGGCTGAGATCCAGGACTGAGGCTGAACACAGACTAGGCTGTAGACCCGATGACTGAGTTTAGACCCCGGACAGAGGCTGTAGACCCCGGACTGAGGCTGTATACCCAGACTGAGGATAAAAAAAACCCAGGACTGAGCTGATACCCAAGGACTGAGGCTATAGAGCCCCGGACCTGAGGCTGAGACCCAGGGACTGATGCTGTAGACCCAGGACTAAGGCTGAAGAACCAGGACTGAGCTGTCAGACCCAGGCTGAGGTTTTTAGACCCAGGACCGAGCGTTAGACCCAGTATTGAGGCTGGTGACCCAGACCAGAAGCTCTGACCTAGGACTGAGGCTTAGACCCAGGACTGAGGCTGTATCCCAGGACTGAGGCTGTAGACCCAGGACTGAGGCTGAGACCCAGGACTGAGGCTGTACGACCCATGACTGAGGCTGTAGACCCAGGACTGAGGCTGTAGACCCATGACTGAGGCATAGACCCAGGAACTGAGTCCTGTAGACCCACAGGGACTGAGCTTAGAACCCAGGACTGAGCCTGTATACCCCCGACTGAGGCTGTTAGACCCAGGACTGAGGCTGTAGACCAAGGGGGGACTGAGCTATAGGACCCAGGCTGAGTTGTAACCCAGGACTGAGTTTTTAGACCTCATGGCTGAGCTGTAAGACCCAGGACCTGAGGCTGTAGACCCTGGACTGAGGCTGTAGATCCAGGAAAGAGGCTGTGGACCCAGGACTGAGGCTGTATCCGCAGGCTGAGCCGTAGACCCAGGACTGAGGCTGTGGACCCAGAAGCTGATGCTGGGTAACCCAGTAACTGGAGTCTGTAGACCCAGGAACTGAGCTTCTAACCCAGGACTGAGGCTGTATCCCAGGACTGGAGCCTCTACACCCCCAACACCAGGACTGAGATTTGACCCTGGATTGAGGCTGTGGAACCAGGACTGAAGCTCTGGACCCAGGACTGAAGGCTGTAAACGCCAGGACTGAGGCTGTAGACCCAGACTGAGCTGTAGACCCAGGACAGAGGCCTAGACCCAGGACTGAGCCTGTAGACCCAGACTGAGGCTTGTTAGACCCAGGATTGAGGCTGTGGACCCGGACTGAGTCTGTAGACCCAGGACTGAGGTTTTAGGACACAGCACTGAGCTGTGACCCAGGAACTGAGGCTTATAACCCAGGGCTGAGGCGTAACCAAGGACTGAGGCTCAAGACCCAGGACTGAGGGCTGCAAGACCCAGACTGAGGCGGTAGACCCAGACAAGGCTGAGACCCAGGACTGAGGCAGTAGACCCAGGCTGGAGGCTGTAGACCAGGAGCTGAGGCTTAGACCCAGGATTGAGGCTGTGGACCCAGGACGAAGATGTAGACCCAGGACTGAGGCCTGTAAACCCAGACTGAGGCTGTATCCCAGACTGAGCCAGTAGACCCAGGACAGAGGCTCTAGACCCCGGGTCAGAGCTGTAAGACCCAGGTCAGAGCCTGTAGACCCAGGACTGAGCTGTCGACCCAGGACTGAGGCTGTAAACCCAGGACTAAGGCTGTAGACGCCAGGACTGAGGCTGTAGATCCAGACTGAAGCTGTAACACCACAGACTGAGGCGCTAGACCCAGGACTGAGGCTGTAGACCCAGGACTGAGGCCTGTCGGCACAGGACTAGCCTCTACACCCAGGATGGAGGCTTTAGACCCAGATTGAGGCTGTGCCCCAGGACCTGAGCTCTGAACCCTGGACTGAGGCTGTAGACCCAGGACTGGAGGCTGTAGAGCCCAGGACTGAGCCTGTAACCCAGACATGAGCTCTAGACCCAGACTGAGGCTGTAGACCCAGGGACTGAGGCTCTAGACCAGGACTGAGGCTGTAGAACACAGGACCTGAGGCTGTAGACCCAGGACTGTGGGGGGGGTGAGGCGCTAGACCCAGGACTGAGGCGTAGAACCAGGACTGAGGCCTGTAGACCCAGGACTGAGGCTCTAGACCAGACTGAGGCTGTTAGACCAGGACTGAGGCTGTAGATCCGGATGAGCCTTAACCCAGGAACTGGAGCTCTAGACCCAGACTGAGGCTGTAGACCCATGACTGAGGCTGTGGGACCCCAGGACTGAAGCTCTGGACCCCAACTGAGGCTCTAGAACCCCAGGACTGAGGCTGTAGGACCCAGGCTGAGCTGTAGACCCATGACTGAGGCTATAGACCCAGGACTAAAGCTCGGGACCCAGGACTGGAGTTGTAGAGACCTAAACTGAGGTTTTCAGACCCAGGGCTGAGGCTTGTAGACCCAGGACTGAGGCTCAGACCCAGGACTGAGGCTGTGGACCCAGATCGGAGCCTCTGGACCCAGGACTGAGCTGTAGACCCAGGAACTGAGGCTGTAGCCCATGGACTGAAGCTCAGGACTCAGGACTGAGGCTGTAGACCCAGGACGAGGCTGATAGACCCAGGACTGAGCCCTGTAGACCCATGACTGAGGCTCAAGACCAGGACTGAGGCTGTAGACCTCAGGACTGAGGCTGTAGCCCAGGACTGAGGCTGTAGACCCAGACTGATGACTGTAGACCAAAAGGACTGAAGGCTGTAGACCCAGGACGGAGCCCTACAACCCAGGACTGAGGCTCTAGACCCAGGACTGAGGCTCTAGACCCAGGACTGAGCTGTAGACCCGGACTGAGCCTCTACACCCAGGACTAGAGGCTCTAGACCCAGGACTGTGGCTTCTAGACCCAGACTGAGGCATTAGACCCAGGACTGAGGCTCCTAGACTCCAGGACTGAGGCTGTAGAACCACAGGACTGAGCCTCTACAACCCAGGACTGAACTCTGGACCCACGGACTGAGGCTGTAACCGACCAGGACTGAGGCTAAAAGACTCCAGGCTGAAGGTATAGACCCAGGACTGAGGTTTTAGACGCATGGCTGAGCTGTAGTCCCAGACAGATGCTGTAGACCCAGGACTGAAGGCTGTAGGATCCAGGACGAGGCTTTAGACCCAGGATTGAGGCTGTAGACCCAGGACGTGAAGCTCTGGACCCAGGACGAGCTGTAGACCCCAGGACTAGACTGTAGACCAGGACTGAGGTGTAGACCAGGACTGAGGTTGTAGACCCGGACGAGTTTTAGACCCATGGCTGAGGCTGTAGCTCCGGACATGAGCTGTATCCCAGGACGTGAGCCTGTAACTACCAGGACTGAGGCTGTAGACCAGGACTGAGGCTGTAGGCACAGGACTGAGCCCTCTACACCCAGGACTGAGGCTTTAGACCCAGGATTGAGCTGGGGACCCAGGACGAGGCTGTAGACTCCAGGACTGAGGCAGTAGACCCAGACTAAGGCTGTAGACCCAGGACTGAGCGCTGTAGATCCAGGACTGAGAGCTGTAACCCCAGACCGGGAGGCTCTAGACACCAGGACTGAGGCTGTAACCCCAGGACTGAGGCTGATGGCAAAACCCCACCAGGACTGAGCCCCTCTACACCCAGGACTGAGGCTTTTAGACCCTCAGGATTGAGGCTGTGACCCAGACTGAAGCTCTTGACCCCGGACTGAGCTGTAGACCCAGGGACTGAGCTGTAGACACAGGACTGAGCCTGTAGAACCCAGACGAGGCTCTGAGACCCAGGACTGAGGCTGTAACCCGAGGACTGAGGCTCCTAGACCCGTACTGAGCTGTAGACACAGGAATGAGGCTGTACAACCCAGGACTGAGGCTCTAGACCCAGACTGAGGCTTTAGACCCAGGACTGAGAGCTGTAGGACCCCCCAGACTGAGCTCTAACCAGGACTGAGGCTGTAGACCCCAGGACTGAGGCTGTAATCCAGGACTGAGCTCTGTAGACCCAGGAACTGAGGCTCTAGACCCAGGGACTGAGGCTGTAACCCAGGACTGAGGCGTGGGACACAGGACTGAAGCTCTGGACCAGGCCTGAGGCTCTAGACCCAAGGAGAGGACTGAGGCGGTAGACCCAGGGACTGAGGCTTTTAGACCCAGGACTAGGCTATAGACCCAGGAACTAAAAGCTCTGGACCCGACTGAGGTTGTAAGACCTAAACTGAGGTTTCAGACCCAGGGGATGAGGCTGAGACCCATGTACTGAGGCTCTAGACCCAGGACTGAGGCTGTGGACCCTAGGACTTTAAGCTCTGGAGCCCAGGACTGAGGCTGTAGAACCCAGGACTGAGGCTGTAGACCCAGGACTGAAGCTCTGGACCCAGGACTCCTGAGGCTGTAACCCAGACTCGAGGGCCTGTAGAACCCAGACTGGAGCCTGTAGACCAGTCCTGGTCTAGAGTCCTCAGTCCTGGGAAGAGGCGCAGTCCTGGGTCTACAGCCTCAGTCCTGGGTCTACAGCCTCAGTCCCCTGGGTCTACAGCCTCAGTCCTGGTCTACAGCCACGTCCTGGTCTACAGCCTCAGTCCTGGGTCTACAGCCTCAGTCCTGGGTCTAGAGCCTCAGACCTGGTTCTACAGCTCAGTCCTCGGGTCTACAGCCGCAGTCCTGGGTCCTACAGCCTCAGTCGTGGGTCCAAGAGCTTCAGTCCTGGGACTAACAGCCTCAGTCCTGGTCCTACAGCCTCAGTCCTGGTCCAGAGCGTCAGTCCTGTGTCCACCCGCCTCAGTCCTGGGTCTAGAGCCTCAGTCCTGGGTTCTACAGCCTCACCCTGGGTCTGAAAAAACCTCAGTCTTAGGTCTACAACCTCAGTCCTGGGGTCCAGAGCATGATCTAGGGTCCTATAGCCTCAGTCCTGGGTCTACAGCCTCAGTCCTGGTACTACAGCCTCAGTCCTGGTCTCAGAGCCTCAGTCCTGGGTTCCAGAGCTTCAGTCCTGGGTCGCTACAGCCTCAGTCCTGGGTCTACAAGCCTCAGTCCTGGGTCAGAGCCTCAGTCCTGGGTGCTATCAGGCCTCAGTCCTGGATCTACAGCCGCAGTCCTGGGTCTACAGCCTCAGTCCCCCTTGTTCAAGAGCCTCAGTCCTTGGTCTACAGCTCAGTCTGGTCTACAGCCTCAGTCCTGGTCGTAGAGCCTCAGTTCCTTGGGTCTACAGCCTCAGTCCCTGTTGTCTACAGCCTCATCCTGGGGTCCTAGAAGCTCATCCTGGTTCTACAGCCTCAGTCCGGGGTCTAGAGCCTCAGTCCTGGTCTAACTGCTCAGTCCTGGGTCTGACACCTCAGTCCCTTGGTCTACAGGCCTCAGTCCTGTGTTCAGAGCTTCAGTCCTCGGGTCCGACAGCACTCAAGTCCTGGGTCTAAAAGCCTCAGTCCTCGGTGTAGAGGCTCAGTCCGTTCCTTAAGACTCAGTCCTGGGTCTACAGCCTCATCCTGGGTCTAGAGCCTCAGTACTGGGTCTACAGCCTCAGTCCTGGATCTACACCCAGTCCGGGGTCTACAGTCCTTAGTCCTGGGTCTACATTCCTCAGCTCCTGGTCTACAGTCAGCCTCAGTCCTAGGGTCCACAGGCCTCTATCGCTGGGGGGGGGGGGCTGGTCTAAAGCCTCAGTCCCTGTGTAGGAGGCTCAGTCGCTGTGCTCACAGCCTCAGTCCGGATCTACTGCCTCAGTCCTGGGTCTACAGGCTCAGTCCTTGATACCGCCTCAGTCCTGGATTCTACAGCCCACCATGGGTCCTAAACGCTCATCGGGTCTACAACCTCAGTGCCTGGTCTACAAGCCTCATCCTGGTCTACAGCCTCAGACCTGGTTCTACAGGCCTCTAGTCCAGGTCCAGAGCTTCAGTCCTGGGTCTACACAGCCTCAATCCGGGGTCTAAAGCCTTCCAGTCCCTGGATCTACAAGCCTCAGTCCGGGTCTACAGCCTCTTCCTGGGTCCTACATCCTCAGCCATGCGTCTAAAACCTCAGTCCTGGGTCTACACCTCAGCCCTGGGTCAAATAGCCTCAGTCCTGGTCTACAGCCTCAGTCCCGGGGTCCAGAGCTTCAGTCTGGGTTAGATGCTCAGGTCCTGGTGTCTACCTGCCTCAGTCCTGTCAGAGCCTCAGCTCCTGGGTCTAAACCTCAGTCCTGGGTCTAGAAGCCTCAGCCTGGTCTAGAGCCTCAGTCCTGTGGGTAGAAGGCTCATTCCTGGCTACAGCCTCAGTCCTGGGTCTGAGAGCTCATCCTGGTCTAGAGCCTCATCCTGGGTGTAGAGGCTCATCCTGGGTCTACAGCCTCATCCTGGGTCTACACCTCAGTCTGGGTCCTACAGCCTCAGTCTGGGTCTACAGCCTCATTCCTGGACTACAGCTCAGTCCACTGGGTCTAGAGCTCAGTCCTGGTCTAACAGGCCTCAGTCCTGGTCTACAGCCTCAGTCCTGGGTCTACAGCCCTCGACCTGGGTCCAGAGCTTCAGTCCTGGTCTACAGCCTCAGTCCTGGGTCTACAGCCTCAGTCCTAGGGTCCAGAGCTCATCCTGGGGGTCCACAGCCACAGTCCTGGTCTAGAGCCTCAGTCCTGGGTCTACAGCCTCAGCCCTAGGTCTAGAAACCTCAGTCTTAGGTCTACAACCTCAGTCCTGGGTCCCAGAGCTTTAGGTCCTGGGTCTATAGCCAATTCATCCCTGGGTCTACAGCCTCAGTCCTGGGTCTACAGCCTCAGTCCCCTGGGTCTAGAGCCTCAGTCCTTGGGGTCCAGAGCTTCATCCTGGTCCACAAAGCTCAGTCCTGGGTCTACAGCCTCAGTCCTGGGTCTAGAGCCCGCAGTTCTGGGTCTACAGTCGTCAGTCCTGGATCTACAGCCTCATTCCTGGGTGCTACAGCCTCAGTCCATGGTCTAGAGCCTCAGTCCTGGTCTACAGCCCAGTCCCTGGGTCTACAGCCTCAGTCCTGTCTAAGCCTCAGTCCTGGGTCTTACAGCCTCAGTCCCTGTGTCTACAGCCTCAGCTCCTGGGTCAAGAGCCTCAGTCCCTGGGTCCTACAGCCTCAGTCCTGGGTCAAGAGCCTCAGTCCTGGGTCTAACAGCTCATCCAGGGTCTACATCCTCAGTCCTGGGTCTATTACAGCCTTCAGTCTGGGTTCAGAGCTCAGTCCCGGTCCACATCCTCAATCCTGGTCTAAAGCCTCAGTCCTGGGGTGGAGAGGCTCATCCTGTGCCTACAGCCTACAGTCCTGGGCTACAGCCTCAGTCCTGGCAAGAGCCTCATGCTTGGGTCTACAGCCTCATCCTGGATCTACACCTCAGTCCTGGTTCTAACAGCCTTAGTCCCAGGGTCTAACAGCCTCAGTCCTGGGTCCAAGCAGCCTCAGTCCTGGTCACAGGCCTCAGATCCTGGGTCTACAGCCTCAGTCCCGGGTCAAGAGCCCAGTCCTGGGTCACAGCTCAGTCCTGGGATACACCTCAGTCCTGGTTACAGCCCAGTCCCTGGGTCTACAGCTTCAGTCCTGGTCCACAGCCTCAAATCCTGGGTCTAAAGGCCTCAGTCTGGGTCTAACAGCCTCAGCCATGGGTCTACAGCCTCAGTCCTAGGGTCTACAAGCCCTTAGTCCCTGGTACTACTGCCTCATCCTGGGTCTGCAGCCTCATTCCCGTTGGTCTAGATCCCAGTCCTGGGTCAACACGCCTCAGACCACTAGGGTCTTCGCCTCATCCACTGGGTCTACACAGCCTCAGTGCAGTGTCTGAAAACCTCAGTCCTGGTCAACAGCCTCAGTCCTGGTCCACAGCCACAATCCTGGGGTCTAAAGCTCATCCTGTCTACAGGCCCAGCCTGGTCTAGAGCCTCTGTCCTGGGTCTACAGCTCAGTTCCTTGGTCTACAGCCTCAGTCCTGGTCTACAGCCTCCAGTCCTGGTCAGAGCTTCAGTCCTAGGTCCACAGCCTCAATCCTGGGTCTAAAAAGCTCAGTCCTGGGTGTAGAGCTCATTTTCCCTGGGTCCTACAGCCTCAGTCCGGTCTAGAGCCTCCAGTCCTGGGTCTACAGACACATCCGGGATACAGCCTCAGTCCTGGGTCCCAACAGCCTCAGTCCTGGGGTCCCCCTACAGGCCAGTCCTGGTAATATATCATCCTCAGTCCTCGTGTCCACAGCCTCTTTCCTGATCTAAAGCCTCAGTCCTGGGTCTACAGCCCTCAGATCCTGGTCTACAGCCTCACCAATGGGTTCTAAAACCTCAGTCCTGGGTCCTACAACCTCAGCCCTTGGTCCTATAGCCTCAGTCCTGGGTCTACAGCCTCAGTCCTGGGTCCCTACCGCCTCAGTCCCTGGGTCCACAGCTCAGTCCTGGGTCTACAGAGCTCGTCCTTGGTCTACAGACCAGTCCTGGGTCTATAGTTCCCCCCCTCAGTCCCAGGGTCTCCAGTCCCCCTCAGTCCTGGGTCTACAGCCTCAGTCAAGGGTCTACAGCCTCGTCCTGGTCTACGCCTCAGTCTGGTCTACACCTCAGTCCTGGGATACAGCCCTCAGTCCTGGTCTACCAGCCTCATTCCTGGGTCCAGAGCTTCAGTCCTGGGTCCACAGCCTCAATACGGGGTCTAAAGCCTCATCCTGGTCTAAAACCTTCAGCCCTGGGTCTACAGCCTCATCCTGTCTACAGCCGTTATCCCAGGGTCTACAGCATCAGGCCTGGGTCTACATCCTCAGTCCTGGGTCTATAGCCTCAGTCCTGGGTCTACAGCCTCCAGTCCTGGGTCTATAGCCTCAGTCCTGGTCTACAGCCTCAGTCCTTGGTCTACAGCCCAGTCCTGGGTGCTACAACCTCAGTCCTGGTCCTACAGCCTCAGTCCTGGGTCTACAGCATCAGACCTGGATCTACAAGCACTCAGTCCTGGGTCTAGAGCCCTCAGTCCTGGTTCTACAAGGCTGCAGTCCTGGGATACAGCCTCAGTCCTGGGTCTACAGCTCAGTCCTGGGTCTACAGCCTCAGGTCCAGGTATCATAGATGCCTCAGTCCTGGGCTCATAGCCCTCGTCCTGGTTCTATATCCTAGTCCCTTGTTCTACAAGCCTCTGTCTTTGTAGACCCAGACTGGTCACAGCCTCAGTCCCCTGGGGTCTAAACAGCCACAGTCCGGGACTACAGCCTCAAGTCCTGGGTCTACACCTCAGTCCTGGGTCTACAGCCTCAGGTCCCTGGGTCTAGAGCACGTCCTGGGCTACAGCTCAGTCCTGGGTCTACGCCTCAGTCCTGGGTCTACATCCTCAGTCCTGGGTCGAGAGCTTCAGTTCCTGGTGTCCACAGCCTCATCCCTGGTCTAAAAGCCTCAGTCCCTGGTCCTAGAGCCTCAGATCCTGGGTCTAGAGCCCTCAGGTCCTCGGTCTAAGCCCTCCAGTTCCTGGGTCCTACAGCCTCAGTCCTGGGTCTTCAGCCTCAGACCTGGTCTAAAACCTCAGGTCACTGGGTTCTACAACCTCATCCTGGGTCCAGAGCTTAGTCCTGGGTCGACAGCCTCAGTCCCTGGGTCTACAGCCTCTTCCTGGGTCTAACAGCCGCATCCTGGGTCTAAACAGGCACAAGTCTGGATCTTACAAGACCAGCCTGGTCTATAGCCTCAGTCCTGGGTCTACAGACTCTGCCCGGTCTATAGCCTCAAGTCCTGGGTTTACAGCCTCACCCTGGGTTCTAAAACCTCAGTCCTGGTCAGAGCTTTAGTCCTGGTCTATACCTCAGTCCTGGGTCTACAGCCCTCAGCCCTGGGTCTAAAAACCTTCAGTCCTGGGTCTACAACCTCAGCCTGGGGTCTAAAGCCTCAAGTCCCTGGTCCAAGCTTCATCCTGGTCCACAGCCTCAATCCTTGGTCTAAAGCCTCATGTCCTGGGTCTTACAAACCTCAGCCCTGGTCTTACAGCCTCAGTCAGGTCCAGAGCTGGGTTAGTTAGGGTCCAGGCCCCCCACATCCTAACCCTAACCCCATGGAGATCCAGGCCCGCCGCCCATACGACCTGCACATAGGCCCCCCTGGAGTCAGGGCTTCGTCCAACACCAAACCTAACCCCCATGGAGATCCAGCCGCCCCAAGCCTGCACATAGCCCCCCTGGAGGTCCAGGGCTTCTCCACAACTAACCTTTACCCCATGAGATCCAGGCCGCCCCCCTGGAGAACAGGGCTTCCCCACGAGCATTTTCCTGCTTTAATTTGAACCCTTTGATTTTGTTCCCCAAACTGTTTTGACCACTGAGCACGCTTATCTAAGTTTGATTCATATAATAATATTAATTCAAAAATAAGCTAGAATCAAAAATTTACAATGAATGGACTACCTTATTTTCCTGGGGGTGAATATGCGCATAATCGCCTGGCATAATTTGCTCTGAAAGGACAAAAGCGGTCGTTTCTGAAGCCTTCTTGAATGCGAGACTCCCCTCTTAGTGGTGCAATAAAATTATCCAGGGGAATAGAGATGGAAGAGATCCACTTTTAAGCGGCATGATGGCCGATCCGGTGTAAAATCCTCCGGTGTGAAATTTACTACAGACTAAATGCTGAATTTATTCAGTAAAAATCATCAAAACAGCTGCAATATGGAGAAATTAAAGCTGGGGTACTACTTTTTTCCCTTTCATAACGAGCTTTTGTTTGTTGTACCCAAAGAGTAGAAGTTGTGAGCATCAAACAGATTTTTAAGTACATTTGGTATGAATACCAATGTGCCACATTACCATTTGATAATCTCATTTAACTTCAATTGAGTGGATTTTAAATAGAATTTAAAAATGGTGATAATCGTTGCGTTAAACTCACATTCCTATGTGATTAATCAACTCATTTTTTTTTTATTGTATGACAGCCGCTATCATTTTTTAATTGCTTCTGGGAACGAATGGTGCCACTACTCTAAGCATTTTACAATTTGGTTAAACCGTATTTTATTATCAAAGTGATCAATGATGCACTGGTAGACCTTGTGTAGACCCTGTATTTTTTGTTTTTTCCAGTGATTTTATACATCTACACCTAAGACACATTCTTTTCATATTATTAAAACAAACAAATAATTCGATCGAAATTTGAAAGCAGTAGTCCAGTAAATAAAATAATATATATGATTGGTTACTTAAAAGTATTATACAGTAGAAATTAAAATAAGATAATTCATGCACAGAAAATTGGATAGTTGAATACTAAATTAAATGTATTTCAGTAGTACATTTATTTATTTTATAATTTTAACACTAATCTTATTTTTTTGACTATTTGAGCACTCAGGTTATACGGTGAGTAGTCCCGCACTATATAGTGACGGTGTGGATAGGATATAGTGTGGACTTCGATACAGCCACATATTTCAACTGATCTATTGTAAAAGTGGAATTTGAATAAACAACATACGACTGTCACCATAGTAACACATAGGCTCACAACCGTGTGTTTCTTTTTTAACTGAAAGCTTGCTGTCATTCTGATACATCCTCCTAAACATTTTTATTTGGTAAGAGACAGATTTTTATGTTGTATTTTGTTTGAATCATCATTTACCATTTAAAATGTTGTTTGTTGAGTTTATATCACATGTTATGGGTGAGAGATTATAAAATGAGTCTTTGTTGCCTTTCCTCTAGTCTGTGTGAGAGTGAACCTCTGTGTATGTATTTCATGGTCATGTGCTGTGTGTCCTGTGTGTTTGGGCCCCTCACTTTAATTGACCATGCAAACCCTCTCTCTTTATTGCATGTCTCTGAAATACTACATGTATATTGTGATATCGAAGGCTCTTCTTAAACTGAGGAGGAAGATCTGAACATAAACTTGGAGCCTATATTTTTCTGACCATATGAATTATAGATCACAAAGCTTTATGCATAGAATTGATCCTGATAAAAATTATCCTTCAAATAAAACACTGATTGTTCTATATTATCAAACATCACATTGAGAAAAGATTCAGCAAGAAAAAAGTATATCTCTTGTACATGTTTTAATAGCAGAGTTTAAATAAACGCAAATTTGAGGCAACAGGACTCCTTGAACCAATTAAGTCACCTTTTTAATATAATTGGTATATTAGCCGGAGACGATGGATAAGAGAGAATAGAGAGAGTGACTTATGAATTAGAGGGTTATGAAATGTTCTGTACAAACCGCCAACACAAAGAGAGGAGGGGGAGTGGCCTCTATACGTGGACAAAAACATGGAACTGTTCAATTGTAAATGATGTGTGTTTAGCGATAGATGACCTTTTTGAGTGTGTCACGATAGATCTAGCAATTCCAAACAGAAAAACTTATTGTAAGCTGCCGTTTACTGACACCCATATCCGACTTGAAACTATTTAAGGAATGATGGAAAAAGATATTTAATAATAGAAACAAACAAATTATCATATGCGGAGACTATTAACATTACACCTTTTAAATTCTAATAAACATGTACATACCGATCAATTTATATGACACCATGTTACTTTGGGTCTTGTTCCCACTTATCAGGCAGACCCACGAGAATCACATCTCAAGAGCCCTAACTCTTATAGACAATATATCTGCAACATTTTAGACGACAAGTATAACTGGAGGTGGTGTTAGTAGAATGATTTAGTGATCATTTACCGGTCTTCATGAGTATGATGTCAACAGCAATATTTCCCCCAAACCAGTAAAAAGGGTCTTTTTTCAACGAGTTACACAGAACAATACTTTTAGCATTAATGCATGACTAGCGAGGCCTAAACAGGGATCCTATTTTTTTCAAAAGTTTGATGTACAATGGAGCTTACAATTTGTTTCTTGACATTTTCCTCACACTTTATGATAGCACTGTCCAACTCAAAAAAGTGCGTTGCACAAGAAAGCAAAACACAAAACTCCATGGTTAACAAGAGGCCTTGTAAACAGCTGCAAAAAGAAAAATTACTGGTATAGGCAATTTCTTAGGTATCAACGACAGAAACTGAACCAAAAATACAAAACAGATAAAAATAAATTAACATATCATGGATGAGAACCAAGCAGAAACAGATATTAGAAAGATTTACTTCAAAAAGAAAAAAGACATAAAGGAATTTGATTGTATTGAATAGCGGTTATTGTCGTTGCTCTAACAGCCTGTGTTTATCCTGGAGTATTATTTTGAAAATGACATGATTGTTTAGACAAAAAGAAGATTGCAAATGGTTTTTAAAAATTTCTATTTCTTTGTTAATATAGGGCCTGAGGTTGGCAGGAAAATCCCAGAAAACAAGGATCAGCTAAGAGAACTCATTGAAACAAATCACATCGATGTTTATCGCCCCCACAACAAAAAAGACGAGAAGGGAAGTCCCAATGTCATTGCAGAGGAACTGTAAAAATAAAAACATCTGGGTGATATTAAGGACTCGACATAGACTGTCCGATAATGTAGCAGAGGAAATTGCGAAACCGTTCACACATATCGCAACTTATCTTTTCAGCTGGATAATTTCCCTCATAAATGAAACTCGCAAAAGTCATACCAATTTTTAAAGCTGGAGAAGACAAACACCACATTACAACTATTCGGCCTGTTTCCCTTCTGCCACAGTTTCCTAAAAATATTGAGAAAAAGTATTTGACACAGACCTTCGCTGCTTTATTTTGAAAACCACAATTTACCTGTCCAAATAGTCAATATTGATTTAGACAAAACAGATCACTTCAACTAGCTACTAATTGATTTAATTGAAGAAATTACTCAATGTTATTGAGAAAAATAAATTGTTTTAGGGATTTTGCATTGACCATCAAAAAGCGTTCGAATACCAATGACCACCATATTTTGAACACCAATTTGAGAAGCTATTGGCATCAGGGGACAGCCAAAACAATGGTTAGAGAAGTTAATTAAGTGAGAGAAGGCAGCTGGACAGATTGACCAACCACAATCTGATTTAAGAACATAACGTGTGAGTACCTCAGATCAATTACCTTGGACCCACTTAAATCATATGTACATAAATGATATATGTTCAATATCAAAACTTTATGAAATTCATTCTCTTTGCCGATGACACAAATATCATATGTGCAGGTGATGATCTGGAGCAGCTCTTGGCCGTTGTAACTGTTGAAATGAACAAACTAAAGACCTGGTTTAATACAAACAAGTTGTCATAAATATAAAAAAAACCAGATTACTGCTTTTAGCAATCGCAGATGTAATATTCACTGTCAAGATTGTCCCATTTGACGAACAGAAATGAAAAAGTCACCAAATACATTTTTAGGAGTTGTAATAGATGATAAATAGCCTGAAACCCCACATACATTTCATCAGGTCAAAATTGCTAAATGTGTTGGAATGAGTGAGGATAGCAAGTCATTTACTCAACACCATGCTCTTCTATTATTGTATCGTTCTTTCTCATCCATGTCATATTTACATTACTGTGTTGAAGTGTGGTTAACTGCTACAAATCCCACTTACAGCCTCTATCTCGAATGCAGAAAAAGGCCTAAGGATTGTCTCTAATGTTCACAAAAGCATCATACTCACCCACTGTTCATCAGAGTAGGAAGAATTTAACCCTTTGTATTATGTTGAAAAAAAATTACATTGATTATGTAGCGGGTCATTTTGACCGCAGAGGAGACAAGAGGATTAGACTAAAGATTTCATAAATATAGCGTTGGGAATTAAAAATGTATTGTAGTCACTTTTATAAATATTATATATAGCCTACGATATAGTTGTTATTGGTTTAAACCTTTTTCTGTGACTGTTTTGAGTGCATTACACGAGTACGGGTCTAAATGACCCTGCAACATAATCATGTAATTTTTTTCAACCTAATACAAGGGTTAAATTCTTCAACTCTATGAACAAGTGGGAGTATGATCTTGTAGTGAACATTAGAGACAATCCTTATGGCCTTTTTCCTGCATTGGAATCGTGATCAGGGCTGTAAGTGGGATTTGTAGCAGTTTCCCCACACTTCAACACAGTAATGGAAATATGACATGATGAAAGAACGATACAATAATAGAAGAGCTTGGTGTTGAGTAAATGACTTGCTCACCCCTCATCATTCCAACACATTTAGCAACTTTTGACCTGATGAAATGTATGTGGGTTTCCTCCAGATATTTTTATCATCTATTACAACATCCTAAAAATGAATTTTTGGTGAACTTTTTCCATTTCTGTATCGTCAATGACAATCTTGACAGGAATATTACATCTGCGATGCTAAAAATCATAATCTTGGTTTTTTTTATATTAATTGACTACTTGTTGTATTAAACCAGGTCTTTAGTTTTTTCATTTTCAACAGTTACAACCGGCCAAGAGCTGCTCCAGATCATCACCCCTGCACATATGATATTTGTGTCATCGGCAAAGAGAATGAATTTCATTAAGTTTGATATTGTACATTATCATTTATGTACATTATGAATAAAGTGGGTCCAAGTATTGATCCTTGAGGTACTCCACACGGTTATGTTCTTAAATCCGATTTGTGTTGGTCAATCTTTACCAGCGTGCCTCTCTCACTTAAATCACTCTCTAACCATTTGTTTAGGCCTGCCCCTTATGCCATAGCTCTCATATTTGTGTATCAAAATATGGTGGTCAATGTAATCGAACGCTTTTGAAGGTCAATGATAATCCCTAAAACAAATTTTATTTTCTCAATAACATTAGTAATTTCTTCAATTAAATCAATCAGTGCAGTGAAGGGATCTGTTTTTGTCTAAATCCATATTGACTATTGGACAGTAAATTGGTTTTCAATAAAGCAGCCGAAGTCTAGTGTCACATACTTTTTCCTAATATTTTAGAAAACTGTGGCAGAAGGAAACAGGCCGATAGTTTTAAAGTGGTGTTTGTCTCCAGCTTGTAAAAATTGGTATGGACTTTGCGAGTTTCATTTGTGAGGGAAATTCTCCTCCTGAAAAGAAAAATTTGCAGATATGTGTGAAAACGTTTAGACAATTCCTCTGCTACATTTTCGGACAGACCTCATGTTCGATGATCATTAATACACCAGATGTTTTATTTTTACAGTTCCTAAATACATTGAGGACTTCCTTTTCTCTCTGTTGGGGGCGATAAACATCGAATGAGAATTTGTTCAATGATTTTTCTCTTAGCTGATCCATTGTTTCTGGGATTTTTCCTGCCACTCAGGCCCTATATTAACAAAGAAATTATTAAAACCATTTGCAATCTTCTTTTTGTCTCAAACAATCATGTCATTTTCAAAAAAACTCAGATAACACAGGCTGTTAGAGCCACGACCAATAACGCTATTCAATAACATTCGCAAATCCTTTAATGTCATTTTTCTTTTTTGAAAAGTAAATCTATTAATATTTGTTTCTGCTGGTTCTCATCATGCTAGTTAATTTTATTTTTATATGTTTTGTATTTTTGTTCAGTTTCAGTCGTTTGATACCTAAGAAATTTGCCTATACAAGTACATTTTTCTTTTTGCAAGCGTTTACAAGGGTCCTCTGTTAACCATGGAGTTTTGTGTGCTTTCTTGTGTCACTTTTTGATGGACAGTGCTTATCATAAAGTGTGAGAAATGTCAAGAAACAAATTGGAAGCTCCATTTACATCAACATGAAAAAATAGATCCCATTTTTGCCTCGCTAGATCATGCTTTAATGCTAAAAAGGATTGTTCTGTTGAACTCGTTGAAAAAAGACCCTTTTTACTGGTTTGGAAATATTGCTGTTGCCATCATACATCATGAAGACCGGTAAATGATCACTCCACATCATCACTAACACACCTCCAGTTACCTTGTCGTCTAAAATGTTGCAGAAGATATTGGTTCTATAAGAGTGGCACAATGAGATGTGATTCCTCGTGGGTCTGCTGAAAGTGGGAACAAGCCAAAGAAAACAAGGTGTCAATAAAATTCCTCTGTATGTTACATGTTTTATTAGAATATAAAAGGTTAATGTTAAAGTCTCCGATATGAATAAATTCGTTTGTTTCTATTATAAATATCTTTTCCATCCATTCCCTTAATAGTTTCAAGTCGATCTGGTGTCCTGTAAAACGCAGCTAACATAATGTTTTACTTGTTTGGAATACTAGATCTACGTGACACACGCAAAAGGTCATCTATCCGCTAAACACAAATCATTTACCATAGAACAGTTCATGTTTTGTCCACGTATAAGCCACTCCCCTCCTCTCTTGTGTTTGCCGGTTTGTACAGAACATTTCATAACCCACTAATTCAAAGTCACTTCTCACTATTCTCTCTTAACCACGACTCCGAATTACCAATTATATTTAAAGTGACTTAAATTGGTCAAGGATCTCCTGGAGTGCCCTTCAAAATTTGCGTATAAACTCTCCTGCTAGAAAAACTGTACAAAGAGATATACTTCTTCTTGCATGAATCTTTTTCTCAATGTAGATTGTTTGTAAAATTAATAAGAACAATCATGTTAGTATTTTGAAGGATATTTTTATCAGATCAATTTCATGCATAAGCTTTGTGAACAATAATTTCATATGGTCAGAAAAACTCATGGGGCCGCCACCGGGGGGCCCCTCCCTCCAAGTTTATGTTCAGATCTTCAACCTCATTTCAGAAGAGCCTTCCGCTATCACAACTATCCAAGTAGTAATTTCAGAACATGAATAAAGAGAGAGGGTGCATGGTCATAAGTGAGGGGCCCCAAACACAACAGACACACACCACATGACCCATGAAAACCATACACAAGTTCACTCTCACACAGAACTAAGAGAAAAGGCAACAAAGACTCATTTTATAACTCTTCAACCCAAAACATGTGATTAAGAAACTCAACAAACTACATTAAATTGTAAAACAGGATGATCAAACAAATACAACAGAAAATTGTCTCTTACCAAATAAAAAGTTGAGGAGGATGTATCAAATGACAGCAAGCTTTCAGTTATAAAGAAACACGGTGTGAGCTATGTGTTACTATGGACAGTCCCGTATGTGATTATTCAAATCACTTTAACAATAGAATCATTTGAAAATTTGTGGCTGTATCCGAACGTCCCCCCACCCCACTAAAATATTTCCCCTCTCCACACAGTCACTATATAGTGGCGGGACTATACACGTAAACCTGAGTGCTCAAATTAGTCAAAAAAAAAGATTAGTGTAAAATTAAAAATAAATAAAAGTAACTACTTAAATACATTTAATTTAGTAATTCAACTATCCAATTTTCAGTGCATGAAATTTATTTTATTTTAATTTCTACTATATAATACTTTTAATTAACCATAAATTATATTATTGTATTTACTGGACTACTGCTTTCAAATTTCGATCGAATTATTTGTTTTAATTAATATGATAAAGAATGTGCTTAGGTAGATGTATAAAATCACTGAAAAAAACAGGCTACACAAGGTCTACCCCAGGCATCATAGATCACTTTATAATAAATACGTTTAACCAAATTGTAAAATGTAGAGTAGTGGCACATTCGATCCCCAGAAGCAATTAAAAATGACAAGGGCTGTCAAACAATAAACAAATTGAGTTGATTAATCACATAGTAATGTGAGTTAACGCACGATTAATCACAATTTTAACCATTCTATTTCAAATCCACTCCAAATGATGTTAAATGAAGATTATCAAATGTAATGGCACATTGTTATTCATACAAATGTACTTAAATATGTTAGACTGCTCACAACCTCTACTTTTGGTACAACCAACAAAAGCTGTTAATGAAAGGGAAAATGAAGGTACCCCATCTTTATTTCTCCCCATATTGCGCCAGCTTTTCTGATGATTTTTACTGAAGTAAATTCAGCATTTAGTCTGTAGTAAATTTCACAACCGGAGGAATTTTATCACCGGATCGGCCATCAGCCGCCTTAAAAGTGGAAACTCTTCCATCCTATCCCCCTGGAATAATTTTATTGCACCACCTAAGAGGAGTCTGCATTCCAGAAGAGCTCAGAAACGACAGCTTGTCCTTTCAAGCAATTAGCCAGGCGATTAGGCGCATATCCACCCCCAGGTAAAATAATATTCATTCAAGTACGATTTTTGATTCTAGCTAGTTTTGAAAAATATAATACTATGAATCAAACTAGATAAGTGCCTCAGTGTCAAAACATGTTTGGGGAACAAAATCCAAAGGTTTTGCAAATTAAAGCAGTGAAAATGGTGTGTGGAAGCCCTGGTTCTCCAGGGGCGGCCTGGATCTCATGGGGGTTAAGGTTGGTGTGAGAAGCCCAGGAACTCCAGGGGGCTATGTTGCAGGCGTGGGGCCCTGGAATCTCCCATGGGGGATAAGTTAGGTGTGGAGAAGCCCAGACCTCCAGGGGCGTATGTGCAGGCGTGGGGGCGGCCTTGATCTCCATGGGGTTAGGGTTAGGTGTGCGGGAGGCCTGGACGCCCTAACCCTAACCCAGCTCTGGACCCAGACTGAGGCTGGAGACCCAGGCTGAGGTTGTAGACCCAGACTGAGGCTTTAGACCCACAATTGAGGCTGTGGAACCCAGGAACCTGAAGCTCTGGACCCAAGGACCCTGAGGCTAAAAGCCCAGGGCTGAGGTTGTAGACCCATGACTGAGGTTTTAGACCCAGGGCTGAGGCTGTAGACCCAGACTGAGCGATAGACCCCAGGACTAAAGCTCTGGACCCGACTAGGTTAGACCCAGGCTGAGGCTGTAAACCCAGGACTGAGGCTATAGACCCAGGCTGAGTCTGTAGACCCAGACTGAGGCTATAGACCGCCAGGGCTGATCTGTAGATTCCAGGACTGAGCCTGTAGACCCTGGACTGAGGCTGTAGACCCAGGACTGAGGCAGGAGACCCAGGACTGAGGCTGTAGACCCTGGACTAAAGCCTCTGGACCCAGACTGAGGTTGTAGACCCATGACTGGAGGTTTTAACCAGGACTGAAGGCTGAAGACCCAGACTGAGTCTGAGACCCAGGAACTGAGGCTACTAGACCCAGACTGAGCCTCTAGACCCAGGACTGAGGCTCTAGACCAGGACTGAGCATTAGACCCAGGATTGAGGCTGTGGACCCAGGACTGAAGCTCTGGACCCAGGACTGAGGCTGTAGTACCCAGGACTGATGCTGTAGACCCAGGACTGAGCCTGTAGACCCAGGACTGATGCTCCTAAAGACCCAGGACTGAGGCTGTAGACCCAGACTGGAGCTGTAGACCCAGACTGAGGCTGTAGACCCCGACTGTGGCTGTAGACCCAGGCCTGAGGCTGTAGACCAGTCCTGGGTCTACAAGACGAGGCTGTAAGAACCAGGACTTAGGCTATAGACGCAGACTGAGGCTATAGACCCAGGACTGGGCTATATACCCAGGAACGAGGCTGTAGAACCCCGGACTGAGCCTGAGACCCAGGACTGAGGTGTACCCAGATGAGCCGGTAGACCCAGGACTGATGCTCAGACCCATGACTGATGCTGTAATCCAGGACTGAGCTGTAGACCCAGGACTGAGGCCTGTAGACCCATACTGGAGGTTTGTAGACCCAGGACGAGCTAAGACCCAGGACTGAGGCTGTAGACCAGACTGAGCTATAGACCCAGGACTGAGGCCCTGTAGACCCAGGACTGAGGCTATGGGACCCAGGACTGAGGCGGTAGACCCAGGACTGATGGTTGGGTTGGTAGACCCAGGACTAAGGCTGTAGACCCAGGGACTGAGTCTGTAGACCCAGGGCAGAGGTTTTAAGACCCAGGACTGAGGCTTAGACCCAGTTTTTTATTGGAGGCTGTGGACCCAGGACTGAAGCTCTGGACCCCAGGACTGAGGCTAGACCCCAGGAACTGAGGCTGTATCCCAGGACTGAGCTGTAGACCCAGTACTGAGGCTTAGACCCAGGACTGAGGCTGTAGACGCCATGACTGAGGCTGTAGACCCAGACTGAGGCTGTAGACCCAGGACTGAGGCCCTAAAGACCCAGACTGAGTCTGTAGAACCCAGACTGAGCCTGTAGACCCAGGACTGAGCCTGTAGACCCAGGACTGAGGCTTAGACCCAGGACTGAGCTGTAGACCAGGACTAGGCTATAGACCCAGGCTGAGGTTGTAGACCCAGGACTGAGGTTTTAGACCCCATGGCTAGGCTGTAGACACAGGACTGAGGCTCGTAGACCCAGGACTGAGGCTGTAGATACCAGAAAGAGGCTGTGGACCCAGGACTGAGGCGTATCCCCAGACGGAGCTGTAGAACCCAGCCTGAGGCTGTGGACACAGACTGAGCTGTATCCTCATGACTGAGTCTGTAGACCCCGGACTGAGGCTCTAGACCCAGGACTGAGGCTGTAGACCCCAGACTGAGCCTCTACACCCAGGACTGAGGCTTTAGACCGCAGGATTGAGGCTGTGGACCCAGGACTGAAGCTTCTGGACCCAACTGAGCTGGTAGACCCAGGACATGAGCTGTAGACCCATGAACTGAGCCTGTAGACCCAGGACAGAGGCTCTAGACCCAGGACTGAGTGCTTGTAGACCCAGGACTGAGGCTTTAGACCAGGATTGAGCTGTGACCCAGGACTGAGGCTGTAGACACCAGGACTAGGTTTTAGACCACAGCACTGAGGCTGTAGACCCAGGACTGAGGCTATAGACCCAGGGCTGACCTGTAGACCAGGACTGAGGCTCGAGACCCAGGACTGAGGCGCAGACCCAGGACTGAGGCTGTAGACCCAGGACTGACGCTGTAGACCCAGGACCTGAGGCGTAGACCCAGGGCTGAGGCTGTAGACCAGGACTGAGGGCTTAGACCCAGGATTGAGCTGTGGACCCAGGAATGAAGCTGTAAACCCAGGACGAGGCTGTAGACCCAGTGACTGAGGCTGTTATCCCAGACTGGAGCCTGTAGACCAGGACTGAGGCTCTACGACGCCGGACTGAGCTGTAGACCCAGACTGAGCCCTGGAGACCCAGGACTGAGGCTGTAGACCCAGGACGGAGGCTGTAGACCCAGGGACTAAGCTGTAGACCCAGGATGAGGCTGTAGATCCAGGACTGAGGCGGTAGACCCAAACTGAGGCTCTAGACCCAACTGAGGCTGTAAGACCCAGGACTGAGGCTGTAGCACAGGACTGAGCTCTACACCCAGGACTGAGGCTTTAGACCCAGATGAGCTGTGCACCCAGGGACTGAAGCCTGAACCCTGGACTGAGGCGTGTAAACCCAGACTGAGGCTGTGATAGACCCAGGACTGAGCCTGTAGACCCAGGACTGAGGCTCTAGACCCAGACTGAGGCTGTAGACCCAGACTGAGGCTCTAGACCCAGTACTGAGCTGTGACCCAGGACTGAGCTGTAGACCCAGGACTGAGGCTCTAGACCCTGGACTGAGGCTGAGACCCAGGACTGAGCTGTAGACCCAGGACTGAGCTCTAGACCCAGGACTGAGGCTGAGACCCATGACTGAGGCTGTAGATCCAGGACTGAGCCTGTAGACCAGGACTGAGGCTCTAGACCCAGGACGAGGCTGAGACCCAGGACTGAGGCTGTGGACCCAGGCCTAAGCTCTGGACCCAGAATGTGGCTCTAGACCCAGGACTGAGGTCTGGTAGACCCAGGACTGAGGCTGTAGACCCAGACTGGAGGCTATAACCCAGGACTAAGCACTGGACCCAGGACTGAGGTTGTAGACACTAGACTGAGGTTTTCAGACCCAAGGCTGAGGCTGTAACCCAGGGCTGAGGCTCTAGACCCAGGACTGAGCTGGTAGACCCAGGACTGGAAGCCTGGACCCAGGACTGAGCTGTGACCCAGGACTGAGGCTGTAGACCCAGGACTGGAAGCTCTTGACCCAGGACTGAGGCTGTAACCCAGGACTGGTGGGGGGGAGGCTGTAGACCCCGGACTAGTCCTGGAGACCCAGGACTGAGGCTCTAGTCCAGGACGAGCTGTAGACCAGGACTGAGCTTAGACCCAGGACTGAGGCTGTAGACCCAGGACTGAGGCTTGTAGACCCCAGGACTGAGGCTGTAGACCCATGACTGAGCTCTTACACCCAGGACTGAGGCTCATAGACCCCAGTACTGAGGGCGGCTAAGACCCCAGGACTGAGGCTGTAGACCCAGACTAGAGCCTCTACACCCAGGACTGAGGCTCTAGACCCATGACTGAGGCTCTAGACCCAGGACTGATGCTTTAGACCCAGGACTGAGGCTCTAGACCCAGGAATGAGGCTGTAACACAGGACTGAGCCTCTACACCCAGGACTGAAGCTCTGGACCCAGGACTGAGGCTGTAGACCCTGGACTGAGGCTATAGACCCGGGCGAGGTTGTAGACCCAGGCACTGAGTTTAGACTCATGGGCTGAGGCTGTAGACCCGGACGAGGCTGTAGACCCAGACTGAGGCCAGTAGATCCAGTAATGAGGCTTTAGACCCTGGATTGAGGCCTGTAGACCCAGGACAGAAGCTCTGGACCCAGGATGAGGCTGTAACCCAGGACTGAGGCTGGTAGACCCAGGACTGAGGTTGTATACCAGGACTGAGGTTGTAGACCCAGGAAGAGGTTTTAGACCCAATGGCTGAGGCTGTAGATCCAGGACTGCGGCTGTAATCCCAGGACTGAGCCTGTAGACCCCAGGACTGAGGGCTGTAGAACCCAGGACTGAGGCTGTAGGCACAGGACTTGAGCCACTACACCCAGGACTGAGGCTTTTAAGACCCCAGGATTGAGGCTTTGACCCAGGACTGAGGCTGTAGACCCAGGATCGAGGCTGTAGACCCAGGACTAAGCTGTAGACCCAGGACTTAGGCTGAGATCCGGACTGAGGCTGAAGACCCAGGACTGAGGCTCTAGACCCAGGACTGAGGCGGTAGACCAGGACTGAGGCTGTAGGCACAGGACTGAGGCCATCTACACCCCGAGTGACTGAGCTTTAACCCCAGATTGAGCTGTGGACCCAGGACTGAAGCCTCTGAACCCAGGGACTGAGGCTGTAGACCCAGGACTGAGGCTGTAGACCCAGGACTGAGCCTGGAGCCCCCAGGACTGAGGCTCTAGACGCCAGACTGAGGACGGTAGACCCTTGACTGAGGCTCTAGACCAGGACTGGGAGGCTGTAGACACAGGACTGAGGCTGTAGACCCAGGACTGAGGCTCTAGACCCAGGACTGAGGCGGTAGACCCAGGACTGAGGCTGTAGACCCAGGACTGAGGCTCTAGACCCAGGACTGAGGCTGTAGCCCAGGACTGAGGCTTGAGATCCAGGACTGAGCCTGTAGACCCAGAACTGAGGCTCTAGACCCAAGGACTGAGGCTGTAGACACCCAGGACTGAGGCTGTGTTGACCCAGGACTGAGCTCTGGACCCAGACTGAGGCTTCTAGACCCAGGCTGAGGCTTTAGACCCAGGACTGAGGCTGTAGAATCCCAGGACTGGGGAGGCTAAGACCCAGGACTAAAGCTCTGGAGCCCAGACTTAGGTTGTAGACCTATGACAGAGGTTCAGACCCAGGGCTGAGGCTGTAGACCCAGGACTGAGGCTCTAGACCCAGGACTGAGGCGGTGGGACCCATGACCTGAAGCCTGGACCCAGGACTGAGGCTGTAGACCCCAGGACTGAGGCGGTAACGCCAGGACTGAAGCTCTGGACCGCAGGACAGAGGCTGTTAGACGCCATACTGAGGGCTGTAGACCCAGGACTGAGCCTGTAGTACCCAGGTCCCTGGTCTAGAGCCTCAGTTCCCTGGTGTAGAGGCTCAGTCCTGGTTCGACAGCCTCAGTCCTGGGTCTACAGCCTCATTCTTGTCTACAGCCCAGTCCTGTGTCTACAGCCTCAGTCCATGGGTCCTACAGCCTCAAGTCCTGGGTCTACAGCCTCATCCTGGGTCTAGAGGCTCAGTCCTGGGTCTACACTCAGTCCGTGTCTACAGCCTCAGTCCTGGGTCTACAGCCTCAAGTCCTGGGTCCAGAGCGTCAGTCCTGGTCGACTGCCTCAGTCCTGGTCTACAGCCTCATTCCTGTTCCATAAGCTTCAGTCCGTGGTCAACACAGCCGACCAGTCCTGGGTTCTAGTAGCTCAGTCCTGGGTCTACAGCCTCAGCCTGGTCTGAAACCTCAGTCTTAGGTCTACAACCTCAGTCCTTTGGGTCCAGACTTTTAGTCCTGGGTCTATAGCCTCAGTCCTGGGTCTACACCTCTAGTCCCTAGGTCTACAGCCTCAGTCCCTGGGTCTAGAGCCTCATTCCTGTCCAGATCTTTCAGTCCTGGTCCACACCTCATCCCTGGGTCTACAGCCTCAGTCCTGGTCTAGAAGCCTCAGTCCTGGGTCCTACAGGCCATCCTGGATCGACAGCCTCGAGTCCTGGGTCTAACAGCCTCAGTACCTGGGTCTGAGCCTCAGTCCTGGGTCTTACAGCCTCAGTCCTGGGTCTACAGCCTGCAGTCTCAGGTCTGGTAAGCCTCAGTCCTGGGGCTACAAGCCTCAGTCCTGTGTCTACAGCCTCAGTCCAGGTCCTAGAGCCTCAGACCAGGGTCTACAGCCACAGTCCCTGGGTTCTAGACTTCAGTCTGGGTCTACAGCTCAGTCCTGGGTCTACAGCTCAGTCCGTGGGCTACAGCCTCAGTCCTGGGTCAGACTTCAGTCCTGGGGTCACACCTCAATCCCTGGGGTCTAAAAGCCTCAGTACCTGGGTGTAGAGGCTCAGTCGGGCCTACAAGCCTCATCCTTGGGTCTACAGCCTCAGTCTGGTCTAGAGCCTCAGTCCATGGTCTACAGCCTCCAGCCTGGATCTAACAGCCCTCAGACTTGGTCTACAGCCTTAGTCCTGGTCTACAGCCTCAGTCCTGTCTACAGCTCATTCCAGGTCCACAGCCTCAGCTCCTGGGTCTAAAAGCCTCAGTCCTGGGTGTAGAGGCTCAGTCCTGTGTCCTTAAACAGCCCTCAGTCCTGGTCTACATCCTCAGCCGGGGTCTAACAGCCCTGTCCTGGATACAGCCTCAGTCCTGGATCTACAGCCTCAGCATGGGTCTAAAACCATCAGTCCTGGTCTACAACCATCATCCGGTGTCTACAACCTCAGTCCCTGGTCTACAGCCTCAGTCCTGGGTCTACACAGCCTCATCCTCACTGGGTCCAAGCTTCAGTCCTGGTCTACAGCCTCATCCTGGGCTAAAGCCTCAGTCCTGGATCTACACCTCAGTCCCTGAGGTCTAGCAGCCTCAGCTCCTGGTCTAGCAGCCCAGGCCATGCGTCGAAAACCTCAGTCCTGGGTCTACAACCTCAGCCATGGTTCATACCACAGTCCTGGGTCCCTACAAACCTCAGCGTCCTGTCCAGAGCTTCAGTCCTGGTGTAGAGGCCTCATCCGTGTCTACAGCCTCAGTCCCTGGTCAAATCCTTCAGTCTGGTCTACAAAGGCCTCAGTCCTGGTCTAGAGCCTCAGTCCTGGGTTCTAGAGCCCTCAGATCCCTGGGTGTAGAGCGCTCAGTCCCTGGGTCTACAACAAGCCTCAGTCCTGGGTCTAGAGGCCTCAGTCCTGGTCCTAAGAGCCTCAGTCCTTGGTGTAGAGGCCTCATCCTGTCTACAGCCTCATTCCTGGCTCACCTCAGTCCTGGTCTACAGCCTCAGTTCCTGGTCTACAGCCTCAGTCCTGGGGTTACAGCCACAGTCCTGGGTCAAGAGCCTCAGTCCTGGGGTCTACAGCTCAGATCTGGTCCTACAGCCTCAGTCCCTGGGTCAAGCAGCCTCAGTCTGGTCGCATAGCTTCATTCCCTGGTCTACAGCTCAGTCCAGGTCTACACCGCAGTCCTGGGTCAGAGCTTCAGTCCTGGGTCCACACCCCTCAGTCCTGGGTCTAAGCCTCATCCTGGTCCACAGCCTCAGCCTGGGTCTGAAACCCTCAGTCTTAGTCTACAACCTCAGTCCTGGGTCCAGAGCGCTTTAGTCCTGGGTCTATAGCCTCAGTCCCTGGGTCTACAGCCTCAGTCTGGCTACAGCCGCAGTCCTGGGCTCTAGAGCCTCAGTCCTGGTCCAGAGCTTCAGCTCCTGGTCAACATCCTCAGTCCAGGTCTACAGCCTCAGATCCTGGTCTAGAGCCTCAGTCCTGGGTCTACAAGCGCAGATCCTGATCGACGCCCTCAGTCCTGGTCTACAGCCTCAGCCTGGCTAGAGCCTCAGTCCTGGGTCTACACCTCATCTGGTCTACAGCCTCATCCCTGGTTCTAGATCCTCAGTCCTGGATGATACAGCCTCAGTCCTGTTGTCTACAGCCTCATTCCTGGGTCTAGAGCCTCAGTCCTGGGTCTACAGCCTCAGTCCTGTCTAGAGCCTCAGTCCTGGTCTACAGCTCAGTCCTGGGTCTAACAGCCTCAGACCTGGTCCTACAGCCCTCAGTACCTGGGGTCAGAGCTTCAGTCCTGGGTCCACAGCCTCAATCCTGGTCTATAGCCTGCAGTCCTGGTGTAGAGGCTCAGTCCTGTGCCTACAGCCTCAGTCCTGGGGCTACAGCCTCATCCTGGGCTAGAGCCCCTCAGTCGTGGGTCTACAGCCTTCATCCTGATCTACAGCCTCAGTCTGGTCTACAGCCTTAGTCCTGGGTCCTCAGCCTCAACTCAGATCAGGCACTGGGTCTAATGCGCTCAGTCCTGGTCACAGGCCATCCCCTGGGTCTACAGCCTCATCCCGGTCTGAGCCTCAGGCCTAGGGTCTAACAGCTCAGATCCTGGGAAAACACCTCATCCTGTCAACTGCTCAGTCCTGGTCTACAGCTTTCAGTCCTGGGTCCACAGCCTCAATCCTGGGTTCTAAAGCCTCAGTCCTGGGTCTACCAGCCTCAGGCTGCCCTGGGTCTACAAGCCTCAGTCCAGGGTCCTACAGCCTTATCCTGTCTACAGCCTCAGCCTGGTCTGCAGCCTCAGTCCTGGGTCCTAGAGCCTCAGTCCTGTCTACAGCCTCAGCCGGGTCTATAGCCTCAGTCCTGGGTCTACAGCCTCAGTGCTGTGTCTAAACCTCAGTCCCTGTCCCGACAGCCACAGTCCTGGGTCCACAGCTCAAATCCTGGGTCTAAATCCTCAGACCTGGGTCTACAGGCTCAGTCCTGGGTCTAGAGCCTCTGTCCTGGGTCTACAGGCTCCAGTCCCTGGGTCTACAGCCTCAGTCCTGGGTCTACAGCCTCAGTCCCTGGGTCCCGAGCTTCAGTCCTGGGTCAACAGCCTCATCCTGGTCTAAAGCTCAGTCCTGGGTGTAGATGCTCAGTCCTGGGTCGACACCCTCAGTCCTGGGTCTAGAGCCTCAGTCCTGGTCTACAGACTCAGTCCTGGGATACAGCCCTCAGTCCTGGTCCAAAGCCTCCATCCTGGTCTAGCAGGCTCAGTCCTGGATCCAGCCTCAGTCCTGGGTCCCGCACAGCCCTCTTTCTCACCTGGATCTACAGCCCTCAGTCCTGGGTCTACACCTCAGACCTGGGTCTACAGCCTCCAGCCATGGGTCTAAAACCTCATCCTGGGTCTACAACCTCTGCCCTTGGGTCCTAAAGCCCTCAGTCCTGGTCTACAGCCTCATCCTGGGTCTACAGCTCAGTCCTGTGTCTACAGGCTCAGTCCTGGGTCTTAACAGCTCAGTCCTGGGACTACAGACTCAGACCCTGGTCTATAGCCTCACCATTCCTGGTCAACAAGCCTCAGTCCAGGGTCCTACACAGCCTCAGTCATGGGTCTACAGCACGTCCAGGGTCTAACCTCCTCAGTCCCTGGACTACAGCCTCATCCTGGGATACAGCCTCAGTCCTGGGTCTACAGCCTCAGTCCTGGGTCCAGAGCTTCAGTCCGGGGTCCACAGCCTCAATACTGGTCTAAAGCCTCAGATCCCTGGTCTAAAACCTCAGCCTGGGTCTGAACACCTCATCCGGTCTCCCGCCTAGGTCCTGGTCTACAGCATCATCCAGGGTCTACACCCTCAGTCCTGGTCTATAGCCTCAGTCCTGGGTCTACAGCCTCAGTCCTTGGGTCTATAGCCTCAGTCCTGGGTCTACAGCCCTCAGTCCTGGTCTACAGCCTCAGTCCAGGGTCTACAACCTCCAAGTCCCTGGGTCTACAGCCTCAGTCCTGGGTCTCAGCCACATCCCCCCTGGGGTTCTACAGCCTCAGATCCTGTCTAGAGCCTCAGTCCCTGGGTCTACCGCCAGTCCTAGGGATACAGCCTCAGTCCAGGGTCAAACTACAGGCTCAGTCCTGGGTCTACAGCCTCAGTCCTGGGTATATAGCCTCAGTCCTGGTCTATAGCCTCAGTCCTGGGTCTATAGCCTAAGTCCTGGTCGACAGCCTCACGCTTGTAGACCCAGGACTGGTCTACAGCCTCAGTCCCTGGGTCCTACAGCCACAGTCCGGGGTCCTACAAGCCTCAGTCCTGGTCTACAGCCTCATCCTGGTCTACAGCCTCTGTCCTGGTCTAGAGCATCAGTCCCTGGGTCTACAGGCTCTTCCGGGTCCTACTGACCTCAGTCCTGGTTCTACAGCCTCAGTCCTGGGTCCAGAGCTTCAGGTCCTGGGTCCACACCTCAATCCTGGGTCTAAAGCCTCATCCTGGGTCTAGAAGCCCTCAGTTCCTGGGTCTAGAGCCTCAGTCCTGGGTCAAGAGCCTCAGGTCCCTGGGTCTACAGCCCATCCGGGGTCTTCAGCCTCAGTCCTGGGTCTAAAACCTCAGTCCTGGTCTACAACCTCAGTCCTGGGTCCAGAAGCGTTATCCTGGGTCTACAGCCTCAGTCCTGGGTCTACACTCAGTCCTGGGTCTACAATCCTCAGTCCTGGGTCCTACTACGCAGGCTCAGTCCTGGATCTACCAGACTCAGCGCCTGGGTCTATAGCTCAGTCCTGGGGGTCTACAGACTCAGCCCTGGTCTATAGCCCATCCTGGGATTACAGCCTCAGCCCTGGGTCTAAAACCCTCAGGTCCTGGTCCAAGAGCTTTAGTCCTGGTCTATACCGCACAGTCCTGGTCCTACAGCCTCAGCCCTGGGTCTAAATCCTCAGTCCTGGTCAACAACCTCAGACTTGGTCTATAGCCTCAGTCCTGGTCCATAGCTTCATCGGTCCACAGCCTCAATCCTGGGTCTAAAGCCCGCAGACCCTAGGTCTACAACCTCACCCTGGGTTCTAACAGCCTCAGTCCTGGGTCCCAGAGCTGGGTTAGTTAGTGTCCCCGGCCCTCCCCACAGCACCTAACCCTACCCCATGTAGATCCAGGCCGCCCCCACGCCTGCACATAGGCCCCCCCCTGGAGGGGCCAGGGCATCTCCACACATAACCTTAACCCCCATGATGTAGATGCCAGGCCGCCCCCAAACGGACGCCTGCAGCATAGCCCCCCTGGAGTCCAGGGCTTCTCCACACCTAACCTTAACCCTGCGCCCCCCCATTGGAGACCATGCCCGTCCCCCCTGGATAACCAGGGTCTTTCCGCCACACCCATTTTGCACTGCTTTAATTTGAAACCCTTTGATTTTGTTCCCCAAGACCATGTTGACACACTGAGCACTTATCTAGTTTGATTCATAAGTAATAAATATTAATTCAAAAAGTAACTATGCTAGAATCAAAAATGTACATGCAATGAATACATATTTACCTGGGGGTGGATATGCCGCAATAATCGCCTGCTAATTTGCTCTGAAAGGACAAGCAGTCGTTTCTGAGCCTTCTGGAAGGCAGACTCCCCTCTTCAGGTGGTGCAATAAAATTATTCCAGGGGAATAGAGATGGGAAGAGATTCACATTTAAGGCGTCTGAGGCCGGATCCTGTGATAAAATCCTCCGCGTGTGAAATTTACTACAGACTAAATGCTGAATTTATTTCAGTAAAAATCATCAGAAGACAGCTGGCAAATGGAGAAATTAAAGCTGGTACCTACATTTTCCCTTCATTAAAAGCTTTTTTTGGTTGTACCCTAAAGTAGAAGGTTGTGAGCCAGTCTAACAGATTTAAGTACTTTGGTATGAATAACAATGTGCCATTACATTTAGATAATCTCATTTAAAAACTTCAATTGAGTGGATTTGAAAAAATAGAATTGTTAAAAAAGGTGATTACTCGTGCGTTAACCACATTACTAGGTGAGTTAATCAACTCAATATTTTTTATTGTTTGACAGCCCTAGTCTTTTTTTAATTGCTCTGGAACGAATGGTCCACTACTCTACATTTTACAATTGGTTAAACGTATTTTATTATCAAAGTGAACCTATGATGCAACCTGGGTAGAGCCTTGTGTAGCCCTGTTTTTTCAGTGATTTTATATAACATCTAACCTAAGCACATTCTTTTATATCATTTTTAAATAAAACAAATAATTCGATCGAAATTTTGAAAGCAGTAGTCCATAAAATATAAAATAATATAATTTATGGTTAACTAAAAAGTATTATACTAGTAGAAATTAAATAAATAATTTCATCACTGAAAATTGGATAGTTTGAATTAACTAAAATTAAATGTAATTAAAGTAGTACATTTATTTATTTTAATTTTCAATATATCTTTTTTTGTGACTAATTTTGAGCACGCAGGTTTAACGTGTATAGTCCCCCACTATATAGTGCCTGTGTGGATAGGATATAGTGTGGACGTTCGGTTATACAGCCACATATTTCAAACTGATTCTATTGAAAAGTGATTTTTGAAATAATCACATACGGGACTGTCACCATAGTAACACATAGCACACACTACCGGTTTCTTTTTTTAACTGAAAGCTTGCTGTCATTCTGATACATCCTCCTCAACTATTTTATTTGGTAAGAACAATTTTATGTTGTATTTTGTTTGACATCCTGTTTAACCAGTTAATGTGTTTGTTGAGTTTAATATCACATTTTTGGGTGAAGAGTATAAAATGAAGTCTTTGTTGCCTTTTTCCTCTAGTTCTGTGTGAGAGTGAACATGTGTATGTTTACATGTCAATGTGCTGTGTGTCCCTTGTGTTTTGGCCCCTCACTTTAGACCATGCACCCCTCACTTTATTCATCGTCTCTGAAATACTAAATGTATATTGTGAGAGCGAAGCTCTCTGCTACTGAGATGAAGCTCTGAACATAAACTTGAGCCTATTAGTTTTTTTCTGACCATATGACTTATAGATTCACAAAGCTTTAGTGCATGAAATTGATCCTGATAAAATATCCTCAAAATACTAAACACTGATTGTCTATATATAATCAACATCACATTTGAGAAAAGATCATGCAAGTAAAAAAAGTATATCTCTTGACATTTAATAGCAGTAGTTTAATACGCCAAATTTTGAAGGCATCCAGGACACCTTGAACCAAGTTAAGTCACCTTTTAATATAATTGGTAATTTCGGAGACGTGGATAAGAGAGAATAGTGAGAGTGACTTTGAATTTAGAGGGTTATGAACTGTTCCAGTACAAACCGAAACACAAGAGAGTAGGGGAGTGGCTCTTATACGTGGACAAAAACATGAACTGTTCTATTGTAAATGATTTGTGTTTTAGACGATAGATGACCTTTTTGAGTGTGTCACGATAGATCTAGCAATTTTTTCCCCAACCCAGAAAAACATTATTGTAAGCTGCGTTTTACAGGACACCAGGAACCTACTTGAAACTATTTAGGAATGAATGGAAAAGAATATTTAGATAATAGAAACAAACAATTTTATCATATGCGGAGACTTTAACATTAACCTTTTAAATTCTAAATAAACATGTACATACAAGGAAATTTATTGGAACCATGTTTTCTTTGGGCTTTGTTCCCACTTATCAGCAGACCCACGAGATCACATCTCATAGTGTCACTCTTATAGACAATATATTCTGCAACATTTTAGACGACAAGTTAACTGTAGGTGTGTTAGTGATGATGTGAGTGATCATTTACGCGACTTCATGAGTATGAAGTCAACAGCAATATTTACCAAACAGTATAAAGGGTCCCTTCTTTCAAAAACGAGTTACAACAGAACAATCCTTTTTAGCATTAAAGCATTATCAGCGAGGCACAACCTGGGAACCTATTTTTTTTCATGTTTTGATGTAAATGGAGCTTACAATTTGTTTTCTTGACATTTTCCTCACACTTTAAGATAAGCACTGTCCAAATCAAAAAGTGCACAAGAAAGCACACAAAAACTCCATGGTTAACAAGAGGCCTTGTAAAACGCTGCAAAAAAAAAATTTACTTGTAAAGCAATTTCTTAGGTATCAAACGACAGAAACTGAAACAAAAATACAAAACATAAAAAAATAAATTAACTCGCATGATGAGAACCAGCAGGTAAACAAATAATATATAGATTTACTTTTCAAAAAGAAAAATGACATAAAAGGAATTTGGAAATGTATTGAATAGCGTTATTGGTCGTGCGGCTCTAACAGCCTTTGTTATCCTGAGTTTATTTTTTGAAAATGACATGATGTTTGAGACAAAAAGAAGATTGCAAATTGGTTTTAATAATTTCTTTGTAAAATAGGGCCTGAGTATGGCAGGAAAAAATCTCCAGAAAAAACAATGATCAGGCTAAGAGAACTCATTGAAACAAATCACATTCGATGTTTTATCGCCCCCACAGACGATCAAGGAAAGTCCTCAATGTCAATTAGGAACTGTAAAAAAAAAAACATCAGGTGATATAATGATCTCGACGTATAGGACTGCGAAATGTAGCATAGGAAATTGCTAAACCCGTTCACGCCATATCGCAACTTATCTTTTCAGCCTGGGAGAATTATCCTCACCAATGAAACTCGCAAAATTCATACCAATTGTTAAAGCTGGAGACAAACACCACTTTACAAACTTTCGGCCTGTTTTCCCTTCTTATCTGCCAACCAGTTTTCTAAAATATTAGAAACAAGTATTTGGACACTAGACTTCGCTGCTTTATTGAAAACCACAATTTACTGTCCAATAGTCAATATGGATTTAGAACAAAAAATAACCCTTCACTAGCACTAATTGATTTAATTTGAAGAAATTACTAATGTTACTTGAGAAAAATAAATTTTTGTTTATGGGATTATTCATCTGACCTTCAAAAGCGTTCGATACAATTGACCACCATATTTTGATACACAAATTTGAGAGCTATGGCATAAGGGGACAGCCTAAACAATGGTTTAGAGAGTTATTTAAGTGAGAGAAGCAGCTGGTACAGATTGACCCACACAAATCTGGATTTAAGAACATAACGTGTGGAGTACCCTCAAGGATCAATACTTGGACCCACTTTATTCATAATGTACATAAATGATATATGTACAATATCAAACTTCATGAAATTCGTTCTCCTTTGCCGATGACAACAAATATCATAAGTGCAGGTGATGATCCTGGAGCAGCTCTGCCGTTGTAAACTGTTGAAATGAACAAACTAAAGACCTGGTTTAATACAAAACAATTTGTCATTGAAATTAAAAAAACCAGATTCATGCTTTTTAGCAATCGCAGATGTAGATATTCCTGTCAAGATTGTCATGACGAAAACAGAAATGGAAAAAGTTCACCAAAATACATTTTTAGAGTTTTGTAATAGATGATAAAATCATCCTGGAAACCCCACATACATTTCATCGTCCAAAGTTGCTAAATGTGTTGTGGAATTGATGAGGAGAGCAAGTCTTTACACAAACCAATGCTCTTCTATAAATTGTATCGTTCTTTCATCATGTCCCATATTTACATAACTACTGTGTTGAAGTGTGGGGAAACAGCGACAAATCCACTTACAGCCTCTGATCACGAATGCAGAAAAAGGCCATAAGGAGTTGTCCTCTAATGTTTATACACTACAAGCATCATACTCACCCACTGTTCATAGAGTTTGAAGAATTTAAACCCTTGTATTATGTTGAAAAAAAATTACATTGATTATTGTTGCGGGTCATTTGACAGCTGAACCGTGAGGAGGACAAGAGGATTTGACTAAATATTTCATAAATATAGCGTTGGAATTAAAAATGTATTGTATGTCACTTTTATAAATATTTATATAGCCACGATATAGTTGTTATTGTTTAACCTGTTTTCCGTGACTGTTTTGAGTGCATTTACACAGTACGGGTCAAAATGACCCGCAACATAATCAATGTAATTTTTTTCAACATAATACAAGGGTTTAATTCTTCCAAACTCAATGAACACAAAGTGGTGAGTTAATGAGTGTTGTAGTGAACATTACGACAATCCTTATGGCCTTTTCTGCATCGTGATCAGAGCCCAGTAATGGGATTGTAGCAGTTTCCCCATCACTTCAGACACAAAATGTAAATATGACATGATGAAAAGCAACGAAACAATAATAGAAGAGCATTATGGTGTTTGAGTAAATGACTTGCTCTCCTCATACATTCCAACACATTTAGCAACTTTTGACCTGAAGAAATGTGCTGTGGGGTTTCCAGGATTATTTTACATCTATTTACAACTCCTAAAAATGTATTTTGGTGAACTTTCCATTCCTGTATCGTCAATGACAATCTTGACAGGAATTTTACCTCTGCGATGCTAAAAGCATAATATTGGTTTTTTTTATATTTAATGACAAACGTGTTGTATTAAAGCCAGGTCTTTAAGTTTCGTTCCATATTCAACCTTTACAACGGCCAAGAGCTGCTCCAGGATCATCACACCTGCACCATATGATATTTGTGTCGATACGGCAAAGAGATGAATTTCATTAAGTTTATAGTATTGTACATAATCATTTATGTACATTATGAATACAGTGGGTCCCAAGTATTTTGATCCTTGAGGTACTTTCACTCGTTATGATCTTAAATCCAGAATTTGTGTTGGTCAATCTGTACCAGCCTGCCTTTCTCTCACTTAAATAACTCTCTAACCCATTGTTTAGCTGTCCCCTTATTCCATACGCTCTCAAATTTTGTGTATCAAATATGGTGGTCCATTGAATCGAACGCTTTCTGAAGGTCAAATGAAAAATCCCTAAAACAAATTATTTTTCTCAATAACATTAGTAATTTCTCAAATAAAACAATAGTGCGAGTGAAGTGGATCTGTTTTGTCTAAATCCATATGACATTGACAGTAAATTGTGGTTTTCAAAAAAGCATCGAAGTCTAGTGTCCAAATACTTTTCTAATATGTTAAGAAAACAGTGGCAGAAGGGAAACAGGCCCGATAGTTTGTAAAGTGGTGTTTTGTCTCCACTTAAAAATGGTATGACTTTTGCAGTTCATTTGTGAGGGAAATTCTCCCAGCTGAAAAGATAAGTTTATCAGATATGTGTGAACGGTTTAGCAATATTCCCTCTGTCTACATTTCGAGCGTCCTCATGACGAGCTTCATTAATATCACCAGATGTTTTAATTTTTACAGTTCCTATGACATTTGAGGACTTCCTTCTCGTCTTGGGGGCGATAAAACATCAGAAAGTGAATTTTTCAATGAGTTCTCTTAGCTGATCATTGTTTTTCTGGGAATTTTCCTGCAACTCAGGCCCTAAAATTAACAAAGCAATTATTAAAACCTTTTGCAATCTTCTTTTGTCTCAATCTATCATGTCATTTCCAAAAAAACTCAGGATAAGCAAAGCTGTTAGACCACGACCAATAACGCTATCAATACCATGTCCAAATCCTTAATGGTCCCATTTTTCCTTTTTGAAAAGTAAATCTATATAATATTTGTTTTCTGCTGGTTCTCATCATGCCTAGTTAATTTATTTTTATATGTTTGTATTTTTGTTCGTTTCTGTCGTTTGATACCTAGCGAAATTGCCTATACAAGTAATTTTTTCTTTTGCAAGCGTTTACAAGGCCTCTTGTTAACCATGGAGTTTTTGTGTGCTGTTCATGTGCACTGTTTGATTGGACAGTGCTATCATAAATGTGAGGAACATGTCCAGAACAAATTGTAAGCTCCAGTTACATCAAACAATGAAAAAATAGATTCCGATTTGCCTCGCTAGATCATGCTTTAATGCTAACAAAGGATTGTTCTGTTGTACTCGTTGAAAAAGACCCTTTTTTTACTGGTTTGAAATATTGCTGTTGACATCATACATCATGAAGACCGTAAATGACACTCACATCATTCACTAACACACCTCCAGTTAACATGTCGTCTAAAATGTTGCAGAATATATTGTCTATAAGAGTGGCACTATGAGATGTATTCTCGTGGTCTGCTTGATAAGTGGGAACAAGCCCAAAAAAACATGGTGTCAAAAATTCCTCTGTATTTGTACATGTTTATTTAGAATTTAAAAGGTTAATGATAAAGTCTCGCATATTATAATTGTTTGTTCTATTATTAAATATCTATTCCATCCATTCCCTAAATATTTCAAGTCGGATCCTGGTGTCCTGTAAACGCAGTCATACAATAATGTTTTTCCTTGTTTGGAATTGCTAGATCTATCGTTACACACTCAAAAAGGTCCAACTATCGCTAACACAAATCATTTACTAATAGAACAGTTTTTCATGTTTTTTGTCCACGTAATAGAGCCACTCCCCCTCCTCTCTTGTGTTTTTGCCGGTTTGTACAGTACTTTTCATAACCCTCTATTCAAAGTCCCTCTCACTATCTCTCATATCCACGTCTCCGTAATACCATTATTTAAAAGGTGACTTAAATTGGTACAAGGAGTCCTGAATGCCTTGCAAATTTGCGTATAAACTCCTGCTACTTAAACATGATACACAGAGATATACTTTTTCTTGCATGAATCCTTTTTCTCAAAAAGTGATGTTTGTATAAGATAGACAATCAGTGTTAGTATTTTGAAGGATATTTTATCAGGATCATTTCATGCATAAAGCTTTGTATCTATATTCATATGGTCAGAAAACTAATAGGCTTCCACACGTTACTCAGGCGTCAGATCTCATCCTCAGTTTCAGAAGAGCCTTCGCTTCACAACTATACAAGTAGTATATCAGAGACATGAATAACAGAGGAGAGGGGTGCATGTCATAAGTGAGTGGCCCAAACACACAGACACACAGCACCTGACATGAAAACATACACAAGTTCACTCGCACACAGAACTAGAGGAAAAGGCAACAAAGACTCGCATTTTATAACTCATCAACCCAAACATGTGATAATAAATCTCAACAAACAACAAAATGTAAAAACCAGGATGATCAAACAAAATACAACATAAAAATTGTCTCTTACCAAACAAAAAGTTGAGGAAGATGTATCGAGAATGACAGCAAGCTTCAGTTAAAAAGAACCCGGTGTGAAGCCTATGTGTTACTATGGTGAAGTCCCGATGTGATTATTTCAAATCACTTTACAATATAATCAGTTAAATATGTGGCTGTATGCCGAACGTCCCCACTATATCCTATCCCACACAGTCACTAAATCGTGACCTGGAACTATATCACCGTAAACCTGGTGCTCAAATTAGTATACAAAAAAGATTAGTGTAAAATTAAAAAGAATTAAAAGTACTACTTAATTACATTTAATTTAGTAAGTCAACTATCAATTTTCAGTGCTTGAAATTATTTAGTTTTAATTTCTACTAGTATAATACTTTTAATTAACCATGAAATTATATATTTATTTACTGGACTACTGGCTTTCAATTTCGATCGAATTATTTGTTTTAATAATTGATAAAGAAATGTGCTTAGGGTAGATGAATAGAAATCACTGAAAAAAACAGGGCTACACAAGGTCTACCCCAGTGCAACATAGATCACTTTGAAAATAAAATTTGTTTAAACCAAATTGTAAAATTAAGAGTAATGGCACCATCGTTACCAGGAGCAATTAAAAAATGACTAGGCTGTCAAACAATAAAAAAAAAATTTTTGATTTGAATTAATCACATAGTAATGTGAGTTAACGCACGATAATCACATTGTTAACATTCTATTTCAAATCTCTCCAATTGAAGTTAAATGAGATTATCAAATGTAATGGCACCTTGTTATTCATACCAATGTACTTAAATCTGGTTTAGCTGTGCTCACAACCTTCAACGTTTGGGTACACCCAACAAAAGGCTTGATAATGAAAGGGAAATTGTAGGTACCCCTCTTTAATTTCTCCCATATTGCCAGATGTTTCGTGATGATTTTTACTGAATAACTTCAGCATTTAGTCTGTAGTAAATTCACGACCGGAGGATTTTTATCACGATCGGCCATCAGCCTCCTTAAAAGTGGATCTCTTCCATCTCTATTCCCTGGAATAATTTAATGCACACCTAAGAGGGAGTCTGGCATTCCAGAAGGCTCAGAACGACAGCTTGTCCTTTCAGAGCAATTAGCCAGGCGATTATGCGGCATATCCACCCCCAGGTAAATATGTATTGCATTCATGTACATTTTTGATTCTAGCTTATTTTTGAATTAATAGTTATTACTATGAAATCAAACTAATAAGCTGCTCAGTCAAAACATGTTGGGGAACAAAACTCAAAGGGTTTCAGATTAAAGCAGTGAAAATGGTGTGGGGAAAGCCCTGGATCTCAGGGGGCGGCCTGGATCTCCATGGGGGTTAAGGTTGGTGGTGGAGCAAGCCCTGGACCTCCAGGGGCTATGTGCAGGCGTGGGGGCGGCCTGGATCTCCATGGGGGTTTAAGGTTAGGTGTGGAGAAGCCCTGACCTCCAGGGGGGCTTATGTGCATCTGGGGGCGGTCCCCCCTGGATGCTCCATGGGGGTTAGGGTTAGGTGTGGGGAGGGCCTGGACCCTAACCCTAACCCAGCGCTGGACCCAGGACTGAGGCGTAGACCCAGGGCTAGGTTGTAGACCCAGACTGAGGCTTTAGACCCAGGATTTGAGGCTGTGGACCCAGGATGTGAGAAAGATCTGGACACAGGACTGAGCTAAAGACCCAGGCTGAGGTTGTTAGACCCAGACTGAGGTTTTTAGACCCAGGGCTGAGGCTGTAGAACCCAGGACTGAGGCTATAGACCCCGGACTAAAGCTCTGACCCCAGGACTGAGGTTTTAGGACCCAGGGCTGAGGCTGTAATCCCAGGACTGAGGCTATAGACCCAGGCTGAGTCTGTAGACCCAGACTGAGGCTATAGACCCAGGGCTGAGTCTGTAATCCATGACAGAGCCTGTAGGACCCAGGACTGAGCTGTAGACCCAGGACTGAGGCTGTAGACCCAGGACTGAGGCTTTGTAGACCCAGGACTACAGCTCTGGACCCAGGACTGAGTTGTAGACCCAGGACTGAGTATTAGAGCCCCCATGTTTTTTTTTGGGGGGGGGGGGGGGGGGGGGGTTTGTGACACGGGGGGGGGGGGGGGGAATTTTTATAAGGAGGCTTGAAGACCCAGGATGAGGCTGTAGACCAAGACTGAGCTCTACAGACCCTGACTGAGGCTCTAGACCCAGGACCCCCTGAGGCTCTAGACCCAGACAGAGGCTTTAGACCCAGATTGAGCTGTGGACCCAGGACTGAAGCCTGGACCCAGGAACTGAGCCTGTAGACCCAGACTGAGGCTGTAGACACCAGGACTGAGCCTGTAGACCCAGGACTGATGCTCTAGACCCAGACTGAGGCTGTAGACCCAGGACTTGAGGCCTGTAGACCCAGGACTGAGGCTGTAGACCCGACTGTGCTGTAGACCGCAGGACTGAGGCTGTAGACCATCCTGGTCTACAAGACTGAGCTGTAGACCGGAGACTTAGCTATAGACCCAGGACTGAGGCTATAGACCCAGGAACTGAGTCTATAGTACCCTGGACTGAGGCTGTAGACCCAGGACTGAGCTGTAGACCCTGGAACTGAGGCTGTATCCCAGGACTGAGCCTGTAGACCCAGGACAGAGGCTCTAGACCCAGACTGAGCTGTAGATCCAGGACTGAGGCTGTAAAGACCCAGGACTGAGCTGTAGACCCAGGACTGAGTTTAACCCAGGACTGGAGGCCAGTAGACCCAGGACTGAGGCTGTAGACCCAGACTGAGGCTAGAGACCCAGGACTGAGCTTGTAGACCCAGGGACTGAGCTATAACCCAGGACTGAGCTGTAGACCCTGACGGATGCTGTAGACCCAGGACTAAGGCTGTAGACCCAGGACTAGGCTGTAGCCCAGGCTGAGGTTTTAGACCCAGGACTGAGGCTTTAGACCCAGTGAATGAGGCTGTGGACCCAGGACTGAAGCTCTGACCCAGGACTGAGCTGTAGACCCAGACTGAGGCCTGATTCCCAGACTGGAGCTGTAGACCCAGACTGAGGCTGTAGACCAGGACTGGGCTGTAGACCCCATGACTGAGCTGTAGACCCAAGGGACTGAGGCTGTAGACCCTGGACTGAGGCTAAACCCAGGACTGATCTGTGACCCAGGACTTGAGCCTGTAGACCCAGGACTGAGCTGTAACCCAGGACTGAGGCGGAGACCCAGACTGAGGCTGTAGACCCAGACTGAGGCTATAGACCCAGGGCTAGTTGTGTAGACCCGAGGACTGAGGTTTTAGACCATGCTGAGGCTGTAATGACCCGGCGACTGAGGACTGTAGACCCAGGATGAGGCTGTAGATCAGAAAGAGGCTGTGACCCAGGACTGAGACTAGTATCCCATGACTGAGCCTGTAGACCCAGGACGAGGCTGTGGACCAGGACTGAGGCAGTATCCCGGACTGAGTCTGTAACCCAGGACTGAGGCTCTAGACCCAGGACTGAGGCTTAAGCCCCAGGACATGAGCCTCTACCCCAGGACTGAGGCTTTAGACCCAGGATTGAGGCTGGGGACCCAGGACTGAGCTCTGGACCCATGACTGAGGCTGTGACCAGGACTGAGGCTGTAGACCCAGGACTAGCCTGTAGACCCTGGACAGAGGCTCAGACCAGGACCTGAGCCTGTAGACCCAGGACTGAGGCTTAGACCCCAGTTTTGAGGCTGTGGACCCAGGACTGAGGCTGTAGACCAAGGACTGATGATTTAGACACAGCACTGAGGCTGTAGAACCCAGGACTGAGGCTATAGAGCCCAGGCTGAGGCTGTAGACCCAGGACTGAGGCTCTAGACCCCGGACTGAGGCTGCAGACCCAGGACTGAGGCTGTAGACCCAGGACTAAGGCGTAGAACCAGGACTGAGCTGTAGACCCAGTGCTGAGGCTGTAGACCCAGGAATGAGGGCTTAGACCCAGGATTGAGGCTGTGGACACCAGACTGAAGCTGTAGACGCCGGAGGAACCTGAGGCTGTAGACCCAGGACTGAGGCTGTATCCCAACTGATCCTGTAGACCAGACTGAGCTCTAGACCCGGACTGAGCTGTAGACCCAGGACTGAGCCTGTAACCCAGGACCGATGCTGTAGACCCAGGACGAGCTGTACCCATGACTAAGGCTGAAGACCGCCGGACTGAGGCTGTAGATCCAGGACTGAGGCTGTAGACCCAAGACTGACTCTAGACCCAGGACTGAGGCTGTAGACACAGGACTGAGGCTGGTAGGCACAGGACTGAGCCTCTACACCCAGGACTGAGGCTTAGACCCCAGGATGAGGCAGTGGCCCAGGACGGAAGCTCTGACCCAGGAAGAGACTGTAGACCCCAGCGACGAGGCTGTAGAACGCCAGACTGAGCAGTAGACCCAGGACTGAGGCTCTAGACCCAGGAGCTGAGGCTGTAGACCCAGGACTGAGGCTCTAACCCAGGACTGAGGCTGTAGAACACAGGAACTTAGCTGTAGACCCAGACTGAGCTCTTAGACCCCAGGACTGAGGCTGTAGACCCAGGACTGGGCTGTAGACCCAGGACATGAGGCTCTAGACCGTCAGAGGCTGTAGACCCGGACTGAGCTGTAGATCCAGACTGAGCCTGTAACCCAGACTGACGCTAGACCCAGGACTGAGGCTGTAACCCAAGGACTTAGCTGGGGACCCAGGACTGAAGCTCTGGGACCCAGACTGAGCTCTAGACCCAGGACTGAGGCTGTAGACCCAGGACTGAGCTGTAGACCAGACTGAGGCTATAGATCCCAGGACTAAGCTCTGGACCCATGACTGAGGTTGTAGACCTAAGACTGAGAGTTTCAAGACCCTGGCTGAGGCTGTAGACCCAGGACTGAGGCTCTAGACCCAGGACTGAGGCTGTTGGACCCAGGAACTGAAGCTCTGGACCCAGAACTGAGGCTGTAGACCCAGGACTGAGGCTGTGACCCAGGACTGAAGCTCTGACCCAGGACTTGAGGCTGTAGACCGCAGGACTGAGGCTGTAGAACAACAGGACTGAGCCTGTAGACCCAGGACTGAGGCCTAGACCCAAGGACTGAGGCTCGTTAGACCAGACTGAATGCTGTAGACCAGGACTGAGCTGTAGACACCAGGACTGAGGGCTGTAGACCCAGGACTGAGGCTGTAGACCCAGGACTGAGCCTCTACACCCCGGACTGTGAGGCTCTAGACCCAGGACTGAGGCTCTAGACCCAGGACTGAGGCTTGTAGACACAGAATGAGACTCTACACCCAGGACTGAGGCTCTAGAACCCAGACTGAGGTCTAGACCCAGGACTGAGGCTTTCGACCCAGGACTGATGCTCCTAGACCCAGGACTGGGCTTAGACACAGGACTGAGCCTCTACACCCAGGACTGAAGCTCTGGACCCAGGAACTGAGGCTGTAACCCGGACTGAGCAATAACCCAGCTCTGAGTGTAGACCCAGGACTGTGGTTTAGCCGCATGGCTGAGCTGTAGACCAGGACTGAGGCTGTAGACCCAGGACTGAGGCTGTAGATCCAGGACCTGAGGCTTAGAGCCCAGGAATGAGCTGTAGACCCAGGACTGAACTCTGGACACAGGACTGAGGGCTGTAGACCCAGGACGGAGCTGTAAGACACATGACTGAGGTTGTAGACCCTGACTGAGTTGTAGACCCGGACAGAGGTTTTAGACCCATGGCTGAGCTGTAGATCCCGGACTGAGGCGTATCCAGACTGAAGCCTGTAGACCCAGGACTGAGGCTGAGACCCAGGACTGATGCTGTAGGCAACAGACTGATGCCTACAACAACCCAGGACTGAGGCATTAGACCACAGGATGAGCTGTGGGACCCAGGACTGATTCTTAGACCCAGGACTGAGGCCTGTAGACGCCAGGACTTAGGCAGTAGACCCAGACTGAGGCTGTAATCCAGGACTGAGGCTGTAGACCGCAGGACTGAGGCTCTAGAGCGCCAGGACTGAGGCTGTGAAAACCCCAGGACTGAGGCTGAGGCACAGGACTGAGCCTCTACACCCAGGACTGAGTCTTTAGACCCAGATTGAGGCTGTGGACCCAGGACTGAAGCTCTAACCCAGGACTGAGGCTGTAGACCCAGTACACGAGCTGTAGACCCAGAACGGAGCCTGTAAGGCGCCAGGAGCTGTAGGCTCAAGACCCAGGACTGAGGCTGTAGACCCAGGACTGAGGCTCCTAGATCCAAGACTGAGGCTGTAGACACAGGACTGAGGCTGTAGACCCAGGGACTGAGGCTCTAAGACCCAGGACTGAGGCTGTAGACCCAGGACTGAGGCTGTAGACCCAGGACTGATGCCACTAGACCACAGGACTGAGGCTGGAGACCCAGGACGGAAGGCTGTAGATCCAGGACTGAGCCTGTAGACCCATGACTGAGCTCTAGAACCAGGACTGAGGCTGTAGACCCAGGACGAGGCTGTGGAACCCAGGACTTGAGAAGCGCTGGACCCAGGACTGAGCACTAGACCCAGGACTGAGGCTGTAGACCCAGGACTGATGCTGTAGACCCTGGACTGAGGCTATGCGACCCAGGACTAATGCTCTGACCCAGGACTGAGGTTGTAGACCAAGACTGGCGGATTCAGACCCAGGCTTGAGGCTGTAGACCCAGGACTGAGGCTTCAAGACCCAGGACTGAGGCTGTGACCCAGGACTGAAGCTCTGGACCCAGGACTGAGGCTGTAGACCCAGGACTGAGGCTGTAGACCCAGACTGAGCTCTGGACCCAGGACTGAGCTTGAGACCCCAGGACGTGAGCTGGAGACCCAGGACTGAGCCGTGTAGACCCAGTCCTGTCTAGAGCCTCAGTCCTGGTGTAGAGGCTCAGTCCTGGGTCTCCAGGCCTCAGATCCTGGGTCGACAGCATCATCCTGGTCTACAGCCTCAGTCCTGGGTCTACAGCTCTCAGGCCTGTCTACAGCCTCCGAGTCTGGGTCTACAGCCGCAGTCCTGGGTCTAAGCTCTGTCATGGGTCTCACAGGCTCAGTCCTGGGTCTACAGCCTCAGACTTGTCTACAGCCTCAGTCCTGTGTCCAGAGCTTCATCCTGGTCTACAGCCTCAGTCCTGGTCTACAGCCACAGTCCTGGGTTCCAAGCTTCAGTCCTGGGACCACACCTCAGTCCTGGGTCTAGAGCCTCATCCCTGGGTCTACAGCCCGCCCTGTCTGAACCTCAGTCCTAAGGTTGTTTTCTACAACCTCAGTCCTGGGTCCAGAGCTTTAGTCCTGGGTCCCTATAGCCTCAGTCCTGGTCTACAGCCTCAGGACCTGGGTCACCAGCCTCAGTCCACTGGGTCTAGAGCCTCAGTCCTGGTCCAGAGCTTCAGTCCTGGGTCCACAGCCGCAGTCCTGGGTCTACAGCCTCAGTCCTGGGTCTAAGAGCCTCAGTCCTGGTCTACAGGCTCAGTCCTGGGATCTACAGCCTCAGTCCTGGGTCGACAGCCTCAGTCCTTGGTCTAGAGCCTCAGTCCTGGTCTACAGCCTCATCCTGGTCTACAGCGATCAGAATCCTGGTCCTAGAGCCTCAGTCCTGGGTCTATCAGCCAGTCCTGTGTCTACAGCTCAGTCCGGGTCTAGGGAGCCCTCAGTCCTGGGTCTACAGCCGCAGTCTGGGTCTGAGAGCCTCAGTCCTGGGTCGTACAGGCTCAGTCCTAGGGTCCTCAGCCTCAGTCCTGGTCTAACAGCCTCAGTCCTGGTTCAGTGCTTCAGTCCTGGTCCACACGGTCAATCCTGGGTCTAAAGCCTCAGTCCTGGGTGTAGAGCCATTCCTGTGCCTACAGCCTCATCCTGGGTCTACAAGCCTCAGTCCCTGGTCTAGATCCTCAGTCTGGGTTCTACAGCCTCGTCCTTGATCTACAGCCTCAGTCCGTAGGTCTACAGCCTAGTCTGGGTCTAGCCAAGCGCGTCAAGTCCTGGTTCTACAGCCTCAGTCCGGGGTCGACAGCCTCAATCACTGGGTCTAAAGCTCAGTCCTGGGTGTAGAGGCTCAGTCCCTGTGCCTACAGCCAGCATCCTGGGTCTCACAGCCTCCGTCCTGGTCTACAGGCTCAGTTCCTGGATACAGCTCAGTCCTGGAACTACAGCCTCTAGCACATGGGTCTAAAACCTCATCTAGGGTCTACAACATCATCCTGGGTCTACAACCTCAGTCCTGGTTCACAGCCTCAGTCCTGGGTCTAACACCCTTCAGTCCCTGGGTCCAGGCTTCAGTCTGTCACTCCTCAATTCCTGTTCTAAGCCTCAGTCCTGGATCTACAGCCTCAGTCCTGGGATCTACAGCCTCATCCTGGTCTACAGCCTCAGTCATGCGTCTAAAACTCAGTCCTGGGTCGTACAACCTCAGCCCTGGGTCTATAGCCTCTGTCCTGAGGTCTACAGCCTCAGTCCTGGGTCCAGAGCTTCAGTCCTGGTGTAGATGCTCATTCCTGATGTCCAGCCTCATTCCTGGTCCTAAGAGCCTCGTCCTGGGTCGAAAGCCTCAGGTCCTAGGGTCTAGAGCCGCAGTCCTGGTCTAGAAGCCTCAGTCCTGGTGTAGAGGCTCAGTCCTGGTCTACAAGTCCTCAGTCCTGGTCTAGAGCCTCAGTCCTGGGTCTAGAGCCTTCAGTCCTGGGTGTAGAGGCTCAGTCCTGGGTCTACAAGCCTCAGTCCTGGTCTACCAGCCTCAGTCCTGCGTCTACAGCCTCAGTCCTGGGCTACAGCCTCAGTCCTGGGTCTACAGCCTCAGTCCAGGGTGCTAGAGCCGCTCAGTCCTGGGTCTACAGGCTAAGTCCTGTGCTACAGCCTCAGTCTGGTCTACAGCCTCCAGCTCCTGGTCCAGAGCTTCAGTCTTGTCTACCAGCCTCGGTCCTGGGTCTACCCTCATCCTGGGTCCAGAGCTTTCATTCCTGGGTCACCACAGCCTCATCCAGGTCTGAGAGCCTCAGTCTGGGTCTAACAGCCCTCAGCCTGGGTCTGAAACCTCAGTCTTAGGTCCACAACCTCAGTCCTGGTTCCAGAGCTTTAGTCCTGGGTTCTATAGCCTCAGTCTGGGTCTACAGCCTCATCCTGGGTCTACAGCCTCAGTCCTACTGGGTCTAGGAGCCTCATCCTGTCCAGAGCTTCAGTCCTGGTCCCACAGCCTCAGTCCTGGGTCTACAGCCTCATCCTGGGTCTAGAGCCTCAGTCCGGGTCTACAGGCTCAGTCCTGGACTAACAGCCACATCCCTGTCCTACACCTCAGTCCGGGGTCCTAGAGCCATCATCCTGTGTCACAGCCTCAGTCCCGGGTCTACAGCTCAGTCCCCTGGTCTAGAGCCTCAGTCCCTGGGTCTAACAGCCTCAGTCCTGTTGGTCTACAGCCTGCGTCCTGGTCCCTAAGAGGCCTCAGTCCCTGGTCTACAGCCTCAGACCTGGTTCTAGAGCCTCAGTCCTGGGTCTACAGGCCAGACCTGGGTCGTACAGCCTCAGTCCCTGGGTCTACAGCCTTCAAGTCCTGGTTCGAGCTGCAGTCCGTGTCCACAACCTCAACTCCTGGTCTAAAGCCACAGACCTGGTGAGAGGCTCAGTATCCTGTGCCTAGCAGCCGTCAGTCCAGGTCTGACAGCCTCAGTCCTGTCTTAAGAGCCTCAGGTCTTGGGTCTACAAGCCCAGTCCTGCATCTACAGCCTCAGTCCCTTGGTCTACAGCCTTAGTCCTGGTCCTACAGCTCATCCTGGTCTACAGCCTCAGTCCTAGGGTCCTACAGCTCAGTCCTGGGTCTACAGCCTCAGTCCCGGGTCTAGAGCCTCAGTCCTGGGTCTACAGGCTTCATCCTGGATACAGCCGCATCCTAGGGTCTACAGCCTCATCCTGGTCTACAGCTTCAGTCCTGGGTCCACACCTCAATCCTGGTCTAAAAGCCTCAGTCCTGGGTCTACAGCCACAGCCCTGGGTCACCAGCCTCAGTCCTGGGTCTACAGCCGTAGTCCTGGGTCTACAGCCTCCGTCCTGGTCTGCAGCTCAGTACTGGTCTAGAGCCTCAGTCCTGGGTCTCACAGCCTCAGCCCTTGGTCAATAGCCTCAGTCCCTGGGTCTACAGCCCTCAAGTGCTGTGTCCTAAAACCGCAGTCACTGGGTCGACAGCCTCAGTCCTGTCCACAGCTCAATCCTGGGTCTACAGCCTCAGTCCTGGGTCTACAGGCGCAGTCCTTCTAGAACTCTGTCCTGGGTCTACAGGCTCCGTTCCTGGGTCTACAGCCTCAGTCCTGGTCTAACAGCTCTCAGTCCTGGTCCAGAGCTTCAGACCTGGGTCCCCAGCTCAACCTGGTCCTAAAGCCTCATTCCCTGGGTGTAGAGGCTCAGTCCTGGGTCTACAGCCTCAGTCCTGGGTCTAGAGCCTCAGTCCTGGTCTCACAGACTCAGTCCCTGGGATACAGCCTCAGTCCTGGGTCCAACAGCCACAGAATCCTGGGTCTACAGCTCAGTCATGGGATAGCAGCCTCAGTCCTGGGTCCACGCCTCTTCTGGATCTACAGCTCAGTCCCTGGGGTCTACAGCCTCCAGTCCTGGGGTCACAGGCCTCAGCCATGGGTCTAAAACCTCAGTCCTGGTCTACAACCTCAGCCCTGGTCTATAGCCTCAGGCTGGTCTACAGCCTCAGTCCTGGTCTACAGCCTCAGTCCTCGGGTCCTAACAGGCTCAGTCCTGGTCTAGCAGGCTCAGTCCTCTGGGGACTACAGACTCATCCTGGGTCTAATACCCTCATCATGGTCTACAGCCTCAGTCCTGGTTCTACAGCCTCAGTCATGGGTATACAGCCTCAGGACCTGGTCTACAGCCTCAGTCCTGGGTCTACAAGCCTCAGTCCTGGGATACAGCCTCAGTCCGGGACCTACAGCCTCATTAGCGTCCTGGTCCAAGCTTCAGTCCTGGGTCCACAGCCTCAATACTGGGCTTAAAGCCTCAGTCCCTGGGTCTAAAAACCCTCAGCCCTGGGTCTACAGCCTCAGTCCTGGGTCTACAGCCTTAGTCCTGGTTCTACAGCATCAGTCCTGGTCTACAGCCTCAGTCCCAGGTCCTATAGCCTCAGTCCTGTGTCTACAGCCTCATCCTGGGTCTATAGCCTCAGTCCTGTGTCAACAGCCTCAGTACCTGGGTCTACAGCCCTCATCCCCCCCCCCCTGGGGGGGGGGGGGTTCTACAACCGAAGTCCTGGTCTACAGCCCTCAGCCTCCTGGTTCTACAGCCCTCAGTCCTGGATCTACACCTCAGTCCTGGGTCCTAGAGCCTCAGTCCTGGGTCTACAGGCTCAGTCCTGGGATTCGCCGTCAGTCCTGGGTCTAACAGGCTCATTCCTGGGTCTACAGCCTCAGTCCTGGGTATATAGCCTCAGTCCTGGGGTTCTATAGGCCTCAGTACCTCGGGTCTATAGCCTAAGTCCTGGGTCTACAGCATCATCTTGGTAAGACCCAGGACTGGTCTAACAGCCTCAGTCCTTGGTCTACAGCCACAGTTCCGGGGCCTACAGCCTCAGTCCTGGTCTGAGCAAGAGCCTCAGGTCCTGGGTCTACAGCCTCAGTCCTGGTCTAGAAGCATCATCCTGGGTCTACAGGCTCAGCTCCCTGGGTCTACAGCCGTCAGGTCCCTGGTCTATACAGCCTCAGTCCTCGGGGTCCAGAGCTTCAGTCCTGGGTCCACAGCCTCATGCTGGGTCTAAAGCCTCAGTCCTGGTTCTAGAGACCTCAGTCCCTGGTCCTAGAGCCTCAGTCCTGGTTCTAGAGCATCAGTCCCTGGGTCCCTACAAGCCTCATCCTGTGTCTTCAGCCTCAGTCCTGGGTCTTAAACCTCAGTCCCTGGTCTACACACCTCATGTCCTCTGGATCCAGAGCTTTAGTCCTGGGTCTACAGCATCAGTCACAGGGTCAACAGCCTCAGTCCCTGTCTACAGCCTCAGTCCTGGGTCTACAGGCCTCAGTCCCTGGATCTACAGACTCAGCCGCTGGTCTATAGCCTCAGTCCAGGTCTACAACACAGCCCTGGTCCTATACCTCAGTCCTGCAGTTTTACCAGCCTCTCCCTGGGTCTAAAACCTCAGTCCTGGTCTAGAGCTTTAGGATCCTGGTCTATAGCCTCATCCTGGTCAACAGCCTCAGCCCAGGGTCTAAAACTCATCCTGGGTCCTACAACCTCAGCCATGGTCTATAGCCCTCAGCAGTCCTGGGTCCAGAGCGTCAGTCCCTTGGGACCACAGCCTCAATCCTGGGTCTACAGCCTCAGATCCTTGGGTCTACAACCTCAGCCCTGGTCTACAGCCTCAGTCCTGGGTCCAGAGCGGTTAGGGTTAGGGGTCCAGGCCCTCCCCACACCTAACCCTAACCCCATGAGATCCAGGCCGCCCCCGACGCCTCACATAGCCCCCTCTGGAGGTCCAGGCTTCATACCTCCCCAACTAACCTTAACCCCCATGGAGATCCAGCCTCCCCCACGCCGCACATAGACCACCCTCGGAGGTCCAGGGCTTCTTCCACACCTAAACCTTAACCCCATGAGATCCAGGCCGCCCCCCTAGTAGAACCAGGGCTTCCCCCACACCATTTCACTGCTTTAATTTGAAACCCTTTGATTTTGTTCCCCAAACATGTTTTGACACTGAGCACTTATCTAGTTTGATTCATAGTAATAATAAATTCCAAAAATAAGCTAGAATCAAAAATGTACATGAATGATAAACATATTTACACTGGGGGTGGATAGGCCAGCATAATCGCATGGCTATTTTGCTCTGAAAGGACAAGCTGTCGTTTCCTGAGCCGTCTGAATGCAGACCTCTCCCCGCTTAGTGGTGCAATAAATTATCCAGGGGATTAGAGATGGAAGAGGTATCCACCTTAAGGCGCTGATGGCCGATCCGTTGATAAAATCCTCCGGTGTGCAATTTACTACAGAACAAAATGCCTGAATTTATTCAGTAAAAATCATCCAGAAGCAGCTGCATTATGGGAGATACATTAAAGCTGGGTACCTACATTTTCCTTTCATTACAGCTTTTGTTGTTGTACCCAAAAGTAGAATGTTGTGAGCCAGTCTAAACAGATTTACGTACATTTGGTATGAATAAACAATTTATGGTGCCATTACATTTGATAATCTCATTTAACTTCAATTGTAGTGGATTTGAATAGAATGTTAAAAAATGTGATTAATCGACGCGTTTAACACACCATTACTATGTGATAATCAACATCAATTTTTTTTATTGTTTTGACAGCCCTAGTCATTTTAATTGCTTCTGGAACGGAAATGTGTCCACTTAACTCTACCAGATTTACAATTTTGGTTTAAACGTAAGTATTATTATCAATAGTGATCTATGATGCACTGGGGAAGACCCCTTGTGAGCCCTGTTTTTTTCAGTGATTTTATACATCTACTAAGCACATTCTTTTCATATATTAAAACAAATTATCGATCGTAACTTTGAAAGCAGTAGTCCAGTAAATAAAATAATAAATTTAATGGTTAATTAAAAGTGATTAAGACTAGTAGAAAGTAAAATAAATAATTTCATGCACTGAAAATTGGATAGATTGAATTACTAAATTAAATGAAATTTATAGTACAATTATTTATTTTTAATTTTACACTAATCTTTTTTTTTTGAGCTAATTTGAGCACTCAGTGTACGGTGTAATAGTCCCGGCACTATCTAGTGACGTGTGGATAGGATATAGTGGACGTTCGATACAGCCACATATTTCAACTGATTCTATTGTAAAAGAGGATTTGAATAATCACATACTGTTCTGTCACCATAGTAACACATAGCTCACACCGTGTTTCTTTTTTAACTGAAGCTTGCTGTCATTCTGATACATCCTCCTCAAACGTTTTTATTGGTAAAGAGACAATTTTTAATTGTTGATTTTGTTAGATCATCCCTGTTTTACCAATTTAAATGTGTTTGTTGAGTTATTATCACATGTTTGGGTTGAAGAGTTATAAAAATGAGTCTTGTTGCCTTTTCCCTCTAGTTCTGTGTGAGAGTGACCTTGTGTATGTTTTCATGGTCATGGTGGCTGTGTGTCTGTGTGTTTTGGGCCCCCTCACTTTATGACCATGCACACCCTCTCTCTTAATTCATGTCTCTGAAATACTACATGTAATAGTTGTGATAGCGAAGGCTCCTTCTGAAACGGAGGATGAAGATCTAACATAAAACTTGGAGCTATTAGTTTTTCTGACCATATGAATTATAGAATCACAAAGCTTTAGTAAATGCATGAATTTGATCCTGATAAAATATCCTTTCAAAAATACGAACACTGAATTTGTCTATATTATACAAACATCACATTTGAGAAAAGATTCATGCAAGAAAAAAAGTATTCTCCTTGTGTAAAACATTTTAATAGCAGGAGTTTATACGCAAATTTTGAAAGGCATCCAGGACTCACCTTGAACCAAATTTTAAGTCAACTCTTTTTAATATAATGGGTATTCGAGACGTGGATAAGAAGAATAGTGAGTGTGACCTTTGAATTAGAGGTTACTGAAATGTTCTGTACAAACCGTCAACCACAGAGAGGAGGGGGAGTGGCTCTATAACGTGGACAAAAACATGAACTGTTCTATTGTAAATGATTTTGTTTAGCGATGATGACCTTTTTGAGTGTGTCCCGATTAGATCTAGCAATTCCAAACAGAAAAACATTATTGTAAGCTGCGTTACAGGACACCAGGATCCGAACTTGAAACTATTTATGGAAGTGGATGAAAAGGATATTTAATAATAAAACAAACAATTTATCATATGGCGGAGACTTTAACATTAACCTTTTAAAATACTAGTTAAACATGTTCAATACAGAGGAAGTATATTGACAACCATGTTTTCTTTGTTGGGCTTGTTCCCCACTTATCAGACAAACCCCACGAGAATCACTCTCATGAGTGCCAACTCTTATAGACATTAGATTCTGCAACATTTTAGACGACAAGTTAACTGGAGGTGTGTTAGTGAATGATGTGAAGTGATCAATTTACCGGTCTACATGATGTATGATGAATGTCAACGAGCAATATTTCCAAACCCAGTAAGAAAAAGGGTCCTTTTTCAAACGAGTTACACAGAACAATCTTTTTAGCATTAAAGGCATGATCTAGCGAGTCAAAACTGGGATCCTAATTTTTTTCAATTTTTGATGTAAATGGAGCATCACAATTTGTTTCTTGACATTTTCCTCACACTTAGTGAATAAAGCCTGTCCAATCAAAAAGTGCACAAGAAAGCACACAAAAACCCATGGTTAACAAGAGCCTGTAAACGCTTGCAAAAAGAAAATATTACTTGTATAGGCAATTTCTTTAGGTAGCAAAGCGCAGACACTGAACAAAAAAACAAAACAGATAAAAATAAATTAACTATCATGATGAGAACCAGCAGAAAGCAAATATTATATAGATTTACTTTTCAAAAAGAAAAATGACATTAAAGGAATTTGGAATGTATTGAATAGCGTTATTGGTCGTAGGTGGCTCTTAACAGCCTGTGTTAATCCTGTTTTTTTTTTGCAAAATGACATGATTGGTTGAGACAAAAAGAAGATTGCAAATGGTTTTAATAATTCTTATTGTTAATATAGGGCCTGAGTTGGCAGGTAAAATCCAGAAAACAGATCAGCTAAAGAAAACTCTCATTGAAACAAATTCCATTTCGAATGTTTATCGCCCCCCACAGACGAGAAAGGAAGTCTCATGTCATTAGGAACTGAAAAAATAAAACATCTGGTGATATTAATGATCTCGAATGAGGGACTGTCCGAAATGTAGCAGCGAAATTGCTAAACCGTCACACATACTTGCAATTATCTTTTCAGCTGGAGAATTTCCCTCACAAATGAAACTCGCAAAAGTCATACCAATTTTAAAGCTGGAGCAAACACCACTTTACAAAACTATCGGCCTGTTTCCCTTCGCCGACAGTTTTCTAAAATATTAGGAAATAGTATTTGACACTAACTCGCTGCTTTATTGAAAACCACAATTTACTGTCCAATATCAATATGATTTAGACAAAACAGATCACTTCACTAGCACTAATTGATTTAATTGAAGAATATCTACTAATGTTATTGAGAAAAATAAATTTGTTTTAGGGATTTTCATTGACCGTTCAAAAAGCGTTCGATACAATGACCACCCATATTTGATACACAAATTTTGAGAGTTCTATGGCTAAGGGGACAGCCTAAACAATGGTTAGAGAGTTATTTAAGTGAGAGAAGGCAGCTGGAACAGATTGACCAAACACAAATCTGATTTTAAGAACATCACGTGTGGATACCTCAAGGATCAATACTTGGACCCCTTTATTCATAATGTACAAAAATGATATATGTACACATATCAAACTTAATGACATTCATTCTCTTTGCCGATGACACAAAATAAAAATATGTGCAGGTGATGATCTGTAGCAGCTCTTGGGCCGATGTAACTGTTGAAAATGACAAACTAAAGACCATGGGTTTAATACAAACAAGTTGTCATTAAATATAAAAAAAACCAAAGATTATTGGCTTTTTAGCAAACGAAATGTTAATAATCCTGTAAATTGTCATTGACGATACAAGAAATGGAAAAAGTTCACCTAACAATACATTTTTAGAGTTGTAATAGATGAAAAAATAACCTGGAAAACCCACATACATTTCATCAGGTCAAAAGTTTTGCTAAATGTGTTTGGAATGGATGAGGAGAGCAAGTCATTGACTCAAAACCCAAATGCTCTTCTATTATTGTATTCGTCTTTCAATCATGTCATATTTTACAATTACTGTGTTGAAGAGTGGGGAAACTGCTACAAATCCCCGACATACAGCCTCTGATCCACGATGCAGAAAAAGGCCATAAGGATTGTCCCACTAATGTTCACTAACAAGTCATCATAACACCACTGTTCATAACAGAGTTGGAAGAATTTAACCCCTTGTAGTAATGTTTAAAAAAAATGACATGATTATTTGCGGGGCAGTTTGACCCGAGAGAGACAAGAGGATTAGACTAAATATTTCTTAAATATAACGCTGGAATTAAAAAAGTATAGTATGTCACTTTTATAAATATTTATATAGCCTACGATACTAAGTTGTTATTGGATTAACCCCTGTTATTTCCCCTTGCTGTTTTTGAGTGCATTTACACAGTACGGGTCCAATGACCTCAACAGTAATCAATGTAATTTTTTTTTCCAACATAATACAGGGTTAAATTCTCCAACTCTATGAACATGGGTGAGTAAGATGGCTTGTAGTGAACATTAGAGTCAATCCTTATGGCCTTTTCTGCCATCGAGAACAGAGGCTTGTAAGTGGATTTGTAGCAGTTTCCCCCACCTTCAACACAGTAATGAAATATGACATGATGAAAGAACCGATACAATATAGAAGAGCCATTGGTGTTTGAGTAAATGACATTCTCTCCTCATCATTCAACACATTAGCAAACTTTGACCTGATGAAATGTAGGTGGGGTTTCCGGATCTTTTATCATCTATTACAACTCCAAAAAAATTTATTTTGGTGAACTTTTTTCATTTCTGTATCGTCAATTGACAATACTTGACAGGAAATATTACATCTGCGATTGCTAGAAAAAAGCATAATCTTGGTTTTTTATATTTAATGACAAACTTGTTTGTATTAATCCAGGTCATTTAGTTTAGTTCATAACTTCAACAGTTACAACGCCAAGAGGGCTGTCTCCAGATCATCACATGCACAATATATATTTGTGTCCATCGGCAAGAGAATGAATTTCATGAAGTTTGATATGTACAAAATCAATTATGTACATTAATGATTAAAGTGGGTCCAAGTATTGATCCTTGAGGGTACTCCACACGTAATTGTTCTTAAATCCAGATTTTGTGTTGGTCAATCTGTACTAAACACTGCCTTCTCTCAACTTAAATAACTCTCTTAACCATTGATTTAGCCCCTTGTTTCCCCCCTAATGCATAGCTCTCAAATTGTGTATCAAATATGGTGATCATTGTATCGAACGCTTTGAAGGTCTATGAACATCCCAAAAACAAATTTATTTTTTCTCAATAACATTAGTAATTTTCTCAATAAATCAATAGTGCTTATGACGGAGGATCGTTATTGTCTAAATCCATATTGACTATTGGACACGTAAATTGTGTTCAATAAAGCACGAAGTCTAGTGTCAAATACTTGTCTAATATTTTAGAAAACTGGGCAGAAGGAAACAGGCCGATAGTTTGTAAAGTGGTGTTTGTCTCCAGCTGTTAAAAATGGTATGACTTTTGCGAGTTTCATTTGTGATGGAAATTTCTCCAGCAGAAAAGATAAGTTGCAGATATGTGTGAACGGTTTACAATTTCCTCTGCTACATTTGCGGACATCCCCATGTCGAGATCATTAAATATCACCAGATGTTTTAGTTTACAGTTCCGATTGACATTGATGACTTCCTTCTCGTCTGTGGGTGGCGATAACATCGAATGTGAATTAGTTCAATGAGTTCTCTTAGTTTGATCATTGTTTTCCTGGGATTTTTCCTGCCCAACGCAGGCCCTATATTAACAAAGAAATTATTAAAACCATTGCAAATCTTCTTTTTGTCTCAAACAATCATGTCATTCAAAAAAAACTCAGGATAACACAGCTGTTTGAGCCACGACCAATAACGCAATCAATACAATCCAAATTCCTTTAATGTCATTTTTCATATTGAAAGTAAATCTATAAAAATTATGTTCTGCAGGTTCTCTATCATGCTAGTTAATTTATTTTATATGTTTGTATTTTTTGTTCAGTTTCTGTCGTTGATACCTAAGAAATTGCCTATACAAGTAATTTTTCTTGCAAGCGTTTACAAGGCCTCTTGTTTTAACCATGAATTTTGTGTGCTTTCTTGTGCACTTTTTGTTGACAGTGCTTATCATAAAGTTGAGAAATGTCAAGAAAACAAATTGGTAAGCTCCATTTACATTAAAAAAAAAGACATTGAAAAATAGGATCCCAGTTTTTGCCTCGCTAGATCATGCTTTTAAATGCTAAAAAGATTGTTCTGTTGTAAACTCGTTGAAAAAAGACCCTTTTACTGTTTGGAAATATTGCTGTTGACATCATACATCATGAAGACCGGTAATGATCACTCACATCATTCACAACCCCACCTCCAGTTAACTTTCGTCTAAAATTGTTGCAGAATATATTGTCTATAAGAGTTGGCACTATGAATGTGATTCTCGTGGTCCTGCTGAATAAGTGGGAACAAGCCCAAGAAAACAGGTGTCAATAAATTCCTCTGTATGTACATGGTTTATATTAGAATTTAAAAGTTTTATGTTAAAGTCTCCGCATATGATAAATTGTTTGTTTTCTATTATTAAAGTATCTTTTCCATCCATTCCCTCAATAGTTTCAAGTCGGATCCTGGTGTCCTAAACGCAGCCTTACAATAATTTTTTCTTGTTTGGAATTGCTAGATCCTATCGTGACACACTCTAAAAGTCATCTATCGCTAAACACAAATCATTTACTATAGAACAGTTCATGTTTTTGTCCACGTATAGAGCCACTCCCCTCCTCACTTGTGTTGCCGGTTTGTACAGAACATTCATAACCCCTCTAATTCAAAGTCACTCACACTATTCTCTCTTACCACGCTCCGAAATACCAATTATATAATAGGTGACTAAATTGGTTCAAGAGTCCTGGATGCCTTCAAAATTGCGTATAAACTCCCTGCGATTAAAATGAACAAGAGATATACATTTTTCTTGCATGAATCTTTTCTCAAATGTGATGTTTGTATAATATAGACACTCAGTGTTAGTATTTTGAAAGGATTTTTTTTATCAGGAACAATTTCATGCATAAAGCTTTGTGATTCTATAATTCAAATGGTCAGAAAAACTAATAGGCTCCAAGTTATTTCAGATCTTCATCCTCAGTTCAGAAGAGCCTTCGCAATCTCAACTATACATGTAGTATTTCAGAGACATGAATAAAGAGAGAGGGTGCATGGGTCATAAAGTGAGGGGCCCAAAACACACAGACACACAGCCACATGACCATGAAAACTAACACAAGTTCACTCCACACAGAACTAGAGGAAAGCAACAAAGACTCAATTTTATAACTCTTCAACCCAAAACATGTGATAATAAACTCAACAAACAACATTAATGGTAAAACATAGGATGATCAAAAAAAATAGCAGCAATAAAAATTGTCTCTTACCAAATAAAAAGTTGAGGAGGATGTAATCAGAATGACAGCAAGCTTTCAGTTAAAAAAGAAACAGGTGTGAGCTATGTGTTACTAATGGTGACAGACCCGTATGTGAATATTCAAATCACTTTACAATAGAATCAGTTAATATGTGGCTGTAACCGAACATCCACACTATATCCTATCCACACTGTCACTAATGGTGCGGGACTATACACCGTGAAACCTGAGTGCTCAAATTAGTCAAAAAAAAAGATTAGTGTAGAATTAAAAATAAATAAATTGTACGACTTTAATTACATTAATTAGTATTCAACATCCAAATTTTCAGTGCAAAGAAATTATTTATTTAATTTCTACTAATATAATACTTTTAATTAACCATAAATAATATTAGTTTATTACTGGATCTACTGCCTTTATCAAATTTCGATCGAATTATTTGTTTTACATAATATGATAAGAAAGTGCTTAGGTAGACGTATACAATCACTGAAAAAAAAACAGGCTACACAAGTCTACCCCAGTGCATCATAGATCACTTATGATAATAAAATATCGTTTTAAACCAAATAGTATAAATGTAGAGTAAGTGGCTACCCATTCGTTCCCAGAAGCAATTAAAAATGACTAGGGCTGTCAAACAATAAAAAAAATTGAGTTGATTAATACACATAGTAATGGTGAGTTGAACGCACGATTAATCACATTTTTTTACAATCTATTTCAAATCCACTCCAATTGAAGTTAAATGAGATTATCAATGTAATGACACATTGTTATTCATACCAAAATGTAACTTAAATCTGGTAGAACTGGCTCACAACCTTCACTTTTTGGGTACAAACCAACAAAAGCTGTTAATGAAAGGGAAAATGTAGGTACCTCGACACTATTTAAATTTCCTCCCATATTGTCCAGCTGTTTCTGATGATGTTTTACTAGAATAAATTCAGCATTTTAGTCTGTAGTAAATTTCACACCGGAGGATCTTTATCACCGGATCGCCATCAGGCCGCCTTAAAAGTGGATCTCTTCCATCTCTATTCCCCTGGAATAATTTTATTGCACCACCTAAGAGGAGCGTCCTGCATTCCAGACAGGGCTCAGAAACGACAGCTTGTCCTTTCAGAGCAAATTAAGCCAGGCGATTATGCGGCATATCCCCCCCAGGTAACATATGTATTCATTCATGTACATTTTTTGATTCTAGCTTATTTTTGAATAATATTATTACTATGAATCAAACTAAAAGATAAGTGCGCTTCAGTGTCAAAACATGTTTGGGGAACAAAATCAAAGGTTTCAAATTAAAGCAGGTGAAAATGGTGTGGGGAAGCCCTGGTTCTCCAGGGGGGCGGCCTGGATCTCCATGGTGGGTTAAGGTTAGGTGTGGAAGAAGCCCTGGACCTCCAGGGGGCAATGTGCAGCGTGGGGCGGCCTGGATCTCCATGGGGGTTAAAGGTTAGGTGTGGAGAAGCCCTGGACTCCAGGGTGGCTATGTGCAGGCGTGGGGCGGCCTGGGATTCTCCATGGGGGTTAGGGTTAGGTGTGGGAGGTGCCTGGACCCTAACCCTAACCCAGCTCTGGGACCCAGGACTGAGGCTGGTAGAACCCAGGGCTGAGGTTGTAGACCGCAGGACTGAGGCTTTAGACCCAGGATTGAGGCTGTGGGACCCAGGACTGAAGCTCTGGAACCCAGGACTGAGGCTATAGACCCCAGGGCTGAGGTTGTAGACCCAGGACTGAAGGTTTTAGACCCAGGGCTGAGGCTGTAGACCCAGGGACTGAGGCTATAGACCCCGGACTAAAGCTCTGAGGTTTTGACCCAGGACTGAGGCGTAAACCCAGGATAGACCCAGGGCTGAGGTGGACCCAGGACTGAAAACCCAGGACTGAGGCCTATAGACCCAGGGCTGAGTCTGTAGACCAGGACTGAGTTGCTATAGACCCAGGGCTGAGTCTGTAGATCCATGACTGAGCCTGTAGACCCAGGCTGAGCTGTAGACCCAGGACTGAGGCTGTAGGACCCAGGACTGAGGCTGTAGACCCAGGACTAAAAGCTCTGGACCCAGGATGAGGTGTAGACCCAGGACTGAGGTTTTAGACCCAGGACTGAGGCTGAAGACCCAGGACTGAGGCTGTAGACCCAGGACTGAGGCTCTAGAACCCAGGACTGAGGCTCTAAGACCCAGGACTGAGGCTCTAGACCCAGGACTGAGGCTTTTAGACCCAGGATTGAGGCTGTGGAAGCCCGGAGCTGAAGCTCTGGACCCAGGACTGAGGCTGTAGACCCAGGACCTGAGGCTGTAGAACCAGCTGGACTGAGCCTGTAGACCCAGGACTGATGCTCTGAGACCCAGGACTGAGGCTGTAGACCCAGGACTGAGGCTGTAGACCCCAGGACTGAGGCTGTAAGACCCCGGACTGTGGCGTAGACCCAGGACTGAGGCTGTAGACCAGTCCTGGGTCTACAAGACTGAGGCTGTAGACCAGGACTTAGGCTAATAGACCCAGGACTGAGGCTATAGACCCAGGACTGAGGTTATATACCCAGGACTGAGGCTGTAGACCCAGGACTGAGGCCTGTAGACCAGGACTGAGGCTGTATCCCAGGACTGAGCCTGTAGACCCAGGACTGAGGCTCGAGACCAGACTGAGGCTGTAGACCAGGACTGAGGCAGTAGACCCAGGACTGAGCTGTAGACCCAGACTGAGGTTGTAGACCCAGGACTGAGAATGTAAGGACCCAGGGCCCCACTGAGGCTATAGACCCGACGGAGGCTATAGAACCCAGGACTGAGCTGTAGACCCAGGACTGAGGCTATAGACCCTGGACTGAGGCTGTAGACCCAGGACTGATGCTGTAGACCCAGGACTAAGGCTGTAGACCCAGGACTGAGGCTCGTAGACCCAGGGCTGAGGTTTTTAGACCCCAGGACGGAGGCTTTAGACCCAGTATCTGAGGCTGTGGACCCTGGACTGAAGCTCTGGACCCAGACTGAGGCTGTAGACACCAGGACTGAGGCTGTTTCCCAGGACTGAGGCTGTAGACCCCCGGACTGAGGCTGTAGACCCAGGACTGAGGCTGTAGACCCATGACTGAGGCAGTAGACCCAGGACTGAGCATGTAGACCCAGGACTGAGGCTATAGACCCAAGGACTGGAGTTCTGTAGACCCAGGACTGAGCCTGTAGACCCAGGACTGAGCCTGTAGACCCAGGACTGAGGCTGTAGACCCAGGACTGAGGCTGTAGACCCAGGGACTGAGGCCTATAGACCCAGGGCTGAGGTTGTAGACCCAGGACTGAGGTTTTAGACCCATGGCTGAGGGCTGTAGACCCAGGACTGAGGCTGTAGACCCAGGACTGAGGCTGGTAGATCCAGGAAAGAGGCTGTGGACCCAGGTACTGAGGCTGTATCCCACAGGACTGAGCCTGTAGACCCCGGACTGAGGCCTGTGACCCAGGACTGAGGCTGTATCCCAGCGACTGAGTCTGTAGACCCAGACTGAGGCTCTAGAACCCAGGACTGAGGCTGTAGATCCCCAGGACTGAGCCTACTACACCCAGGACTGAGGCTTTAGAACCCAGGATTGAGGCTGTGGTACCCAGGACTGAATCTCTGGACCCAGGACTGAGGCTGTAGACCCAGGACTGAGGCTGTAGACCCAGGACTGAGCCTGTAGACCCAGACAGAGGCTCTAGACCCAGGACTGAGCCTGTAGACCCCAGGACTGAGGCTTTAGACCCAGGTTGGAGGCTGTGGACCCCAGGCACTGAGGTGTAGACCCAGGACTGAGGTTTTAGACACAGCCACTGAGGCTGTAGACCCAGGACTGAGGCTATAGAACCCGGGCTGAGGCTGTAGACCCAGGAACTGAGGCTCAACCCAGACTGAGCTGCAGACCCAGGACTGAGGCTGTAGACCCAGGACTAAGGCTGTAGACCGCAGGACTGAGGCTGTAGACCAGGGCTGAGCTGTGACCCAGGACTGAGGCTTTAGACCCAGGATTGAGGCTGTGGACCCAGGACTGAAGCTTAGACCCAGGACTGAGGCTGTAGACCCAGACGGAGGCTGTATCCCGACTGAGCCTGTAGACCCAGGAACTGAGGCTCTAGACCCGGACTAGAGGCTGTAGACCCAGGACTGAGCTGTAGACCCAGAAAGAGGGGAAAGGAGGGACTAGGCGGTAGACCCAGGACTGAGCTGTAGACCCAGACTAAGCTGTAGACCCTCAGGACTGAGGCTGTAGATCCAGGACTGTGGCCTGTAGACCCAATACTGAGCTCTAGACCAGGACTGAGCTGTAGACCCAGGACTAGGCTGTAGGCAACAGGACTGAGCCCTCTACACACCAGGGACTCGAGGCTTTAGACCCAGATTGAGGCTGGGACCCCAGGACTGAAGCTCTGAACCCAGGGACTGAGGCGAAGACGACAGACGAGGCTGTAGACCCAGGAACTGACCTGATCACGCGAACACACCCAGGGACTGAGGCTCTAAGACCCCAGACTGAAGGCTGGAGACCCAGGACTGAGGCTCTAGACCCAGACGAGGCGTAGACACAGACTGAGGCTGTAGAGCCACCAGGACTGAGGCTCTAGACCCAGGACTGAGGCTGTAGACCCAGGACTGAGCTGTAACCAGACTGATGCTCTAGACCCAGGACTGAGGCTGTAGACCCAGGACTGAGGCCTGTAGATCCGAGGACTGAGACCTGTAGACTCCAGGACTGAGGCTCTAGACCCAGGACTGAGCTGAGACCCAGGACTGAGCTGTGGACCCAGGACTGAAGCTCTGGACCCAGGACTGAGCTTCTAGACCCCAGGACTGAGGCTGTAGACCCAGACTGAGGCTGAGACCCAGACTGAGTTCAATAGCCCAGACAAAAAGCTCTGGACCTCAGGACTGAGGTTGTAGACCTAAGACGAGGTTTCAGACCCAGGGCTGAGGCTGTAGACCCAGGACTGAGGCGCTAGACCCAGGCCCTGAGGCAGTGGACCCAGGACTGACGCTCTGGACCCAGAATGATGGGCTGTAGACCCATTACTGAGGCTGTAGACACCTGGACTGAAGCTCTGGACCTCAGGACTGAGGCTGTAGACCAGGACGAGCTGTAACCCAGGACTGATTCTTTATACCAGGACTAGGCTCTAGACCCAGGACCTGAGGGCTGGAGACCAGACTTAGGCTGTAGACCCAGACTGAGCTGTAACCCAGGACTGAGGTTTTTTGTAGACCCAGGACTGAGGCTGTAACCCAGGACTGAGCCCTACACCCGGAATGAGGCTCTAGACCCTTGACTGAGGCTCTAGACCCAGACTGAGGCAGTAGACCCAGGACGAGAGCCTCTACACCAGGAACTGAGGCTCTAGACCCAGACTGAGGCTCTAGACCAGGACTAGGCTTAGACCCAGACTGAGCTCTAGAGCCAGACTGAAGGCTGTAGACACAGGACTGAGCCTCTACACCGCAGGACTGAAGCTCTGGACCCAGGACTGAGGCTGAAGACCCAGGACTGAGCTATAGACCCAGGCTGAGGTTGTAGAACACCAGGACTGAGGTTTTTAGACGCATGGCGAGGCTGTAGACCCAGGACTGAGGCTGTAGACCCAGGACTGGCTGTAGATCCATGGGCAGGACTGAGGCTTTAGACCCAGGAGTGATGCTGTAGACCCAGGGACTGAAGCTCTGGACCCAGGACTTGAGGCTGTAGACCCAGGACTGAGGCTGAGACCCCAGGACTGAGGATTGTAGACAACGAGGACTGAGGTTGTAGACCCAGGACTGTAGGTTTTAGACCCATGGCTGTGGCTGTAGATCCAGGACTGAGGATGTATCCAGCAGAGAACTGAGCCTGAGACCCCATGACTGATGCTGTAGACCCAGGACTGAGGCCTGTAGGCACAGGACTGAAGCCTCTACACCCAGGCTGTGGCTTAGACCCAGGATTGAGGCTGTGGACCCAGGACTGAGGCTGTAGACCCAGGACTGAGGCGCTTGACCCAGCGACTAAGGCCTGTATACCCAGGACTGAGGGCTGTAGATCCAGGACTGAGGCCTGTAGACCCAGGACTGAGGCTCTAGACCAGGACTGAGGCTGTAGACCCAGGACTGAGCTGTAGGCACCAGGACTGAGAGCTCTACACCCAGGAACTGGAGGCTTTTAGAACCCAGGAGGATCTGTGGACCCAGGACTGAGCTCTGAACCCAGGACTGAGGGCAGTAGACCCAGACTGAGGCTTGTATACCCAGGACTGAGCTGTAGACCCAGTGACTGAGGCCTCTAGACCCAGGACTGAGGCTGTAGACCCAGGACTGAGGCTCTAGACCCAGGACTGAGGCTGAAGACACAGGACAGAGGCTGTAAGACACCGGGACTGAGGCTCAGACCAGGACTGAGCGTAGACCCAGGACTGAGGCATGTAGACCCAGGGACTGAGGCTCTTAGACCCAACTGAGGCTGGTAGGACCCCAGGACTGAGGCGGGTAGATCCAGGACTGAGCCTGTAGACCCAGGACTGAGGCTACTAAACTCCAGGACTGAGGCTGTAGACCCAGGACTGAGGCCGTGGACCCAGGACGAAGCTCTGGCCCCAGACTGAGGCTCTAGACCCAGGACTGAGGCGTAGACCCAGGACTGAGGCTAGTAGACCCAGACTGATGCTATAGACTCCAGGACTAAAGCTCTGGAAACGCCAGACTGAGGTTGTAGACCTAAGACTCGAGGGTTCAGACCCAGAGGCAGAGTCTGTAGACCCAGGCTGAAGGCTCTAGACCCAGACTGAGGCAGTGGACACAGACTGAAGCTCTGACCCAGACTTGAGGCTGTAGAACCCAGGACTGAGTGCAGTAGACCCCATGGACTGAAGCTCTTGGACCCAGGACTGAGGCTTAGACCCCAGGACTGAGGCTTGTAGAACCAGGAATGAGCCTGTAGACCCAGTCCTGGTCTAGAGCCTCTTCCTGGGTGTAGAGCTTCAGACCTGGGGTCTACAGCCTCAGTCCTGGTCTACAGCCTCATCTGGGTCACAGCCCTCAGTCCTGGGTTCTACAGCCGTCAGTCCTGGGTCTACAGCCACATTCCTGGGTCTACAGCCTCAGTCCCTGGTCTATGAGCCTCAGTCCGGGGTCTACAGGCTCAGTCCTGGGTCTCCAGCCTCGTCTGGGTCTACAGACCTCAGTCCTGTGTCCATAGCTTCAGTCCTGGGTCTAACAGCCTCATCCTGGTCTACAGCCTCAGTCCTGGGTCTCAGAGCTTCAGTCCTGGGTCACAGCCTCAGTCCCTGGGTCCTAGAGCCCTCAGTCCTGGTCTACAGCCTCGCCCTGGGTCCTGAAAACCTCAGTCTTAGGTCTACAACCTCAGGTCCTGGGTCCAGAGCTTTAGTCCTGGGTCTATAGCTCATCCTGGGTCTACAGCCTCAGTCCCTTGGTCTACGAGCCTCAGTCCTGGTCTAGAGCCTCAGGCTGGGTCAGAGCTTCAGTCCTGGGTCCCTACAGCCCTCAGTCCTGGTCTAACAGCCTCAGTCCTGGGTCTAGAGCCTCAGTCGCTGGGTTCTAACAGGCTCAGTCCTGGATCTACAGCCTCAGATCCTGGGTCTACAGCCTCAGTCCTGGGTCTCGAGCCGTCAGTCCTGGGTATACATCCTCAGTCTGGGTCTACAGCCGTCAGTCCTGGGTCTAGAGCCTCATGTACTGAGTCTACAGCATCAAGTCAGAGTCTACAGCCTCAGTACCTGGGGTCTAGAGCCTCAGTCCTGGTGCTACAGCCTCAGGTCCTTGGTCTACGAGCCTCAGTCTGGTTCCTACAGGCTCAGATCCTGGGTCTACAGCCCTCAGTCCTGGGGTCTACAGCCTCAGGTCCTGGGGTTTCCAGAGCTTCAGTCCTGGGTCCACAGCCTCAATCCAGGGGTCTAAGCCTCAGTCCTGGTGTAGAGGCTCGAGGCCTGTGCCTACAGCCTCAGTCCTGGGTCTACAGCCTGCAGTCCTGGGTCTAGAGCCTCCGTCCTGGGTCTAGCAGCCGCAGTATCTCTGGATCTACAGCCATCAGTCCTGGGTCTACAGCTTAGTCCTGGGTCTACAGCCTCAGTCCAGGGTCTACACAGCCTCAGTCCTGGGTCACACCTCAATCGCTTGGTCTAAAGCTCAGTTCCTGGGTGTAGAGGCTTCACTCTGTGCCTACAGCCTCAGATCCTGTCTACAGCGTGACTCAGTCCTGGTCAACAGGCTCAGTCCTGGGATACAGAAGCCTCAGGTCCTGGATCTACAGCCTCATCCATGGTCCTAAAACCTCAGTCCTGGGTCTACAAACCTCAGTCCTGGGTCTACAACCGCAGTCCTGTCATACAGCCGCATCCTGGGTCTACAGCCTCAGTCCTGGGCCAGAGCTTCAGTCCTGGTCTACAGCCTCAATCCTGGTCTAAGTCTCAGTCCTGGATCTACAAGCCTCGAGTCCTGCGCTAACGCCTACATCCTGGTCTACAAGCCTCAGCCATATCGTCCAAAACCTCAGTCCTGGGTCTACATCCTCAGCCTGGGACTATAGCCTGCAGTCCTGGTCTACAGCCGTCAGTCCTGGGTCCAGAGCTTCCAGTCCTGGTGTAGAGGCTCCAGGTCCTGTGTCTAACACCCAGTCCTGGCTAGAGCCTCAGTCCTAGGGTCTTAGAGAGCCTCAGTCCCCTGGGTCATATCCTCAGTCCTGGTCTAGAGCCTCAGACCTAGGTGGTAGAAGGCTCAGTCCTGGGTCTACAGCCTTCATCCTGTCCTAGAGCCTTCAGTCCCTGTGGGGGGGGGTCTAGGAGCCATCAGTCTGTGTAGAGGCTCATGTCCTGGTCTACAGCCTCAGTCCTGGGTCAACTTCCTCAGTCCTGGGTCTACAGCCTCAGTCCTGGTCTACAGCCTCAGGTCCTTGGGTCTAACAGCCTCATTCCTGGTCTAGCGCATCCAGTCCTGGTCTACAGGCTCAGTCCTGGGTCCACAGCTCAGTCCTGTCTACAGCCTCAGTCCTGGTCCAAGCTTCAGTCTGGTCTACAGCCCAGTCCTGGGCTACACCCCCTCAGTCCTGGGTCCAGACTTCCAGTCCTGGTCCACATCCTCAGTCCTGGGCTAGAGCCTCAGTCCTGTTCTAAGCCTCAGCCCTGGGTTCTGAAACCTCCGTCTTAGTCTCTCAACCTCAGCTGGGGTCCAGAGCTTTAGATCCTGGGGTCTCTAGCCTCATTCCTGGTCTACAGCCTCAGTCCTGGGTCTACAGCCTCAAGTCCTGGTCTAGAGCCTCAAGTCCTGGTCCAGAGCTTCAGTCCTGGGTCCACAGCCTCAGTCCTGGTCACAGCCTCAGTCCTGGGTCAAGAGCCCTCAGTCCTGGTCTACAGGCTCAGTCCGGGATCTACAAGCCTCAGTCCTGGGTCTACAGCCTCAGTGCTCCTGGGTCTAGAGCCTCAGTTCCTGGTCCTACACCTCCAGTCCTGGGTCTACAGCCCTCAGTCCTGGGTCTCAGAGCCTCAGTCCTTGGACAACACCTCCGAGTCCTGGTCTACAGCCTCATGTCCTGGTCTAGTGCCTCAGTCCTGGGTCTACAGCCTCCATCCGGGTCTAGAGCCCTCAGTCCTGGGTCTACAGGCTCAGTCTGGGTCTACAGCCTCAGTCCTGGGTCTACAGCTCATCCTGGGTTTCAGAGCTTCAGTCCTGGGTCCACAGCTCAATCCTGGTCTAGAAGCCTATTCCTGGGTGTAGAGGCTCAGATCCTGTGCCTACAGCCTCAGTCCTGGGTCACAGCCTCATCTGGGCTAGAGCCTACAGTCTTGGGTCTACAGCCCTCAGTCCTGGTTCTACAGCCTCAGTCCTGGGTCTACAGCCTTAGTCCTGGTCTACACCTCAGTCCCTGGGTCCTACAGCCTCAGTCCTGGTCTACCAGCTCAGTTCCTGGGTCAACAGCCTCAAGCCCCCGGTCTAGAGCCTCAGTCCTGGGTCTACAGCTCAGTCCTGGATACAGCCTTCAGACCTGGGTCTATACAGCCACATCCTGATGGTCTACAGCTTCATGTCCTGGTTCCACAGCCCTCTAATCCAGCGGTCTAAAGCCTCATCCTGGTCTACAGCCTCAGCCCTGGGTCTACAGCCTCAGTCCTGGGTTTTTTTTTTCCCCCCCCCTACAGGCCTTATCCTGTCTACAGCCTCAAAGTCCTGGGTCAGCAGCCTCAGTCCTGGTCTAGAGCCTCAGTCCTGGTCTACAGCCCTCATAGCCCCTGGGTCTAAAGCCGCAGTCCTTTGTCTACAGCCTCAGTGCTGTGTCTAAAAAACCTCATCCTGGTCTACAGCCTCAGTCCTGGGTCCACAGCCTCAATCCTGGTCTAAAAGCCGCAGTCCTGGTCTACAGGCGCAGTCCTGGGTCTAGAGCCTCTGTCCTGGGTCTAACAGGCTCAACCTGGTCTACAGCTCAGTCCTGGGTCTACACGCCTCAGTCCTGGGTCCAGAGCTTCAGTCATCCTGGGTCCCACAGGCCTCAATCCTGGGTCTAAAGCCCAGTCCTGGGTGTAGAGGCTTCAGTCATTCCTGGGTCCTACAGCCACAGTCTGGGTCTAGAGCCTCAGTCCTGGTTCTACAGACTCAGTCCCCTGGATACAGCCTCAGTCCTGGGGTCCTCACAGCCTCAGTCCCTGGGTCTACAGGCCAGTCCTGGGATACAGCCTCAGTCCTTGGTCCCACGCCCTTTCCTGGACTCTACACCTCAGTCCCTGGTCTACAGCCTCAGTCCTGGGTCTAACAGCCTCAGCCATGGTCTAAAACCTCAGTCCTGGTCTACAACCTCAGCCCTGGGTCTATAGCCTCATCCTGGGGTCTACATGCCTCAGTCCTGGGTCTACAGCCTCAGTCCTGGGTCTACAGGCTCAGCGTCCTGTGTCTACAGGCTCAGTCCTGGGTCTACAAACTCATCCTTGGTTCTATAGCTCAGACCTGGGTCTACAGCCTCAAGTCCCTGGGTCACAGCCTCAGTCATGTCCTACAGCCTCAGTCCTTGTGGTCTACAGCCTCAGTCCTGGTCTACGCCTCATCCGTGGGATACAGCCCTCAGTCCTGGGTCTAAACAGCCTCAGATCCTGGGTCCAGAGCTTCAGTCCTGGGTCCACAGCCCTCCAATACTGGGTCTAAGCCTCAGTCCTGGGTCTACTAACCTCAGGCCCCTGGGTCTACAGCCTCAGTCCTGGAGTCGTACAGCCTTATCCTGGTTCTACAGCATCATCCTGGGTCTACAGCCTCAGATCCTGGGTCTATTAGCCTCAGTCCTGGGTCTACAGCCTTCAGTCCTGGTCTATAGCCTCGATTCCTGGGATCTACAGCCTCAGTCCTGGGTCACAGCCTCAGTCCCTGGGTCACAACCTCATCCTGGGTCTACAGCCTCAGTCCGGTCTACAGCCTCAGTCCCTGGATCTACAGCCTCAGTCCTGGGTCTAGAGGCCTCAGTCATGGTCTACAGGCTCGGTCCTGGATACAGCTCAGTCCTGTCTACAGGCTCAGTCCTGGGTCTACAGCCTCGTCCTGGTAGTATTGCCTCATCCTGGTTCCTAATAGCCTCAGTCCTGGGTCTATAGCCTAAGTCCTGGGTCTACAGCCTCAGTCTTGTAGACCCAGGACTGGTGCTACAGCCCAGTCCTGTTCTACAGCCACATCCGGGGTCTACAGCCCAGTCCTGGGTCTACAGCCTCATCATGGGTCATACAGCCCTCATTCTGGGTCTAGAGCAACATCCTGGGTCTACAAGGCTCAGTCCTGGGTACAAGCCTCAGTCCCCTGTCTATAACAGCCTCAGACCTGTCCATAGCTTCATCCGGGGTCCCACACTCCTCAATCCTGGTCTAATAAAGCCTCAGTCCTGGGTCCTACGAGCCTCAGTCCAGGTCTAGAGCCACAGTCCCTGGGTCTAAGCCACCATCCCTGGGTCTACAGCCTCAGTCCAGGGTCTTCACCTCGAGTCCTGGGTCTAAAACCTCAGTCCTGGTTCTCCAACCTCAGTCCCTGGTCCATAGCTTTATCCTGGGTCTACAGCCACATCCTGGTCTTACAGCCTCCCCCCCAGTCCTGGTCTACAGCCACAGTATCCTGGTCTACAGGCTCCAGTCCTGATCTACAGAACTCAGCCCTGGGTCTATAGCCTCAGTCCTGGGTCTACAGACTCACCCTGGTCTATAGCCTCAGTCCAGGTTTACAGCCTCAGCCCCCTGGGTCTAAAACCTCAGTCCTGGGTCCAGAGCTAGTAGTCCTGGTCCTATACCTCAGTCCTGGGTCTACAGCCTCAGCCCTGGGTCTAAAACCTCAGTCCTGGGTTCTTACAACCTCAGCCCTGGGTCTATTAGCCTCAGTCCTGGGTCCAGAGCTTCAGTCCGGGGTCCACAGCCTTCAATAATCCTGGGTCTAAAGCCTCAGTTCCAGGGTCTATACAACCTCATCCTGGGTTCTACAGCCTCAGTGCCTTGTCCAGAGCTGGGTTAGGGTATATCCCAGGCCCTCCCCCACACCTAACCCTAACCCCATGGAGATCAGGCCGCGCCCCACCGGCCTGCCACATAGAGCCCCCTGGAGTCCAGGGCTTCTCCACATCCTAACCCCTTAACCCCCATGGAGATCCAGGTCCGCCCCCACGCCTGCCCAAACCGCCCCTGAGGTCCAGGCTTACTCCACACCTAAAACCTTGAAACCCCATGGAGATCCAGCCGCCCCCCTGGAGAACCAGGGCTTTTTCCCCACACAAAATAAACCATTTTCACTGCTTTAATTAGAACGCCTTTGATTTAGTTCCCCCAAACCTGTTTTGACACTGAGCACATTATCTGTTTGATTCATAGTAATCAATATTAAAGTTCAAAAATAAGCTAGAATCAAAATGTACATGAATAAAACATATTTTACCTGGGGGTGGCAATGCCGCATAATCGCTGGCATAATGCTCTGAAAGGACAAGCTGTCGTTTCTGAGCCTACTGAATGCAGACTCCCTCGTTAGTGTAGCAATAAAATTATTCCATGGGGGATAGAGATGGAAGAGATCCACTTCTTAAGGCGGCTGATGGCCGATCCGGTGATAAAATCCTCCGTGTGAAATTTAACGTACAGACTAAATGCTGAATTATTCCGTAAAAATCATCAGAAACAGCAGGCAATATGGGAGAAAATTAAAGCTGGGGTACCTACATTTTCCCTTTCATTAACAGCTTTTGTTGGTTGTCAACCCAAAGTATAAGTTGGAGCCAGTCTAACAGAATTTAAGTACATTTGGTATGATAAACAAAGTCCATTACATTTGATAATCTCATTTTAAACTCAATTGAGTGCATTTGAAATAGAATGTTAAAAATGGATAATCGTAAGCGTTAAACTCACCATTAATATGTGATTTATCAACTCATTTTTTTTATGTTTGATCACCCTAGTCATTTTAAAATTGCTTCTGGGAACGAATGTGCACTTACTCTACCATTTTACAATTTTGGTTAAACCGTATTTTATTATTAACAAGTGATCTATGATTCACTGGGTAGGTACTTGTGTAAGCCGGTTTTTTCAGTGATTTTATACATCTACCTAACAACATTCTTTATCACATATTATTTAAAACAAATATTCGATCGAATTTGAAAGCAGTAGTCCAGTAAATAAAATAATAAATTTTAGTGTAAATAAAAGTATTATACTAGTAGAAATTAAAATAAATAAATTCATGCACAGAAAATTGATAGTTGAAATTACTAAATTAAATGTAATTAAGTAGTACATTTAATTTAATGTATAATTTACACTAATCTTTTTTTTTTGACTAATTTGAGCACATCAGGTTTTACGGTGTATATGCCCGCAACTATATAGTGACTGGTGTGGATAGGATATATGTGGAACTTCGGAACATCCACAATATTTCAACTGATTTCTATTGTAAAAAAGTGATATGAATAATCCCGTACTGACTGTCACCGGTATAGTAACACAATACTCACACCGTGTGTTTTTCGTTTTTAACTGAAAGCTTTGCTGTCCATTCTGATCAACATCCCCCTCAACTTTTTTTTGGTAAGAGACAATTTTTATGTTGTATTTTGTTTGATCATCCTGTTTTTTACCATTTAATGTTGATTGTGTGAGTTTTATTATCACAAAACGATGTTTTGGGTTGAAGAATTGATAAAAATGAGTCTTAGTTGCCTTTCCTCTAGTTCTGTGGGAGAGTGAACTGTTGTATGTTTTCATGGTCATTTGGCTGTGTGTCCTTGTGTTTGGGCCCCGCACATTATGACCATCGCACCCTCTCTCTTTATCAAGTCTCTGAAAATACAACATTTAAAGTTGAGATAGCGAAGGCTCTTCGGAACTGAGATGAAGATCGGAACATAAACTTGGAGCCTATTAGTTTTTTTTCCTGACCATATAATTATAATCACAAAGCTTTATGCAGTAAATTGATCCTGATATAAAATATCCTTCAAAATACTAACACTGATTGTCTATATTATCCAAACATCACATTTGAGAAAAGATTCAGGCAAAAAAAAGTAAATATCTCTTGTACATTTTCATAGCAGAGGGGGAGTTTATACGACAAATTTTGGAAGGCATCCCGGACTCCTTGAAGCAATTTAATCACCTTCAAAATTGGTATTTCGGAGACGTGGATAAGAGAGAATAGTGAGAGTGACTATTGAATAAGGGTTAATAAATGTTCTGTACAAACCGGCAACACAAGAAGGAGGGAGTGCTCTATACTGGACAAAAACATGAACTGTACCTATTGTAAATGATTTGTGTTTTACCGATAGATGACCTTTTGAGTGTGTCACGATAGATCGAGCAATTCAAACAAGAAAAACATTATTGTAAGCTGCGTTTACAGGACACCAGGAATCCGACTTGAAACTATTTAGGGAAAGATGGGAAAAGATATTTAATAATAAGAAACAAACAATTTATCATATGCGAACTTTAACATAAACTTTTTAAATTCTAATAAACATGTACATACAGAGGAATTTTAGTTGACACCCATGTTTTCTTTGGGCATGTTCCCACGTTATCATAGACCCACGAGAAATCCATCTCATAGTGCCACTCTTTATAGCCAATATAATACTGCAACATTTTAAGACGACAAGTTAACTGAGGTTTGTTAGTGAATGATGTGAGTGATCATTTACCGTCTTCATGATTTTCGATGTCAACACAATATTTCCCAACCAGTAAAAAGGGTCTTTTCAACGAGTTACAACAGACCAACCTTTTTAGCATTAAAGCATGATCTACGAGGCAAAAACCTGGGATCCTATTTTTCAATGTTTTGATGTAAATGGAGCTTACAATTTTGTTTCTTCTTGACATTTTCTCACACTTTAAATGATAAGCACTGTTCCAATCAAAAAGTGCACAAGAAAGCACACAAAAACTCCATGTTAACAAGAGCCTTGGTAAACGCTTGCAAAAAGAAAAATTACGTGTATAGGCAATTTCTTAGGTAATCAAACGACAGAAACTGAACAAAAATAAAAAACATATAAAAATAACATTAACTAGCATGATGAAACGCACAGAAACAAATATAAATAGATTTACTTTTTCAAAAAGAAAAATGACATTAAAGGAATTTGGAATGTATTAATAGCGTTATTTGGTCGTGGCTCTAACAGCCTGTGTAACCTGATTGTTTTTGAAAATGACATGATTGTTTTGAGACAAAAAAGAAGGATTGCAAATGGTTTTAATAATTTCTTTGTTAATATAGGCTGAGTTGGCGAAAAAATCCAGATAACAATGATCAGCTAAGAGAACTCATGAAGACAAATTCACATACGAGTTTATCGCCCCACAAGACGAGAAGGAAGTCCTCAATGTCGATTAGGAACTGTATAAATAAACACTGGGATATTAATGATGCTCGACATAGGACTGTCCGAAATGGAGCATAGGAAATTGCCTAAAAGCCTTCACACATATCTGCAACTATCTTTCAGCTGGAGAATTTCCCTCACAAATGAAACTCGCAAAAGTCATACCAATTTTTAAAGCTGGAGACAAACACCACTTTCCAAACTATCGGGCAGTTTCCTTCTGCCACAGTTTTCTAAAATATTAAAAAAGTATTTGACACTAGACTTTCGCTGCTTTATTGAAAACCACAATTACTGTCCAAATAGTCCATATGGATTTAGACAAAACAGATCCACTTCACTAGCAACTAATTGATTTAATTGAAGAAATTACATGTTAATTGATAAAAATAAATTTGGTTTTTAGGATTTTCATTGACCTTCAAAAAGCGTCGATACTATTGTCCCCCATATTAGATACACAAATTTGAGAGCTATGGCATAAGGGGACAGCCTATACATGGTTAGAGAGTTAATTAAGTGAGAGGAAGGCAGTTATTTCCTGGTACAGATTGAACCAACCACAAATCGGATATAAGAACATAAACGTTGGAGTACCCACAGATCAATACTGACCCACTTTATTCATAATGTACATAAATGATATATGTACAATATCAAACTTAATGAAATTCATTCTCTTTGCCGATGACACACATAACATAGTCCAGTTGATGATCTGGAGCAAGCTCTTTGGCCGTGTTAACTGTGAAAATGAAAACAAACTAAAACCTGGTTTATATACAAACAAGATGTCATTAAATCTAAAATAAAACCAAGATTGAGGCATTTTTAAGCAATCGCAGATGTAATATTCCTGACAAAGGATTGTCATTGACGATACAGAACTGAAAAAGTTCACCAAAAAACATTTTAGGAGTTGTAATAGATGATAAAAGATCCTGAACCCCACATACATTTCATCAGGGTTCAAAGTTGCTAAAATGGTGTGGAATGATGAGGAGAGCAAGTCATTAACTCAACACCAATGGCGCTTCTATTATGGTATCGTTCCATTCATCATGTCAATTTTACATTACGTGTGTGAAGTGTGGGAAGCTGGCAAAATCCACTTACACGCAGCCTCAGAACACGATGCAGAAAAAAGGCCCATAAGGATTGTCGCTAATGTTCACGTACAAGCCATCATACACACCACCCACTGTATCATAGATTTTGAAGAAATTTAACCCTTGTATTATGTGAAAAAAAGAAATTACATTTGAGTATGTGCGGGTCATTTTGACCCGAGAGGAGGACAAGAGGATTAGACTAAATATTTCTTAAAAAAAGCCGTATGGAATTAAAAATTTATTGTATGTCACTTTTATAAATATTTATATAGCCTACGAAAGTTGTATTGGTTTTAAATCTTTTTCCTTGACTGTTATGAGTGCATTTACACAGTACGGGTCAAAATGACCCCAACATAATCATGTAATTTTTATTTCAACATAATACAAGGGTTTAAATTCTTCCAACCTCTATGAACAGTGGGTGAGAATGATGCCTTGTTAGTGAACATTGAGACAATCCATATGGCCTTTTTTCTGCATCGTATCAGAGGCTTAAGTGGGATTTTGTAGCAGTTTCCCCACTACTTCAACCACAGTAAATGAAATATGCCAAGATGAAAGAAACGATACAATAATAGAAGAGTCATTGGTAGTTGAGTAAATGACTTGCTCTCCTCATCATTCCAAACACATTTAGCAACTTTTTTGACCTGAGAAATGTATGTGGGGTTTCCGGATATTTTATCATCTATTACAACTCCTAAAAATGTATTTTGGTGAACTTTTCCATTTCCTGTATCGACAATGACAATCTTGACAGGATATTACATCTGCGAATGCTAAAAAAGCATAATCTTGGTTTTTTTATATTTAGAATGACAACTTGTTTGTATTTAAACGCAGGTCCTTTAGTTTGTTCATCTCAACAGTACAACGGCCAAGAGCTGCTCCAATCATCACCTGCACATATGATATTTGTGTCACTCGGCAATGAAATGAATTCATTAAGTTTGATATTGTACATATATCATATTATGGTACATTATGAAATAAAGTGGGGTCCCAGAGTATTGTCCTTGAGGTACTCCACACGTTATGATCTTAAATCCAGATTTGTGTTGGTCAATCTGACCAGCATCGCCTCTCTCCACTTAAATAACTCTCTAACATTGTTTAGGCTGTCCACCCTTAATGCCATAGCTCTTCAAATTTGTGTATCAAAATATGGTGGTTCGAATTGTATCGACCTCTTATTGAAGGTCAATGAAAATCCCTAAAACAAATTTATTTTTCTACAATAACATTAGTAATTTACTTCAATGAAATCAATTAGTGCTAGAGAAGGGATCTGTTTTGTCTAAATCCATATGACTAATGGACAGTAATGTGGATTTTCAATAAAGCAGCGAAGTCTAGTGTCAAAGACTTTTTCTAATATTTTAGAAGAACTGTGGCAGAAGGGAAACAGCCGATAGTTTGTAAAGTGGTGGTTTGTCCTCCGCAGCTTTAAAATTGGTATGACTTTTGCGAGTTTCATTTGTGAGGGAAATTCTCCTCAGCTAAAAGATAAGTGCAGATATGTTGAACGTTTAGCAATTTTCCTCTGCTACATTTCGGAAAGTCTCATGACGAGATCATTAATATCACCAGATGTTTTATTTTTACAGTTCCTAATGACATTGAGACTTCCTTCTCTTCTGAGGGGGCGATAACATCGAATGGAATTTGTTTCAATTAGTTCTCTTAGCGATCATTGTTTTCTGGGATTTTTTCCTGCCAACTCAGGCCCTATATAACAAAGCAATTATTAAAACCATTTGCAATTTCTTTTGTCTCAAACAATCATGTCCATTTTCAAAAAAAAACTCAGGATAACACAGGCTGTTAGAGCCACGACCAATAACGCTATTCAATACATTCCAAATTCCTTTAATGTCATTTTCTTTTGAAAAGTAAATCTATATAATATTTGTGTTCTGCTGGTTCTCATCATTCTAGTTAATTTATTATATATGTTTTTTTATTTTTGTTCATTTCTGTCGTTTGATACCTAAGGAAATTGCCTAACAAGTAATTTTTCTTTTTGCAAGCGTTTACAAGTCCTCTTGTTAACCATGGAGTTTTGTGTGCTTTCTTGTGCACATTTTGATTGACTGCTTATCATAAAGTGTGAGGAAAATGTCAGATACAATTGAAGCCTCCATTTACATCAAACATTGAAAAAATAGGATCCAGTTTTGCTCGCTAGATCATGCTTTAATGCTAAAAAAGGATTTTCTGTTGTAAACTCATTTGAAAAAAGACCCTTTTACTGGTTTGGATTTGCTGTTGACATCCAACATCCATGAGACCGTAATATGATCCCACTCACATCATTCACTACACACCTCCAGTTAACTTGTCGTCTAAAAAGTTGCAGAATATATTGTCAAAGAGTGCACTAGAGATGTGATTCTCCGGTGGTCTGCTGATAAGTGGGAAACAAGCCCAAAGAAAACATGGTGTCAATAAATTCCTCTGTATGTACAATGTTTTATTAAATTTAAAAGGTTAATGTTACAAGTCTCTGCATCATGATAAATGTTTTTTCTATATTAAATATCTTTTCCATCCATTCCCTAAATAGTTTTCAAGTCGGATCCTGTGTCCTGTAAACGCAAGCTTACAATAATGTTTTTCTTGTTGGAATTCTAGATCAATCGTGACACACTCAAAAAGGTCATCTATCTGCTAATCACAAATCAGTTACAATAGAACTGTTCATGTTTTTGTCCACGTATAGAGCCCCTCCCCCTCCTCACTTTGTTGCGTTGTACAGAACATTCCATAACCCACAAACGATTCAAAGTCACTCTCACTATTCTCTCTTATCCACGTCTCCCTGAAAATATCCAATTATATTAAAAGGTGACTAAATTGGTTTCAAGGAGTCCTGATGCCTTCAAAATTGCGTATAAACTCCGCATTAAAATGTACAAGAGATATACTTTTTCTTGCAGTTAAGTCTTTTCTCAAATGTGATGTTAGTATAATATAGACAATCAGTGTTAGTAATTTGAAGGATATTTTTATCAGGATGCAATTTCATGCATAAAGCTTTGTGATCTATAATTCATAGGGTCAGAAAAACTAATAGGCTCCACAGTTTATGTTCAATCTTCATCCTCAGTTCCAGAAAGCCTTCGCTATCAACAACTATACATGTGAGGAATTTCAGAGACATGAAATAAAGAGGAGGGTCATGGGCATAAAGTGAGGGGCCCAAACACTCAGACACACAGCCACATGACCATGAAATCATACCACAAGTCCTCTCACACAGAACTAGAGGAAAAGGCAACAAAGACTCATTTTATAACTCTTCAACCCAAAACATGTGATAATAAACTCAACACACAACATTAAATGGTAAAACAGTAGGATCAAGACAAAATACAGACAATAAAAATAGTCTCTTACCAAATTAAAAATTTGAGGAGGATGTATCATATTACAGCAAGCTTTCCAGTTAAAAAGAAAACACGGTGTGGCAATGTGTTTGACTATGGTGACAGTCCGTCAAATTGATTATTCATATCACTTTTACAATAGAATGCAGGTAAAAATGTGCTGTATCCGAAACGTCACACTATATCCATCCACACCAGTCACTATATTAGTGGGCGGACTATACACCGTAACTAGTGCATCAAATTAGTCAAAAAAAAGATTATGTAAAAATAAAATAAATAAATGTACTACTTAATTACATTTTAATTGTAGTAATCAACATCCAATTTTCAGTGCATAAAATATTTATTTTAATATCTACTAGTATAATACTTTTAATGAAACCCTAAATTATATTATTCTTATTTTCTGGACTACTGCTTTCAAATTTCGATCGAATTAGTTTTGTTTTAATAATAGGATAAAGAAATGTGCTTAGTAGATGTATAAAATCACTGAAAAAAACAGGGCTACACAGGCGAACCCCAGTGCATCATAGATCACTTTGATAATAAAATTACGTTTTAACCAAATTGTAAAATGTAGAGTATGGCACCATTCGTTCCCAGAAGCATTAAGAAATGACTATGGCTGTCCAAACAATAAAAAAATTGAGTTGATTCATCAACAAAAAATAGTTAAATGGTGAGTTAACGCACGATTAATCACATTATAACATTCTAATTCAAAACACTCCAAGTGAAGCTTAAATGAGATTATCAAATGTAATGGCACATTGTTATGCATACCAAATGTACTTAAATCGGTTAGACTGGCTCACAACCTATCTACTTTTGGGTACAACCAACAAAAGCTGTTAAAGAAGAGGGCAAATGGTATACCCCCAGCTTAATTTCTCCAAAAGTTGCCAGCTGTTTTCTGATGATTTTACTGAGATAAATTCAGCATTTAGTCTGTAGTAAATTTCACACCGAGGATTTTATCACGATCGGCATCAGGCCGCCTTAAAAGGGATCTCTTCCATCTCATTTCCCCTGGAATTAATTTTATTGCACCACCTAAAGGGAGTCTGGCATTCAGAAGGCTCAGAAACGACAGCTTGGTCCTTTCAGAGCAAATAAGCCAGGGCGATTATCGGCATATCAACCCCAGTTAAATATGTATTCTCATTCATTACATTTTTGATTCTAGCTTATTTTGAATTAATAATTATTACATGAATCAAACGAGATAAGTGCTCAGTGTCAAAACATGTTTGGGGGAACAAATCAAAGGTGTCAAATAAAAGCATGAAAATGGTGTGGGGAAGCCCTGGTTGCTCCAGGGGGGCGGCTGGATCTCCATGGGGGTTAAGGTATAGGTGTGGAGAAGCCCAGGACCTCCGGGGGGCTATGTTCAGCGTGGGGGCGGCCAGGATCTCCAGGGGGTTAAGGTTAGTTTGGTGGAGAAGCCCTGGACCTCCAGGGGGCTATTGCAGGCGTGGGGGCGTCCTGGATCTCCATGGGGTTAGGGTTAGTGTGGGGAGAGGCCTGGACCCTAACCCTAACCCAGCTACAGACCCAGGACAGAGGCTGTAGACCCAAGTCTGAGGTTGTAAGACCCAGGACTGAGGCTTTAGACCCAGGATTGAGGCTGTGGACCCAGACTGAAGCTCTGGACCCAGTACTAGGCTATAGAACCCAGGGCTGAGGTGTAGACCCCATGACTGAGGTTTTAGACCATGGCTGAGGCTGTAGACCCAGACTGAGCTATAGACCCAGGACTAAAGCTCTGGACCCGGACTAGGTTTTAGACCCAGGGCTGAGCTGTAACCCCAGGACTGAGGCATATAGACCCAGGGCTGAGTCTGTATGACCCAGAATGAGGCTATAGACCCATGGCTGAGTCTGTAGATCCAGGACTGAGCCGGTAGACCCAGGACTGAAGGCTGTAACCCCAGGACTGAGCTGTAGACCGCAGGTCTTGAGGCTGTAGACCCAGGACTAAAGCTCTGGACCAGGACTGTGATTGTTGTAGAACCCAGGACAGAGGTTTTAGACCCCAGACTGAGGCCTGAAGACCCAGGACTGAGGCTGTAGAACCAGGACTGAGGGCCTCTAGACCCAGGACTGAGGCTCTAGACCCAGGACTGAGCTCAAGACCCGGTATGAGGCTTAGACCCAGGATTGAGGCTGTGGACCCAGGACTGAACTCTGGACCCAGACTGTGGCTGTAGACCCAGGACTGAGGCTGTAGACCCATGACTGAGGGCCTGTAGACCCAGGAGTTTTTTGGTGTGTTGTGGTGTGGTTGGCTGATGCTCTAGCCCCAGGACTGAGTCTGTAGACCCAGGACGAGGCTGTAGACCCAGGACTGAGGCCTGTAGACCCCGACTGTGGCTGTAGACCCAGGACAGATGCTGAGACCATCCTGGTCTTTGCAAGACTGAGGCTGAAGACCCAGGACTTAGGCTATGAGACACAGGACTCGAGGCTTTAGACCCAGGACTGAGGCTATATACCCAGACTGAGGCAGTAGACCCAGGAACTGAGCCTGTAACCCAGGACTGAGGCCTGTATCCCAGGACTGAGCTGTAGACCCAGGACTGAGGCTCTAGACCCAGACTGAGGCTGTAGATCCAGGACTGAGGCTGTAGACCCACGAACTGAGGCTGTAGACCCAGGACTGAGTTGTAGACCCCAGGACGAGGCTGTAGAGCCCAGGAGCAGAGGCTGTAGACCCAGGACTGAGGCCCTTTTAAGACCCAAGACTGAGGCTGTAGACCCAGGACTTGAGGCTATAGACCCAGACGCTGCTAGTAACCCCAGACTGATGCTGTAGACCCAGGACTAAGGCTGTAGACCCAGGACTGAGGCTGTATCCCATGGCTGAGGTTTTAGACCCAAGGAACTGAGGCTTTATACCAGTATTGAGGCTGTGGACCAGGACTGAAGCTCTGGACCCAGGACTGGGCTGAAGACCCAGGACTGAGGCGGTATCCCAGGACTGAGCTGTAGACCCAGGACTGAGGCTGTAGACCCAGGACTGAGGCAGTATACACATGACTGAGGCTGTCGACCCAGGACTGAGCGTAGACCAGGACCTGAGGCTATCGAACCCAGGACTGAGTCTGTAGACCCGGACAGAGGGCCTGTAGACCCCGGACTGAGCCTGTAACCCAGGAACTGAGCTGTAGACCCAGGACTGAGGCTGTAGACCAGGTCTGCGGCTATAGACCCAGGCTGAGTTGTAGAACCCAGGACTGAGGATTTAGACCATGGCTAGCTGTAGACCCGGACTGAGGCTGTAGACCCATGACTGAGGCTGTAGATCCAGGGAAAGAGCGTGGGACCCAGGACTGAGGCTGTATCCCCAGGACTGAGCCTGTAGACCCAGGACTGGGCTTGTGGGGACGCCAGGACTGAGGCTGTTTTCCCAGACTGAGTCTGTAACCCAGGACTGAGGCTCTAGACCCAGGACTGAGGCTGTAGACCCAGAAGAGCCTCTACACCCCAGTACTAGCTTTAGACCCAGGATTGAGCTGGTGGACCCAGGACTGAAGTCTCCTGGACCCCAGTGCCTGAGGCTGTAGACCCAGACTGAGGCTGTAGACCCAGGACTGAGGCCTGTAGACCCAGACAGAGCTCTAGACCCATGAACTGAGCCTGAAGACCCAGGACTGATCCTTTAAGACCCAGGATTGAGGCTGTGGACCCAGGACGAGGCTGTAGACCCAGGACTGAGGTTTATGACACAAGCACTGAGGCTGTAGAACCCGGACTGAGGCTATAGACCGAGGGCTGGAGACTGTAGACCCAGGACTGAGCACAAGACCGCAGGACTGAGCTGCAGACCCAGGACTGAGGCTGTAGACCCAGGACTAAGCTGTAGACCCAGGACTGAGCTGTAGACTCCAGGGCTGAGGCTGGTAGCCCCAGGACTGAGGCTTTAGACCCAGGATTGAGGCTGTGGACCCCAGGACTGAAGCGGTAGACCCAGGACGAGGCTGTAGACCCAGGACGAGGCTGTATCCCAGGACTGAGCCTGTAGACCAGGACTGAGGCTCTAAGACCCGGGACTGATGCTGATAGACCAGGACTGAGCTGTAACCCAGGACTGAGGCCCTGTAGACCCAGGACTGAGGCTTGTAGAACCAGGACTAAGGCTGTAGACCCAGGACTGAGCTGTAGATCCAGGACCTGAGGCTGTAGGACCCAAGACTGAGGCTCTAGACCCAGGACTGAGGCTGTAGACCCAGGAACTGAGGCTGTAGGCACAGGACTGAGCCACTACACACCAGGACTGAGGCTTAGACCCAGGGAATTGAGGCTGTGGACCCAGACTGAAGCTCTGAACCCAGGACTGAGGCTAGTAGACCCAGGACTGAGGCTGTAGACCCAGACTGAGCCTGTAGACCCAGGACTGTATGCTCTAGACCAGACTGAGCTGTAGACCCAGGACAGGAGGCTCTAGACCAGGACTGAGGCTGTAGACACAGGAACTGAGGCGTAACCCAGGGACTGAGGCTCTAGGACCCAGGACTGAGGCTGAGACATCAGGACTTGAGGCCTGTAGAACCCCGACAGAGGCTCTAGACCCATGACTGAGCTGTTAGACCCGGACTGAGGCTGTAAGATCCAGGAACTTGAGCCTGTAGACCCAGACTGGAGGCTCTAGACCCAGGGACTGAGGCTGTAGACCCAACTGATGCTGGGACCCAGGACTGAAGCTCTGACCCAGGACTGCGCTCTAGACCCAGACAGAGGCTGTAGACCCTAGGACTGAGGCTTTAGACCCAGGACTGAGCTATAGGACCCCGGACTAAAGCCTGACCCAGGACGGAGTTGTAGACCTAGACTGAGGTTTCAGACCCAGGGCAGAGGCTGTAGACCCAGGACTGCGCTCTAGACCAGACTGAGGCCTGTGGACCCAGGACTGAGCTCTGGACCCAGGAATGAGGCTGTAGACCAGGCTGAGGCTGAAGACCCAGGACCTGAAGCTCTGGACCCAGACTGAGGCTGTAGATCCCAGACTGTGGCTGTAACCCCGGACTGAGCCCTGTAGACCCAGGACGAGCTCTAGACCCAGGACTGAGCTCGTAGACCCAGGACTGAGGCTGTAGACCCAGACTGAGGCAGTAGACCACCAGGACTGAGGCTGTAGACCCAGGACGAGGCTGTAGACCCAGGACTGAGCCTCTACACCAGGACTGAGGCGTCTAGACCCAGGACTGAGCTCTAGACAGAACTGAGGCTGTAGACCCAGGACTGAGCCTCTACACCCAGGACGAGGCTCTAGAACCCAGGACTGAGGCTCTAGACCCAGGACTAGGCTTTTAGAAGACCCAGGACTTGAGCTCTAGACCCAGGACTGGGAAGGCTGTAACACAAGGACTGAGCTCTACACCCAGACTGAAGCTCTGGACCCAGGACCTGAGCTGTAGACCCCGGGATTTTCTGAGGGCTATAGACCACAGGGCTGAGGTGGTAAGACCCAAGGACTGAGGTTTTAGAGTAGACGCATGGATGAGGCTGTAACCGTCAGGACTGAGGCTGTAGACCGCAGGACTGAGGCTGTAGATCCATGACTGAGGCTTTAGACCCAGGATTGAGGCTGTAGACCCAGGACCTGAAGCTCTGGACCAGGCTGAGGGCTGTAGACCCAGGACTGAGGCTGTAGACCAGACTGAGGTTGTAGACCTTGGACTGAGTTGTAGACCCAGGACTGAGGTTTTAGACCCCATGGCTGAGGCTGTTGGATCAGGACTGAGGCTGTAATCCCAGGACTGAGCCTGTAGACCCAGGACTGAGGCTTGTAACCCAGGACTGAGGCTGTAGGCACAGACTGAGCCTCTACACACCCATGACTGAGGCTTTAGAACCTCAGGATTGAAGCTGTGGACCCAGGACTGAGGCTGTAGACGCCCAGGACTGAGGCTGTAGACCCGAGACTAAGGCAGAGACCCAAGGACAGAGGCTGTAGAATCCAGGTTCTGAGGCTTGTAGACACAGGACTGAGGCTCCTAGACCCAGGACTGAGGCTGTAGACCCAGGACTGAGGCTTTAGGCACAGGACTGAGCCTCTACACTCCAGGACTGGAGGCTTAGACCCAGGTTTGAGGCCTGTGGCCCCAGACTGGAAGCTCTGACCCCAGGACTGAGGCGGAGACCCGGGACTGAGTTGCTGTAGACCCAGGACTGAGACCTGAAGAACCCAGACCTGAGGCTCTAGATCCCCAGACTGAGGCGGTAGGACCGCAGGACTGAGGGGTCTAGACCCAGGACTGAGGCTGTAGACACAGACTGAGCTGTAGACCCAGGACTGAGGCTCAGACCCAGACAGAGGCTGTAGACCCAGACTGAGGCGGTAGACCCAGGACTGAGGCTCTAGACCGCAGACTGAGGCTGTAGACCCAGGACTGAGGCTGTATAACCAGACTGAGCCGGTAGACACCAGGACTGAGCTCTAGACCCAGGGACTGAGGCTGTAGACCCAGGACTGAGGCAGTGGACCCAGGACGGAAGCTCTGGTCCCCAGACTGAGCTCTAGACCCAGACAGAGGCTGTAACCCAGACTGAGCTGAAGACCCAGGACTGAGGCTATAGACCCAGGACTAAAGCTCTGGACCCAGACAGGAGGTTGTAGAACCTACAGACTGAGGTTTCAGACCCAGAGCGAGGCGGTAGACCAGGACCTGAGGCTCTAGAACCCAGGACTGAGGCTGTGAACCCAGGACTGAAGCTCTGGACCCAGGACTGAGGCTGTAGACTCCAGGACAGAGGCCTGTAGAACCCAGACTGAAGCTCGGACCCAGGACTGAGGCTGTAGACCCCAGGACTGAGGCTGTAAGACCCAGGTGACTGGAGCCTGTTAGACCCCGGTCCTGGTCAGAGCCTCAGTCCCTGGGTGTAAGGATCAGTCCTGGGTCTACAGCCTCATCCTGGTCTACATCCTCAGTCCTGGTCTTACAGCCCAGTCCTGTGTCTACAGCTCAGTCCTGGGTCTACACCTCATCCTGGGTCTACAAGCCTAGTCCTGGGACAGACCTCAGTCTGGTCTACAGGCTCAGTCCCAGGATCCTACAGCCTCAGTCCTGGGTCTACAGCCTCAGTCCTGGGTCCAGAGCTCCAGTCCTGGGTCTACACCTCAGTCCTGGTCTACAGCCTCATCCTGGGTCAGAGCTTCAGTCCTGGGGTCCACAGCCGCAGTCCTGGGTCATAGAGCCTCAGTCCTGGTCGACACCTCATCCCTGGGTCTGAAACCTCAGTCCGCTTAGGTCTAACAACCTCAGTCCCTGGGTCTCAGAGCTTAGGTCCTGGTCTATAGCCTCAGACCTGGGTCTACGCCTCAGAGTCCTGGGTCTACACCTCAGACCGGTCTAGAGCCTGAGTCCAGGGGTCCAGACTGTCAGTCCTGGTCCACACCTCAGATCTGGGTCTACAGCCTCAGTCCTGGTTCTAGTTTCCTCCGTCCTGGGCGACAGCTCAGTCCTGGATCTACAGCTCAGTCATGGTCTACAGCCTCAGTCCTGGGTCATGAGCCCTCAGGTCCCTGGTCCTACAGCCTCTGTCCTGGGTCTACAGCCCTCAGTCCTGTGTCTAGAGCACTCAGGTCCTGGGTATACAGCCTCATCCCTGTGTCCTACACCTCAGTCCTGGGACTAGAGCCTCAGTCCTGGGTCTACAGCCTCAGTCCCTGGTCTAAGCCTCAGTCCTGGGTCGTACAGCTCAGTCCTGGGTCTACAGCCTCAGTCTGGGTCTTCAGCCTCAGTCCTGGGTTTCAGAGCTTCATCCCTGGTCTCACAGCCTCAATCCTGGTCCTAAAGCCTCAGTCCAGTGGTAGAGGCTGCATCCTTGTGCTACTGCCTCATTTCCTGGGATCCTACAGCCTCAGTCCGGGTCCAGAGCCTCAGTCCTGGGTCTACAGCCTCAGTCCGGATCTACAGCTCAGTCTGGGTCCGACAGCCGTAAGTCCTCGGTCTACAGCCTCAGTCCTGGTCTACAGCCTCAGTCCTGGGTCCACCAGCCTTCAATCCTGGGCTAAAGCTCAGTCCTAGGGTGTAGAGGCTCAGCTCCTGTGCCTACCAGCCTCAGTCCTGGTGTCTCAGCCTCAGTCCTGGGTCTACAGGCTCAGTCCCGTGGGAGTACTGCCTCAGTCCTGGAACTACAGCCTCAGCCCTGGGTCTAAAACCTCAGTCCTGTCCTACATCCTCAGTCCTGGGTCTACAACCTCAGTCCTGGGGTCAACAGCTTCAGTCCTGGGTCTAACAGCCTCAGTCGGGTCCAGAGCTTTCATGTCTGGGGTCAACAGCCTTCAATCCTGGGTCTAAAAAGGCTCAGTCCTGATCTACAGCCAGCGTCCTGGGTCTACAGCCTCAGTGCCCGTGGTCTACAGCCTCAGCCATGCGGCTAAAACGGGCACTATTCCTGGTCTACAAACCTCAGCCCTGGTCTATAGCCTCAGTCCCCTGGGTCTACAGCCACATCCTGGGTCCAGAGCTTCCAGTCTGGCGTGTAGAGGCTCAGTCCTGTGTCTACAGCCCTCAGTCCGGGGTCTAGAGCCTCAGCCTGGTCTAAAGCCTCATCCCTGGTCTAGAGCCTCAGTCCTGGGTCTATAGCCTCCAGTCGCTGGTGTAGAGGCTCAGTCCTGGGTCTACAGCCTCAGTCCTGGGTCTATGAGCCGGCAGTCCTGGGTCTAGAGCCTCAGTCCTGGTGTCAGAGGGCTCGATCCTTGGGTCGACAGCCTCAGTCTGGGTCTACAGCCTCAGTCCTGGGTCTGAACAGCCTCAAGTCCTGGGGTCTACCAGCCTCATCCCTTGGTCTACACCTCAGTCCTGGGTCTAGAGCCTCAGTCCTGGTCTACAGCTCGAGATCCTGGGTCTACAGCCTCAGTCCGGTCTACAGCCTCAGTCCTAGGGTCCAGAGCTTCGAGTCCTGGTTCATACAGCCACAGTCCTGGGTCTAAATCCTCAGTGTCTGTGTCCAGAGCTTCAGTCCTTGGTCCCACGAAAGCCTCAGTCCTGGGTCTAGAGCCACAGTCCTGGTCTGACAGCCTCATCCCTGGGTCTGAAACCTCAGTCTATTATGTCTACAACCTCAGTCCTGGGTCCAGAGCTTTAGTCCTGGGTCTATAGCGCTCAGTCCTGGGTCTACAAGCTCAGTCCTGTGTCTACAGCCTCATCCTGGTTCTAGAGCCTCAGTCCGGTCCAAGAGCTTCAGTCCTCGGTCCACAGCCTCAGTCCTGGTCTCCAGACATCAGTCCTGGGTCTAGAGCCAGGCCTGGTCTACAGGCTCCAGTCCTGGACTACAGCCTCAGTCCTGGGCAACAGCCTCAGTCACTGGTCTAGAGCACTCAGTCTGGTCTACAGCCCCAGTCTGGTCTACAGCCTCAGTCCTGGGTCTAGAGCATCAGTCTGGTCTACAGCCTCAGTCCAGTTCACAGCCTCAGTCCTGCGTCTAGAGCCTTCAGTCTGGGTCCTACACTCAGTCCTGGGTCTAGAGCCTCAGTGCCATGGTCTACAGGCACAGTTCCTGGGTCTACATCCTCATTGCCTGGGACTACAGCCTCAGTCCCCTAGGGTTCAGAGCTTCAGTCCTGGGTCCCACAGCCTCATCCTGTCTAAAGCCCATCCCTGGGTGTAGAGGCTCAGTCAGTGCCTACAGCCTCAGGTCCTGGGTCTAACAGCCACAGTCCTAGGGTCTATTTTTTTTTGTATTATTTTTTTTTATTTTTCTAGAGCCTCATTCTGGGTCTACAGCACAGTCCCTGGATCACAGCCTCAGTCCGGGGTCTACAGCCTAAGTCTGGGTCTACAAGCTCAGTCCTGGGGTCTACGCCTCATTCCTGGGTCTACAGGCTCAGTCCTGGTTCTACAGCCCCCATCCGAGGGTCTAGAGCCTCAGTCCCTGTTCTACAGGCTCAGTCCTGGGATACAGCCTCAGTCCTGGTCTACAGCCTCAGTCCTCTGGGTTCTAACACTTCAGTCCTGGGTCCACAGCGCAATCCTGGGTCTAAAGCCTCAGTCCTGGGACCTAACAGCCTCAGCCCTGGGTTCTAGCGAGCCTCAGTCCTGGGTCTTACACGCCTTAGTCCCCTCGGGTCTACGCCTCAGTCCTGGTCTGCCAGCCTCAGTCCAGGTCTAGAGCCTCATCCTGGGTCTACAGCCTCAGCCCTGTGTCTATAGGGCCTCAGTCCTGGTCTACAGCCTCAGTGCTGTGTCTAAAACCTCAGTCCTGGGGTCCTACCAGCCTCAGTCCTGGGTCCAACAGCCTCATCCTGGGGCATTGACGTTTTTTTGTCCTGGGTCTCAGGCTCAGTCCCTGGTCTAAGAGCCTCGGTCCTGGGGTCTACAGGCTCAGTCCTGGGTCCTACAGCCTCAGCCCTGGGTCTACACCTCATCCTAGGGTCCAGAGCTTCAGTCCTGGTCCACAGCCTCCATCCTGGGTCTAGAAGCCTCAGTCCTAGGGTGTAAGATGCTCGTCCTGGTCTACAGCCTCAGTCCCTGGTTCCTAGAGCCTCCAGTCCTGGGTCTACAGACGTCAGTCCTGGGATAACAGCCTCATCCCTGGTCCCACAGCCACAGTCCGGGTCTACAGCTCAGATCCTGGACTACTGCCTCAGTCCTGGGTCCACAGCCTCTTCCTGGATCTACAAAGCCTCAGACTCCTGGGGTCACAGCCTCAGTCCTAGGTCTACATCTCAGCCATGGGTCTAAAACCTCAGCCTGTCTACAAAACCTCAGCCCTGGTCTATAGCCTCAAGTCCTCGGGGTCTACAGCCTCAGACCATGGTCTACAGCTCAGTCCAGGGTCTAACAGGCTCAGTCCTGGGTCTACAGGACTCAGGTCCTGGGTCTACAGACTCAGTCCCTGGTTCTATAGCCTCAGTCCATGGGTCCTACACGCCTCAGTCCTGGTCTTACAGCCTCAGTCATGGGTCAATCAGCCTCAGACCCTGGGTCCTACAGCCTCAGTCCTGGGTCTACAGCCTCAGTCCCTGGGATACAGCTCAGCCCTCGGGCCTACAGCCTCAGTCCTGGTCCAGAGCTTCAGTCGCTGGACCACACCTCAATACTGGGTCTAAAGCCTCAGTCCTGGTCTAAAACCTCAGCCCTGGGTCTACAGCTCAGTCCGGGGTCTAGACACCTTAGTCCTGGGGTCTACAGCATCAGGTCTCTTGGTCTACAGCCTCATTCCGGTCTATAGCCTCAGATCTGTCTACAGCCTCCATCCTGGTCTTTAGCCTCACTCCTGGGTCTACAGCCTCAGTCCTGGGTCTACAGCCTCAGTCCTGGTCTACAACCTCAGTCCTGGTCTTACAGCCTCAGTCCTGGTCACAGCCCCGTCCAGGATCTACAGCCTCATCCAGGGTCTAGAGCCACAGATCCTGGGTCTAATACAGGCTCATCCGGGATACAGCCTCTACCTGGGTCTACAGCTCATCCTCCTGGGTCTAACAAGCCTCAGTCCTGGGTATAATAGCCTCAGTCCTGGGTCTAATAGCCTCAGTCCTGGGGTCTATAGCCAAGTCCTGGTATACAGCCTCAGTCTTGGTAGACCCAAGGACTGGTCTAACAGCCTCAGTCCTGGGTCTACAGCCACAGTCCGGGGTCTACAGCCTCAGTCCTGGGTCTACAGCCTCAGTCCTGGGTCTACAGCCTGAAAAGCAACGAGTCCTGGGTCTAGAGCATCAGTCTCGGGTCAACAGGGCTCAAGTCGCTGGTCCTACAGCCTCAGTCTGGTTCTAACAGCCTCAGTCCTGGGTCCAGAGCTTCAGTACCTGGGTCCACAGCCTCATCCTGGGTCTAAAGCCTCAGTCCTTGGGCTAGAGCCTCAGTCCGGGTCTAGAGCCTCAGTCCCTGTCCTAAGAGCTCAGTCCGGGGTCTACAGCGCTCAGTCCCTCTGGGTACTTCAGCCCTCCAGTCCTGGGTCTAATACCTCATCCTGGTCCTGACAACCTCAGTCCTGGGGCCAGACTTTAGTCCTGGGTCTAACAGCCCAGTCCCGGTCTACAGCCTCAGTCCTGGCTACAGCCTCAGTCCCCTGGTCTACAGGCTCAGCTCCTGATCCTACAGACTCAAGACCTCGGTCTATAACCTCCTTCCTGGGTCTACAGACGCAGCCCTAGGTCTATTAGCCTCAGTCCTGGTTTACAGCCTCAGCCCTGGTCTAAAACCTCAGTCCTGGGTCCAGATCTAGTCCTCGGGTCTTATAGCCTCAGGTCCTGGTCTACAGCCTCAGCCCTGGGTCTAAAACCTCAGTTCTGGGTCGATACAACCTCAGCCCTGGTCTCTACCTCAGTCCTGGGTCCAGACATCAGTTCCTGGGTCCCACAGCCTCAATCCTGGGTCTTAAAGCTCAGTCCTGGGTCTACAACCTCAGCCCTGGGTCTACAGCCTCAGTCCTGGTCCAGAGCGGGGTTAGGGTAATGGTCCTAGGCCCTCCCACACCTAACCCTAACCCCCAATGGAGATCCCAGGCCGCCCCCACGCCGCACATAGCCCCCCAGGAGGTCAGCGGCTTCTCCACACCTAACCTTAACCCATGGAGAATCCAAGGCCGCCCCCCACGCCTGCACATCAGCCCCCTGGAGTCCCAGGGCTTTCTCCACACCTAACCTTAACCCCCATGAGGAGATCAGGCCGCCCCCCCTGAGAACCAGGCTTTCCGCACAGCAACCATTTCACAGCTTTTATTTGAACTCCATTGATTTTGTTCCCAAACATGTTTTTGACACTGAGCACTTATCTAGTTTGTTCATAGTAATAATATTATTCAAAAATAATCTGCATCAAAAAAGTACATGAATGAATACATAATTACCTGGGGGTGGATAAGCCGCATAAACGCCTGGCTAATTTGCTCTGAAAGACAAGCAGTCGTTTCTGAGCCTTCTGAATGCAGACTCCGTCCCACTTAGGTGTGCTATAAAATATGACCAGGGAATAGAGATGGAAGAGATCCACTTTTAAGGCGGCTGATGGCCGATCCGGAGATAAAATCCTACGGTGTGAATTTACTACAGACTAAATGCTGAATTATTCATAAAATCATCAGAAACAGCTGGCAATATGGGAGAAAATTAAAGCTGGGGTACCTACATTTTCCCGTTTCATTAACACTTATGTTGGGTTGTACCCAAGAATTAAATGATTGTGATGAGCAGTCTAAAACAGATTAAAGTATATTTGTGTATGAATAACAAGTGTGCCATTACATTTGAAAATCTCATTTAACTTCAATTGAGTGAATGGAAATAGAATGTTAAAAATGTGATTAATCGTGCGATAACTCACCATAACTATGTGATTAATCAACTCAATTTTTTATTGTGTGACAGCCCTAGTCATTTTTAATTGCTTCTGTGGAACGAATGGGTGCACTACTCTACATTTTACAATTTGGTTAAACGTATTTTATTATCAAGTGTCTATGATGCACTGGGTAACCTTGTGTAGCCCTGTTTTTTTTCAGTGATTTTAAACATCGACTAAGCACATTCTTTATCATATTATAAAACAAATAAATTCGATCGAAATTTAAAGCAGTAGTCCAGTAAATAAAATAATATAAGTTATTGATAATTAAAAGTATAATACTAGTAGAAATTAAAATAAGATAATTTCATGCACATGAAAATTGGATAGTTTGAATTACTAATTAAATGTAATAAAGTAGTACATTTAGTTATTTTTAATTTTTAAACACTAATCTGTTTTTGACTAATTTGCGCACTCAGGTTTACGGTTAAAGTCCCGCACTATAAAGTGACTGTTGGATAGGATATAGTGTGGAGACGTTCGGCCATACAGCCACATATTTCAACTGTTTACTATTGTATAAGTGATTTGAATAATCACATACGGGACTGTCCACCATAGTAAACAACATAGTCTCACACCGTGTTCTTTTTAACTGAAAGCTTGCTGTCATTCTGATACATCCTCCCAACTTTTATTTGGTAGCAGACAATTTTATTGTTGAATTTTGTTGATATCATCCTGTTTTAAACCATTTAATGTTGTTTGTTGAGTTATTATCACATGATTTTGGTTGAAGATTATAAAATTGATCTTTGTTGCCATTTTTCCTCTAGTTTCTGTGGTGGAGAGTGAACTTGTGTAAGTTTTCATGGTCATGTGGCTGTGGTGTCCTGTGTGATTGCGGCCCCTCACTTTTACGACCGATGCACCCTCTCTCTTTAATTCATGTCTCTGAAAGATACTACATGTATAGGTTGATATGCGAAGGCTCTTCTGAAACTGAGGATGAAGATCTGAGAACATAAACTTGGAGCCTATTAGTTTTCTGACCATAATAATTATAGATCACAAAGCTTTATGCATGAAATTGATCCAGAAAAAATATCCTATCAAAATGAACTCAAACACTTGATTGTCTATATGATACAAAACATCACATTTAGAGACAAGATTCATTGCAAGAAAAAAGTATATCTCTGTACAATTTATAAGCAGGAGGTTATGAACGCCAAATTTTGAAGGCATCCAGGACTCCTTGAAAACCAATTTTAATCACCTTTTAATATAATTGGTATTTCGAGACGTGGATAAGAGAGATAGTGAGAGTGACTTTGAATTAGAGGGTTATGAAAATGTTCTGTAACAAACCGGCAACTCAATAGAAGGAGGGGGATGCACTAACAGGACAAAAACATGAACTGTTCTATTGTAAATGAATTGTGTTTAGCGATAATACCTTTTGAGTGTGTCCCGATAGATCTAATCAATTCCAAACAAGAAAAACATTAATGTAAGCTGCGTTTACAGACACAAGGATCCGACTTGAAACTGATTTAGGAATGGATGGAAAAGATATTTAATTAATAGAAACAAACAATTTATCATATGACGGAGACTTAACATTTAACCTATTTACATTCAAATAAACTGTAACTTACAGAGGAATTTATTGACACCATGTTTTCTTTGGGCTTCGTTCCACTTGTATCAGCAGACCCCACGAGAATCACACTCATAGTGCCACTCTTATAGACAATATGTTCTGCAACATTTTAGACGACAAGTTAACTGAGTGTGTTAGTGAATATTGATGATCATTTTCCGGTCTTCATGATGTATGATGTCAACAGCAATATTTCCAAACAGTAAAAAGGGTCTTTTTTCAACGAGTTACAACAGAACAATCCTTTTTTAGCATTAAAAGCATGATCTAGCGAGGCAAAACTGGGATCCTATTTTTTCAAAGTTTGATGTGATGGAGCTTACAATTTGTTTCTGACATTTTCCCTCACTACTTATGGATAAGCATGTCCAATCAAAAAGTGCAACAAAAAGACACACAAAAACTCCCATGGGTAACAAGAGGCTTGTAAAAACGCTTGCAAAAAGAAAATTACTTGTATAGGCATTTCTTAGTATCAAACGACAGAAACGGAACAAAATAACAAACATTTAAATACCTAAAATTAACTAGCATATGAGAACCAGCAGAAACAAATATTATATTGATTTATTTTCCAAAAGAAAAATGACATTAAAGAATTTGGAATGTATTGAATAGCGTTATTGGTCGAGGCCTCTAACAGCCTTGTTACCTGATTTTTTTTTTGAAAATGAACATGATTGTTTGAGACAAAAAGAAGATTGCAAATGGTTTATAATAATTTCTGTTGTGAAAATAGGGCCTGAGTTGGCAGGAAAAATCCCAGAAAACAATGATCAGCAAGAGAACTCATTAGAAACAAATTCACATTCGATGTTTAATATCGCCCCCTACAGACGAGAAGGAAAGACCACAATGGTTCCATTAGGAACTGTAAAAATAAAACATCTGGTGATATTAAGTGATCTCGACTGAGACTGTCGAAATGTAGCAGAGGAATTGCAACCCGTTCACACAATCTGCAACTTATCTTCTCAGCTGGGAGAATTCCCTCACAAATGTAACACGCAAAAGTCATACCAATTTTAAAGCTGGAGACAACACCCACTTACAAACTATCGGCCTGTTTCCCTTCTGCACAGTTTTCTAAAATATTAGAAAAAGTAATTTGACACTAGACTTTCGCTGCTTTATTGAAACCACAATTACTGTCCAATAGTCAATATGGATTTTAGACAAAACAGATCCCACTTCCCCTAGCACTAAATTGATTTACATGAAGAAATTACTAATGTTAATTGAGAAAAATATATTTTTTTTAGGGGATTTCATTGACCTTCAAAAAGCGGTTCGATACAATTGACCACCAAATTTGATACACACAATTTGAAAGAGCTATGGATAAAGGGGACAGCCTTAAAACAATGTTAGAGAGTTATTTTAAGTGAGAGAAGGCAGCTGGTACAGATGACCATCACAAATCTGGATTTAAGAACATACGATGGGAGTACCTCAAGGAACAATACTTGACCCACTTTATTCATAATGTACATAAATGAATATGTACAATATCAAACTTAATGAAATACCTTCTCTTTTGCCGATGACACAAATAGTCATATGTGCATGTGATGATCTGGAGCAGCTCTTGGCCTTGTAACTGTGAAAATGAACAAACTAAAGACCTGGGTTTAATACAAAACCAGATTGTCATTAAATATAAAAAAAAACCACGATTAGGCTTTTTAGCAATCGCAGATGTAATATTCCTGTACAAGGATTGTCATTGACTTACAGAAAAGGAAAAAGTTCACCAAGAATACATTTTTGAGGAGTTGTAATAGAATGAAAAATATCCTGGAAACCCACATACATTTCATCAGGTCAAAAGTTGCTAATGTGTTGGAATAATGAGAGAGCAAGTCATCATTACCGACAACAACCAATGCTCTTCTATTATTGACCCGAGAGGAGGACAAGAGGATTAGATAAACTACAAGCATATTTCATAGAGTTGGAAATTTAACCCTTGTAAAGTAGAAAAAAAATTACATGCGGTTTTTGGAATTTAAAAATGTATTGTATGTCACTTTTATAAATATTTATATAACCTACGATATAGTTGTTATGGTTTAAAGTTAATACCTGTTTTCTTGACTGTTTTGAGTGCATTTACACAGTACGGGTCAAAATGACCCGCAACAATAATCAATGTAATTTTTTTTTCAACATAATACAAGGGTTAAATTCTTCCAACTCTATGAACAGTGGGTGAAGTTATGATGCTTGTAGTGAACATTAGAGACAATCCTTATGGCCTTTTTCTGCATCGTGATCAGAGGCTGTAAGTGGGATTTGTAGCAGTTTCCCCACACTTTCAACACAGTAATGTAAATATGACATGATGAAAGAACGATACAATAATAGAAGAGCATTGGTGTTGAGTAAATGACTTGCTCTCCTCATCATTCCAACACATTTAGCAACTTTTGACCTGATGAAATGTATGTGGGGTTTCCAGGATATTTTTATCATCTATACAACTCCTAAAAATGTATTTTGGTGAACTTTTTCCATTTCTGTATCGTCAATGACAATCTTGACAGGAATATTACATCTGCGATTGCTAAAAAGCATAATCTTGGTTTTTTTTTATATTTAATGACAACTTGTTTGTATTAAAACCAGGTCTTTAGTTTGTTCATTTCAACAGTTTACAACGGCCAAGAGCTGCTCCAGATCATCACCTGCACATATGATATTTGTGTCATCGGCAAAGAGAATGAATTTCATTAAGTTTGATATTGTACATATATCATTTATGTACATTATGAATAAAGTGGGTCAAGTATTGATCCTTGAGTACTCCACACGTTATGTTCTTAAATCCAGATTTGTGTTGGTCAATCTGTACCAGCTGCCTTCTCTCACTTAAATAACTCTCTAACCATTGTTTAGGCTGTCCCTTATGCCATAGCTCTCAAATTTGTGTATCAAAATATGGTGGTCAATTGTATCGAACGCTTTTTGAAGGTCAATGAAAATCCCTAAAACAAATTATTTTTCTCAATAACATTAGTAATTTCTTCAATTAAATCAATTAGTGCTAGTGAAGTGGATCTGTTTTGTCTAAATCCATATTGACTATTGGACAGTAAATTGTGGTTTTCAATAAAGCAGCGAAGTCTAGTGTCAAATACTTTTTCTAATATTTAGAAAACTGTGGCAGAAGGGAAACAGGCCGATAGTTTGTAAAGTGGTGTTTGTCTCCAGCTTTAAAAATTGGTATGACTTTTGCGAGTTTCATTTGTGGGGAAATTCTCCCAGCTGAAAAGATAAGTTGCAGATATGTGTGAACGGTTTAGCAATTTTCCTCTGCTAACATTTCGGACAGTCACTCATGTCGAGATCATTAATATCACCAGATGTTTTATTTTTACAGTTCCTAATGACATTGAGGACTTCCTTCTCGTCTGTGGGGGCGATAAACATCGAAGTGAATTTGTTTCAATGAGTTCTCTTAGCTGATCATTGTTTTCTGGGATTTTTCCTGCCAACTCAGGCCTATATTAACAAAGAAATTATTAAAACCATTTGCAATCTTCTTTTTGTCTCAAACAATCATGTCATTTTCAAAAAAAAACTCAGGATAACACAGGCTGTTAGAGCCACGACCAATAACGCTATTCAATACATTCCAAATTCCTTTAATGTCATTTTTCTTTTTGAAAAGTAAATCTATATAATATTTGTTTTTCTGCTGGTTCTCATCATGCTAGTTAATTTATTTTATATGTTTTGTATTTTTGTTCAGTTTCTGTCGTTTGATACCTAAGAAATTGCCTATACAAGTAATTTTTCTTTTTGCAAGCGTTTACAAGGCCTCTTGTTAACCATGGTTTTTTGTGTGCTTTCTTGTGCACTTTTTGATTGGACAGTGCTTATCATAAAGTGTGAGGAAAATGTCAAGAAACAAATTGTAAGCTCCATTTACATCAAACATTGAAAAAATAGGATCCCAGTTTTGCCTCGCTAGATCATGCTTTAATGCTAAAAAAGGATTGTTCTGTTGTAACTCGTTGAAAAAAGACCCTTTTTACTGGTTTGGAAATATTGCTGTTGACATCATACATCATGACGACCGGTAAATGATCACTCACATCATTCATCACACCTCCAGTTAACTTGTCGTCTAAAATGTTGCAGAATATATTGTCTATAAGAGTGGCACTATGAGATGTGATTCTCGTGGGTCTGCTGATAAGTGGGAACAAGCCCAAAGAAAACATGGTGTCAATAAATTCCTCTGTATGTACATGTTTATTAGAATTTAAAAGGTTAATGTTAAAGTCTCCGCATATGATAAATTGTTTGTTTCTATTATTAAATATCTTTTCCATCCATTCCCTAAATAGTTTCAAGTCGATCCTGGTGTCCTGTAAACGCAGCTTACAATAATGTTTTTCTTGTTTGGAATTGCTAGATCTATCGTGACACACTCAAAAGGTCATCTATCGCTAAACACAAATCATTTACAATAGAACAGTTCATGTTTTTGTCCACGTATAGAGCCACTCCCCCTCCTCTCTTGTGTTGCCGGTTTGTACAGAACATTTCATAACCCTCTAATTCAAAGTCACTCTCACTATTCTCTCTTATCCACGTCTCCGAAATACCAATTATATTAAAAGGTGACTTAAATTGGTTCAAGGAGTCCTGGATGCCTTCAAAATTTGCGTATAAACTCCTGCTATTAAAATGTACAAGAGATATACTTTTTTCTTGCATGAATCTTTTCTCAAATGTGATGTTTGTATAATATAGACAATCAGTGTTAGTATTTTGAAGGATATTTTTATCAGGATCAATTTCATGCATAAAGCTTTGTGATCTATAATTCATATGGTCAGAAAAACTAATAGGCTCCAAGTTTATGTTCAGATCTTCATCCTCAGTTTCAGAAGAGCCTTCGCTATCACAACTATACATGTAGTATTTCAGAGACATGAATAAAGAGAGAGGGTGCATGGTCATAAAGTGAGGGGCCCAAACACACAGACACACAGCCACATGACCATGAAAACATACACAAGTTCACTCTCACACAGAACTAGAGGAAAAGGCAACAAAGACTCATTTTATAACTCTTCAACCCAAAACATGTGATAATAAACTCAACAAACAACATTAAATGGTAAAACAGGATGATCAAACAAAATACAACAATAAAAATTGTCTCTTACCAAATAAAAAGTTGAGGAGGATGTATCAGAATGACAGCAAGCTTTCAGTTAAAAAAGAAACACGGTGTGAGCTATGTGTTACTATGGTGACAGTCCCGTATGTGATTATTCAAATCACTTTTACAATAGAATCAGTTGAAATATGTGGCTGTATCCGAACGTCCACACTATATCCTATCCACACAGTCACTATATAGTGCGGGACTATACACCGTAAACCTGAGTGCTCAAATTAGTCATAAAAAAAGATTAGTGTAAAATTAAAAATAAATAAATGTACTACTTAATTACATTTAATTTAGTAATTCAACTATCCAATTTTCAGTGCATGAAATTATTTATTTTAATTTCTACTAGTATAATACTTTTAATTAACCATAAAATTATATTATTTTATTTACTGGACTACTGCTTTCAAATTTCGATCGAATTATTTGTTTTAATAATATGATAAAGAATGTGCTTAGGTAGATGTATAAAATCACTGAAAAAAACAGGGCTACACAAGGTCTACCCCAGTGCATCATAGATCACTTTGATAATAAAATACGTTTAACCAAATTGTAAAATGTAGAGTAGTGGCACCATTCGTTCCCAGAAGCAATTAAAAATGACTAGGGCTGTCAAACAATAAAAAAAATTGAGTTGATTAATCACATAGTAGTAATGGTGAGTTAACGCACGATTAATCACATTTTTAACATTCTATTTCAAATCCACTCCAATTGAAGTTAAATGAGATTATCAAATGTAATGACACATTGTTATTCATACCAAATGTACTTAAATCTGTTAGACTGGCTCACAACCTTCTACTTTTGGGTACAACCAACAAAAGCTGTTAATGAAAGGGAAAATGTAGGTACCCCAGCTTTAATTTCTCCCATATTGCCAGCTGTTTCTGATGATTTTTACTGAATAAATTCAGCATTTAGTCTGTAGTAAATTTCACACCGGAGGATTTTATCACCGGATCGGCCTTCAGCCGCCTTAAAAGTGGATCTCTTCCATCTCTATTCCCCTGGAATAATTTTATTGCACCACCTAAGAGGGAGTCTGCATTCCAGAAGGCTCAGAAACGACAGCTTGTCCTTTCAGAGCAAATTAGCCAGGCGATTATGCGGCATATCCACCCCCAGGTAAATATGTATTCATTCATGTACATTTTTGATTCTAGCTTATTTTTGAATTAATATTATTACTATGAATCAAACTAGATAAGTGCTCAGTGTCAAAACATGTTTGGGGAACAAAATCAAAGGGTTTCAAATTAAAGCAGTGAAAATGGTGTGGGGAAGCCCTGGTTCTCCAGGGGGGCGGCCTGGATCTCCATGGGGGTTAAGGTTAGGTGTGGAGAAGCCCTGGACCTCCAGGGGGGCTATGTGCAGGCGTGGGGGCGGCCTGGATCTCCATGGGGGTTAAGGTTAGGTGTGGAGAAGCCCTGGACCTCCAGGGGGGCTATGTGCAGGCGTGGGGGCGGCTGGATCTCCATGGGGGTTAGGGTTAGGTGTGGGGAGGGCCTGGACCCTAACCCTAACCCAGCTCTGGACCCAGGACTGAGGCTGTAGACCCAGGACTGAGGCTATAGACCCAGGACTGAGGCTGTAGACCCAGGATTGAGGCTGTGGACCCAGGACTGAAGCTCTGGACCCAGGACTGAGGCTATAGACCCAGGGCTGAGGTTGTAGACCCAGGACTGAGGTTTTAGACCCAGGGTGAGGCTGTAGACCCAGGACTGAGCTATAGACCCAGGACTATAAGCTCTGGACCCAGGACTGAGGTTTTAGACCCAGGGCTGAGGCTGTAAACCCAGGACTGAGGCTATAGACCCAGGGAGGCTGAGTCTGTAGATCCAGGACTGAGGCTATAGACCCAGGGCTGAGTCTGTAGATCCAGGACTGAGCCTGTAGACCCAGGACTGAAGGACTGGCTGTAGACCCCCAGGACTGAGGCTGTAGACCCAGGACTGAGGCTGTAGACCCAGGACTAAAGCTCTGGACCCAGGACTGAGGTTGTAGACCCAGGACTGAGGTTTTAGACCCAGGACTGAGGCTGAAGACCCAGGACTGAGGCTGTAGACCCAGGACTGAGGCTCTAGACCCAGGACTGAGGCTCTAGACCCAGGACTGAGGCTCTAGACCCAGGACTGAGGCTTTAGACCCAGGATTGAGGCTGTGGACCCAGGACTGAAGCTCTGGACCCAGGACTGAGGCTGTAGACCCAGGACTGAGGCTGTAGACCCAGGACTGAGCCTGTAGACCCAGGACTGATGCTCTAGACCCAGGACTGAGGCTGTAGACCCAGGACTGAGGCTGTAGACCCAGGACTGAGGCTGTAGACCCCGGACTGTGGCTGTAGACCCAGGACTGAGGCTGTAGACCAGTCCTGGGTCTACAAGACTGAGGCTGTAGACCCAGGACTTAGGCTATAGACCCAGGACTGAGGCTATAGACCCAGGACTGAGGCTATATACCCAGGACTGAGGCTGTAGACCCAGGACTGAGCCTGTAGACCCAGGACTGAGGCTGTATCCCAGGACTGAGCCTGTAGACCCAGGACTGAGGCCTCTAGACCCAGGACTGAGGCTGTAGACCCAGGACTGAGGCTGTAGAGGCTGTAGACCCAGGACTGAGGCTGTAGACCCAGGACTGAGGGACTATAGACCCAGGACTGAGGCTGTAGACCCAGGACTGAGGCTATAGACCCAGGACTGAGGCTGTAGACCCAGGACTGATGCTGTAGACCCAGGACGTAAGGCTGTAGACCCAGGACTGAGGCTGTAGACCCAGGGCTGAGGTTTTAGACCCAGGACTGAGGCTTTAGACCCAGTATTGAGGCTGTGGACCCAGGACTGAAGCTCTGGACCCAGGACTGAGGCTGTAGACCCAGGACTGAGGCTGTATCCCAGGACTGAGGCTGTAGACCCAGGACTGAGGCTGTAGACCCAGGACTGAGGCTGTAGACCCATGACTGAGGCTGTAGACCCAGGACTGAGGCTGTAGACCCAGGACTGAGGCTATAGACCCAGGACTGAGTCTGTAGACCTCAGGACTGAGCCTGTAGACCCAGGACTGAGCCTGTAGACCCCCCAGGACTGAGGCTGTAGACCAGGACTGAGGCTGTAGACCCAGGACTGAGGCTATAGACCCAGGGCTGAGGTTGTAGACCCAGGACTGAGGTTTTAGACCCATGGCTGAGGCTGTAGACCCAGGACTGAGGCTGTAGACCCAGGACTGAGGCTGTAGATCCAGGAAAGAGGCTGTGGACCCAGGACTGAGGCTGTATCCCAGGACTGAGCCTGTAGACCCAGGACTGAGGCTGTGGACCCAGGACTGAGGCTGTATCCCAGGACTGAGTCTGTAGACCCAGGACTGAGGCTCTAGACCCAGGACTGAGGCTGTAGACCCAGGACTGAGCCTCTACACCCAGGACTGAGGCTTTAGACCCAGGATTGAGGCTGTGGACCCAGGACTGAAGCTCTGGACCCAGGACTGAGGCTGTAGACCCAGGACTGAGGCTGTAGACCAGGACTGAGCCTGTAGACCCAGGACAGAGGCTCTAGACCCAGGACTGAGCCTGTAGACCCAGGACTGAGGCTTTAGACCCAGGATTGAGGCTGTGGACCCAGACTGAGGCTGTAGACCCAGGACTGAGGTTTTAGACACAGCACTGAGGCTGTAGACCCAGACTGAGGCTATAGACCCAGGGCTGAGGCTGTAGACCCAGGACTGAGGCTCTAGACCCAGGACTGAGGCTGCAGACCCAGGACTGAGGCTGTAGACCCAGGACTAAGGCTGTAGACCCAGGACTGAGGCTGTAGACCCAGGGCTGAGGCTGTAGACCCAGGACTGAGGCTTTAGACCCAGGATTGAGGCTGTGGACCCGGACTGAAGCTGTAGACCAGGACTGAGGCTGTAGACCCCAGGACTGAGGCTGTATCCCAGGACTGAGCCTGTAGACCCAGGACTGAGGCTCTAGACCCGGACTGAGGCTGTAGACCCAGGACTGAGCCTGTAGACCCAGGACGAGGCTGTAGACCCAGGACTGAGGCTGTAGACCCAGGACTAAGGCTGTAGACCCAGGACTGAGGCTGTAGATCCAGGACTGAGGCTGTAGACCCAGGACTGAGGCTCTAGACCCAGGACTGAGGCTGTAGACCCAGGACTGAGGCTGTAGGCACAGGACTGAGCCTCTACACCCAGGACTGAGGCTTTAGACCCAGGATTGAGGCTGTGGACCCAGGACTGAAGCTCTGAACCCAGGACTGAGGCTGTTGACCCGAGGACGAGGCTGTAGACCCAGGACTGAGCCTGTAGACCCAGGACTGAGGCTCTAGACCAGGACTGAGGCTGTAGACCCAGGACTGAGGCTCTAGACCCAGGACTGAGGCTGTAGACACAGGACTGAGGCTGTAGACCCAGGACTGAGGCTCTAGACCCAGGACTGAGGCTGTAGACCCAGGACTGAGGCTGTAGACCCAGGACTGAGGCTCTAGACCCAGGACTGAGGCTGTAGACCCAGGACTGAGGCTGTAGATCCAGGACTGAGCCTGTAGACCCAGGACTGAGGCTCTAGACCCAGGACTGAGGCTGTAGACCCAGGACTGAGGCTGTGGACCCAGGACTGAAGCTCTGACCCAGGACTGAGGCTCTAGACCCAGGACTGAGGCTGTAGACCCAGGACTGAGGCTGTAGACCCAGGACTGAGGCTATAGACCCAGGACTAAAGCTCTGGACCCAGGACTGAGGTTGTAGACCTAAGACTGAGGTTTCAGACCCAGGGCTGAGGCTGTAGACCCAGGACATGAGGCTCTAGAACCCAGGACTGAGGCTGTGGACACCAGGACTGAAGCGCTGGAGCCCAGACTGAGGCTGTAGACCCAGGACTGAGGCTGTAGACCCAGGACTGAAGCTCTGGACCCAGGACTGAGGCTGTAGACCAGGACTGAGGCTGTAGACCCAGGACTGAGGCTCTAGGGAATGAGGCTGTAAGACCCAGGACTGAGGCTGTAGACCCAGGAACTGAGAGACCCAGGACTGAGGCCCAGGACTGAGGCTGTAGACCCAGGACTGAGCCTCTACACCCAGACTGTAGACCCAGGACTGAGGCTCTAGACCCAGGACTGAGGCTGTAGACCCAGGACTGAGGCTCCTACACCCAGGACTGAGGCTCTAGACCCAGGACGAGGAGCTCTAGAACCCAGGACGTGAGGCTGTTAGACCCAGGACTGAGCTCTAGACCCAGGACTGAGGCAGTAGACACAGGACTGAGCCCTCTACACCCAGGACTGAAGCTCTGGACCAGGACTGAGGCTGTAAGACCCAGGACTGTGGCTATAGACCCAGGCTGAGGTTGTAGACCCAGGACTGAGGTTTTAGACGCAGCTGAGGCGGGAGACCACAGGACTGAGGCTGTAGCCAGGACCTGAGCTGTAGATCCAGGACTGAGGCTTAGACCCCAGATTGAGGCTGAGTAGACCCAGGACTAAGCTCTGAGACCCAGACTGAGGCTGGAGACCCCAGGACTGATGCAGTAAACCAGGACTGAGGTGTGTAGACCCAGGACTGAGGGTTGTAACCCAGACGAGGTTTTTTAGACCCATGGCTGAGGCTGTAATTCCAGGTCGAGGCTGTATCCCAGGACTGAGCCTGTAGCCCAGGACTGAGGCTGTAGACCCAAGGACTCGAGGCTGTAGCACAGGACTGAGCCTCTACACCGGCCAGGACTGAGGCTTTAGACCCAGGATTGAGGCTGTGACCCAGGACTGAGGCTGTAGAACCCAGGACTGAGGCTGTAGACCCCGGACTGAGAGGGCTGTAGACCCAGACTGACGCTGTAGATCCAGGACTCACTGAGGCTGTAGACTACCAGGACTGAGGCTCTAGACCCAGGACTTAGGCTGTAGACCCAGGGACACGAGTCTGTAGGCACAGACTGAGCCTCTACACCCAGGACTGAGGCATTAGACCCAGGATTGAGGCGTGGACCCAGTACTGAAGCTCTGAACCCAGGACCTGAGCTTGTAGACCAGGACTAGGCTGTAGACTCCCAGGACTGAGCCTGTAGGACCCAGGACTGAGGCTCTAGAACCCAGGACTGAGGCTGTAGACCCAGACTGAGCTCTAGAACCCAGGACTGAGGCTTAGAACAGGACTGAGGCTGTAGACCCAGGACTGGAGGCTCTAGACCCAGGACTGAGGCTGTAGACCCGGGACTGAGGCTGTAAGACCCAGGACTGAGGCTCTAGAACCCAGACTGAGGCTGTAGACACCAGGACTGAGGCTGAGATCCAGGACTGAGCTGTAACCCAGGACTGAGCTCGAGACCCAGGAACTGAGTCTGTAGGACCCAGGGAATGAGGCTGTGGAGCCCAGGACTGAAGCTCTGGACCCAGGACTGAGGCTCTAGACCCAGGACTGAGGGCTTTAGACCCAGGACTGAGGCTGTAGATAACCCAGGACTGCTGCTATAACCCAGGAACTAAAGCTCTGGACCCGGACTGAGGTTGTAGAACCTAAATGAGGTTTCAGACCCAGGGCTGAGGCAGTAGACTCCAGACTGAGGCTCTAGACCCAGGACTGAGCTGTGGACCAGTACGTGAAGCTCTGACCCAGGACGGAGGCGTACCCTCAGGACTGAGGCTTGGTAGACCCAGGACTGAAGACCTCTGGACCCAGGTCTGAGGCTGTAGACCCAGACTGAGGCCTGTAGACCGCAGGACAGAACCTGTAGACCCAGTCCTGGGTCTAGAGCCTCATCCTGGGTGTAGAGGCTCATCTTGTGGTCTAGCAGCCTCTGTCCTGGTCTACAGCCTCAGTCCTGGGCTACAGCCTCAGTCCTTGGGTCTACACCTCAGTCTCTGGGTCTTACAGCCTCAGTCCTGGTCGACAGCCTCAGTCCTGGTCTAGAGCCTCAGTTCCTAGTCTACAGGCTCAGTCCTGGTCTACAGCCTCATCCTGGGTCTACAGCTAAGTCCCTGGTCCAGAGCTTCAGTCGGCTGGGTCTACAGCCTCAGTCCTGGGTCTACAGCCTCAGTCTGGTACAGAGCTTCAGTCCTGGGTCCACAGCCTCAGTCTGGGTCTAGAGCCTCAGTCTGGGTCTACAGCCTCAGACCCTTGGTCTGAAACCTCCAGTCTTAGGTCTATCAACCTCAGTCCTGGGTCCAGAGCTTTAGTCCTGGTCTATAAGCCTCAGTCCTGGGTCTACACCTCATCCTGGGTCTACAGCCTCAGTCCTGGTCTAGAGCCTCAGTCCTGGTCCCAAAGCTTCAGCTCCTGGGACCCACACCTCCAGTCCTGGACTACAGCCTCAGTCCTGGGTCAGAGCCCTCAGTCCTGTCTACAGGCTCAGATTCCTGGATTCTTCAGCCTCAGTCCTGGGTCTACAGCCTCAGTCCTGGACCTAGAGCCTCTGCCTGGTCTACAGCCTCAGTCCTGGTCTACAGCCTCAGTCCTGGTCTGAGCCTCAGGCGCTGGTCTACAGCCTCAGTCCTGTGTCTACAGCCTCAGTCCTGGTCTAGAGCCTCAGTCCTGGTCTTACAGCCTCATCCTGGGTCTAGAGGCTCAGTCCTGGGTCTAAGCAGGCTCAGTCTGGTTCTACAGCCGACAAGTCCAGGGTCTACAGCCTCAGATCCTGGGTTCAGAGCTTCATCCTTGGGTCCCACAGCCTCAATCCTGGGTCTAAAGCCTCGTCCCTGGGTTACGAGGCCAGTCCTGTGCCTACAGCCTCAGTCTGGGTCAGCAGCCTCTCCTGGGTCTGAAGAGCCTGCAGTCCTGGTCTAAAGCCTCAGTCCTGGATCTACAGCCTCAGCCTGGGTCTACAGCCTGAGTCCCTGGTCACAGCCTCAGTCCTGGGTCTAACAGCCTCAGTCCTGGGTCCCTAACAGCCACAATCTGGGTCTAAAGCCTCAGTCCTGGGTGTAGATGCTCAGTCCTGTGCCTACAGCCTCAGTCCTGGTCTACAAGCCTCAGTCCCTGGTCTACGAGGCTCAGTCCTGGATTCAGCCCAGTCCGTGGATCTACAGCGCTCAGCCATGTTCTAAAACCCTCAGTTCCCTGTCTACAAACCTCAGTCCTGGGTCTAACAGACCTCAGTCCGGGTCGACAGCCTCAGTCCTTGTCAACAGCCTTCATTCCTGGGCTCCACAGCCTCAGTCTGGGTCTACAGCCTCAATCTGGGTCTAAAGCCTCAGTCCTGGATCTACCAAGCCTCAGTCCTGTGTCAACAGCCTCAGTTCCTGGGTCAACAGCCACAGCATGCTTCAAAAACCTCAGTCCTGGTCTACAACCTCAGACTCTGGGTCTATAGCCTCAGTCCCTGGTCACAGCCCTCAGTCTGGTCCAGAGCTTCAGTCCTGGTGTATAAGCTCAGTCCTGTGTCTACAGCCTCCAGTCCTGGGTCTAAGAGCATCAGTCCTGGGTCTAAAGCCTCAGTCCCTGGTCTAGAGCCTCAGTCCTGGGTCTAGGCTCAGTCAGGTGTAGAGGCTGCAGTCCTGGGTCTACAGCCTCAGTCTGGGTCTAGAGCCTCAGTCCTGGGTCTAGAGCCTCAGTCCCTGGGTGTAGAGGCTCAGTCCCCTGGTCTACAGCCTCAGTCCTGGTTCACAGCCTCAGTCCGGGTCTACACGCCTCAGTCCTGGTCAACTGCCTCAGTCCTGGTCAACAAAGCCTCAGTCCCTGGGCTAGAGCCAGTCCTGGGTCTACAGGCTCAGGTCCTCTGGTCTACAGGCGCCTGAAATCAGTCCTGGGTCCTAACAGCCTCAGTCCTGGGTGCAGAGCTTCAGTAGTCCTGGGTCCTACAGCTCAGTCCGTGGTCTACAGCCTCATCTACTGGGTCCAGAGCATCCAGTCCTGGTCCACAGCCTCAGTCCTGGGTCTAGAGCCTCATCCTGGGTCACAGACCTCACCCTGGGTCTGAAAACCGCATCATAGTCTACACCTCAGTCCAGGTCCAGAGCTTTAGTCCCTGTCTATAAGCCTCATTCCCTGGTTCCTACAGCCACAGTCCTGGGTCTACAGCCTCAGTCCTGGTCTAGAGCCCGCAGTCCCTGGGTCCAGACTTCAGTCTGGGTCCACAGCCTCAGCCTGGGTCTCAGCCTCAGTCCAGGGTCTAGAGCCTCATCCTGGGTCTACAGCTCAGTCCCTGGATCGACAGCCTCAGCTTCCTGTCTACAGCCTCAGTCCTGGGTCTAGAGCCTCAGTCCCTGGGTCTGCAGCCTCAGTCCTGGGTCTACAGCCTCAGTCCTGGGTCTAGAGCCTCAGTCAGGGTCCTACCAGCCTCAGTCCTGTGTCTACAGCCTCAGTCTGGGTCTAGAGCCTCAGTCCTGGGTCTACAGCCTCATCCTTGGGTCTAGAGCCTCAGTCCTGGGTCTACAGCTCAGTCCCGGGTCTACAGCCTCAGTCTGGTCTACAGCCTCAGTCCTGGTTCAGAGCTTCAGTCCCTGTCCACAGCCCTCAATCCTTTGGTCAAAGCCTCAGTCCTGGTGTTAGAGCTCCAGTCCTGTGCCTACAGCCTCAGTCCCTGGGTCTACAGCCAGTCCTGGTCTAGCAGCCTCATCTTGGTCTACAGCCTCAGTCCTGGATCTACAGGCACCCCCCCCACCCCACCGACACCCCCCTCCCCCACAGTCCTGGGTCTACAGCCTTAGTCCTGTGTCTACAGCCCAGTACTGGTCATACACCTCAGTCCTAGGTCCTACAGGCTCAGTCCTGGGTCTACAGCCCAGTCTCCGGTCTAGAGCCGCATCCGGGTCTACAGGCCTAAGTCTGGGATACAGCCTCAGTCCCTGGGTCTACAGCCTCAGTCCTGGGTCTACAGCTTCAGTCCTGGGTCCCACAGCCTCAATCCTGGGTCTAAAGCCTCAGTCCTGGGTCTACAGCCCAGCCTGGGTCTAGAGCCTCAGGTCCTGGTCTACACCTTAGTGCCTGGGTCTACAGCCTCAGTCTGGGTCTGCAGCTCAGTCCTGGGTCTAGAGCCTCAGTCCCTGGGTCTACAGCCTCAGCCCTGGTCTATAAGCTCAGTCCTGGGTCTACAGCCTCAGTGCAGTGTCAAAACCTCAGTCCTGGGTCTACCGCCTCGTCCTGGTCCACACCTCAATCCTGGGTCTAAAGCCCTCAGTCCTGGGTCACTGGCTCAGTCCTGTGTCTAGAAGCCTCTTCCTGGGTCTACAGGCTCATCCGGGTCCTACAGCCTCAGTCCCGGTGTCTACAGCCTCAGTCCTGGGTCTCAGAGCTTCAGTCCCTGGGTCCACAGCCTCAATCTCTGGTCAAAAGCCTCAGTCCTGGTGGTAGAAGTCTCAGTCTGTCTACAGCTCAGTTCGCTGGGTCTAGAGCTCATTCCTGGGTCCTACAGACTCAGTCCTGGCATACAGCCTCAGTCCGGGTCCACAGCCTCAGTCCTGGTCTGACAGGCTCAGTCCTGATAACAGCCGTCAGTAACATGGGTCCACAGCCGTCTTTCCTGAATCTACAGCCTCAGTCCAGGGTCTACAGCCTCAGTCCTGGGTCGACAGCCTCAGCCATGGGTCTAAAACCTCAGTCCTGGGTTCTACAACCTCAGGCCCCTGGTCTATAGCCTCAGTCTGGGTCTAGCAAGGCTCAGTCCCTCCGGTCACAGCCTCAGTCCTGGGTCTACAGGCTCAGTCCTGGTCTACAGGCTGCAAGTCCTGGGTCTACAGACTCAGTCCTGGGTCTAATAGCCTAATCCTGGGTCTACAGCCTCAGTCCCCTGGTCTACAGCTATCCATCCATGGTCTACAGCCCAGTCCTGGGTCTACAGCCTCAGTCCTGGGTCTATAAGCCTCAGTCCTTGGGATACAGCCCAGTCCTGGGTCTACAGCCTCATTCCCTGGGTCCAGAAGCTTCAGGTCCTCTGGTCCACAGCCTCAATACATGGGTCTATAGCCTCCCAGGTTTTTTTCCTGGGTCTAAAACCTCAGCCCTGGGTCCCCTACAGCCTCAGTCCTGGGTCGACAGCCTTAAGTCCTGGGTCTACAGCACAGTCCTGGGTCTACAGCCTCAGTCCTGGGTCTATAGCCTCAGTCCTGGTTCTAGCAGCCTCAGTCCTGGTCTATACCTCCAGTTCCTGGGTCAACAGCCTCAGTCCCCAGGGTCTACAGCCTCAGGGTCCAGGGTCTAACCTCAGTCCCTGGGTCTACACCTCAGTCCTGGGTCTACAGCCTCAGATCCTGGATCTACAAGCCTCAGTCCTAGGGTCCTAGAGCCTCAGGTCCTGGTCTACAGGCTCATCCCTGGATACAGCCATCAGTCTGGTTCTACAGCGCAGTCCTGGGTCTACAGCCACAGTCCTGTATATAGCCTCAGTCCTGGGTCCCTATAGCCTCAGTCCTGGGTCTATACCTAAGTCCTGTCACAGCCTCAGTCTGTAGACCCAGGACTGGTCCTACAGCCTCAGTACCGGGTCTAACACCACTGTCACGGGTCTACAGGCCTCCTTTCTATTAATATTTTGTGTAGTAAAATAAATAGATAAAAAAATAAAACACAACTGGCTCAGTCCTGGGTCTACGCCTCGAGGTCCCTGGGGTCTACAAAGCCTCAGTCCTGGTCTACAGAGCTTCAGTCCTGTGAGACAGAACCTTGAAAAAAAAAAGAAAAAAAATACAACAAACTACAGGACACGACAAGACACAAAACCTCTCCAAACGAGAGGGGGGGAGTTAACATCACAGTCTTTCCATGACAAAAAGACGTAAATACCTCTGTAATTGTCGAAATATACAGTCAACAAGCAGTCCTGGAGCCTGTGAGATTTCATAACACTTTTAAGCAACTTTTTTTAAAGTTAAACTCATCATTCTATCAATGTGCAGAAGCCTGTACTTTTCCCTTGTTTTGTCTATCTGAAGGCCAAGCTACATGGCACTGTGGCAGCTGCTGATTGGAGGTCTCCATGCCTCCGCTCTGTATAATACACTTGCATTCTGTTGTTCGTGCTGTCTCTACCATCGACAATAAAAAATGTCTTCTGTCTGAATGAAAGACGCGATCCCAGACTATGTCATCTTCTTCAAGCCCAGACACGATACGTCATCAACAGGCGTTAAGCATACAGAATATCATATTTTTTATTTATTTAGCACCTTTGATAAAGAAGGAAATCCAAACCCAGCGATGAGTTGCTCAAGATCCAGATCCATATCATCGTTGTTGATAATTTCTTCCATGGCCAGTAAATCTGTAAATTTGTGTATCCATTTTTTTATTGCAAAACAGTTTAATTTACTATGTTTTCAATTCATCATTATTGTTCTTTTAGTCGCAATGAAAGCTATAATAGCTATCTTACAGTTCTGTTTGTTTTTCAATTGAGTAGCTCTGGATCTGAGTAAGCAAGTCGCTGGGCAAGGGCACAGGTTAATATTTAATAATTTAGAGATTGCATTTATTATCTGTGTCCAGAAATGTGTAATATCAGGGCAGTACCAAAGCATATATATTAAAGTGATAGTATGTAACTCTAAAATAATTACACATTTTAAGAATTGTAGTAAATTGACCTCCTGGCCTTAAATGTTGTTATAAAATAAGTCATTTTATTAATTCTAATATTACAGTTAAGTCCCGCCTTCCCTTCTCTTAGCTATAGCTCAGAATCCACGGTGCCGTCCACGTTAACCAATCGAGTGATGCCAAGGGCTGTCAATCATCGCGCTGATGCTCGTAGCTGCTCATGCTCGTAGCTGCTCATGCTCAGTTGTTTGTTTTCGCGGAGCCTCCGAATCAAGCCTTTATTAGGCTCTGGAACTACATGAAAACTGAACAAAGAAGTCCATAATTATCCATAATCATTTATATACTGACCCTATATCCATAATCATTTATATACTGACCCTATATCCATAATCATTTATAAACTGAACCTATATCCATAATCATTTATATACTGAACCTATATCCATAATCATTTATATACTCAACCTATATCCATAATCATTTATATACTGAACCTATATCCATAATCATTTATATACTGAACATATATCCATAATCAGATCCTCTGCAGATTTGTCCTATAATGTGCAATTCATGATAATAGCTTCTTCCGGGTTTGCCGCGATCGTTTTTTTGCTAACACGTTAACAAATAATTTTGAAAACCTCCGTGCATGTGTATTAATAATGTATATGTATAATGTGTTCTCTGATTAACATTTAAATGTGTTACGGAAACGTAGGCGTAGACCAATCAGAAAGGAAGCGGGAGGGAGCTTGTGTCGTTTTTTTCAAATCAAGCACCTCTCTCTCTCTCTTTCTGACAAACTCCCGACAATCATTTTAATGTTCCCCTTTGACCACAACCTCCCAAGGTCAATGTAATATTCTGAATTGTATCATCCTCATTTTTATTGATTTTGATATTTTGGTTATATTCCTCCATATTGGTTTCCATTCTGAAATGGTGATTGTTCGGCCTAGATATTGTTCCCATTTTGATTCTGTTTGTCTGTTCACAGTCTGATCTGAGTTAATGACAGACCAGAAACTGTCCCTTTATTATTGCCAACATTCTGTTTTTATCCATTTCACTAACATATTTAGTTTGATGTATTATGATGAATATTATTATTATTACAACAAGATACAAGATACAAGAATTTATTTGCCATATGCAGTAAAACCACATTGGAAAAACTGTGCAAGACTAACCCAGTGTGCACCAGAACACAAATTCATATCTCATGTTTGTATTAGATAAAAAAGCATTTGACAGTGAGGGTCTTACCGGTCTCTGGGTGACATGTCCCGTGCTGGTGGCAGTTGCAGGGGACACATGCTGAGAGAGGTCCTCTTCCCGGGTGTTCCCTGGTGAATCCTCTAGAACACTGCTCACAGAACTGCCCCATGAAGCCCACAGGACAGGAGCAGAACTCCACCCACGGGGCAGGAGGACCTTCAGCCTCACTGATGACAGCTGAGGTCAGGATCACCTCGGCCAACTGTGCCGTGTCTGCAGAGAGAGGAGAGGCGTGAGCAAACTGCAGCTCTAAAGGGTACATTTTTATATACTATTTATTTATTTGAACAGCGTTAATTCTGCTCAAACGACTTTTCGTATTGCCATAAGATAGTGCAACAAACTACATATGCATATCCATGGTTATGGAATAATCCACAGTCAGCAATGTCTTCTTGAGATTAGCCTCACTGGCCAGAGAGAGAGACCAGAGAGAGATCAGAGACAGACCAGATACCGAGACCAGAGAGAGAGAGATCAGAGAGAGGGACCAGAGAGAGAGACTAGAAAGAGACAGCCGAGAGAAAGACCAGAGTGAGAGAGCAAAGAGGGACCGCAGAGAGAGACCAGAGACAGACCAAATACAGAGACTAGAAAGAGACCAGAGATAGAGACCAAAGAGAGGGACCAGAGAGAGAGACCAGAGAGAGGGACCAGAGAGGGACCAAAAAGAGACAGTAGAGAGAGATACCAGAGAGAGACCAGAGAGAGACCAGAGAGAGAGAAAGCAGGGACCGGAAAGAAAGACCAGAGAGAGACCAGATAATGACCTGAGAGAGACCTGAGAGAGAGACCAGAGCGAGAGAGAGACTTGCTGATGGCTCGGGTTCTTTGATATCCTACTCTGTATGCCAACATGGATGCCAAGTCAACAAAGGTGCGACAATAATGTACAGATATCTCTCTAAACAGTAGCGGGCTATTAGCATGTTAGCTGCTCCACCTCCCTGCCCGTCTCATTAAAGCACAAGCCCAGTGTTTACCGTTTATAGTCCCTCTCTTTTCTCTCATGGCTGAACGGCAGTAACACATTTATCCACCCACCAGTCCATAAATGCTACACTTAATGCTCACTTGCACAAACACGTGGGCACGCCACATGGCCCACACACGTCCGCTCGTCACCGGGGGGAATCTTTGATATAGCAAATGAATAAATCACTGCAGCAGAGCAAGACAAAAAGAAGAAAAGAAGACAGGAGGCTTGCAGAGGTATGTCAGACGTGCAGCTCTGGTGGGGTTTCAACATTCCTCTCCACTCTCATGAATAGTGATGGGGCCAGGTCCACCCTGAACCGAATCCCCCTAACCCTCCACTCTCCAAAGCCTTGCAAACTCTAAATTACTTTTGTTCCTGCTTCATTACGGAGCCGTGCTGTCTGAGGAGATAGGGGAAGGTGCAGAGCGATAGACAGATAGGTACACAGAATACAAACCACCAGTCATTTAGGCACAACTGCATTTACTGTGAATATTACGTGTTAGAAATGAGATTCTGGGAACAATTTAAAAAATATACTAAAATAAGATAGCTGTTTTTCAAAATCAAATGCCTTGTATCTTTTAAAAACAAGGTCATTTTGCTTTGTCCTATTGCCAAATCTTGTGTTAAAGTAGCAATATGTAAGATTTTCAGGTCAAGTCATCATTAAATGGCCCTAATATGTCAAAAGGCATTAATAAACCTGCTCTTTTCAAATACTTTTCAAATTACTGATAACAGTAGTTCAGAGGTATTTTAATTTCAAAATTAAAGTAACGGCCCTTAAATCTTGTTATTGTTTTCATTTTGATGTCCCGTCTCCCACCGTTTTGTCAGAAAGTCTGTGATCCGGGTTGCCAGAACTGCATATCTGGCAACCTGAATTAGGGAGAGTGGGAGAGGTTGCAGTACCACTTTTGGCCAGATTTTTACATATTGCTCCTTTAAGGCAGTCAGAACGAGCTCAAATTTAGATTCAGTCTTATTTTCATCTCTTATCTCTTAGTGTTCTTGTTTATGATGAACAAAAAATGTCAAGGTCAATAGTGAACTTTAAATAGAAGAAAGTAGACGGTGACAATGAGACAGTGCGTGATCACGCACTGCAAAAAATAATAATAAAATAAGAGGTAAAAATTAAGTGGTTTTATCTAAATTTGTGCACATTCTGACTTTCTTAAAACAATATTTCCCAATGAGACAAAGCCATTCAGTCTGATTTCAAGAACTTTTGCTTTATTTCCTCATTCCAAGAGAGACATTTCTTGTTTCTTATTAACCCTTGTATGTATGTATGTATCACATCGGGTGATATCTCCGGATCTGAGGACAACTAGTTGCCGAAAAGTAGAACACGGGCAACTGACTGAAACCGGAGATCGACTGTTTATCTCCAGTTGTAAGAGCGCTCACATCGACCGATTTCGGCAACTGATCATCTCCGTCATCTACTCTCAGTTTCCAAAAGCCGCCTTGAAACTAGTTGTCTCCAGTTACTTTGTCGATGTGCGCTAGGCTTTAGACAAACTCACCAAAAATGAGCTTCAGAAGGATGACATCTGAGGAGGCTTTATCACAGATTTTTAACTGGGATAATGATGTAGAGGAAGAGATTTCAGAAACAGAGGATTTTTCAGAGACAGAGGACAATGTTATTGCTGATCCAGATTGTCAATTTTCCTACAATAAGGAGGATTCAGAGGACGAATCTTTGGTCAAGGAAAGAGGAAGGGAGGACGGACGGAAGGTAGGAAGGAAAGAAGGGAATAGATGAGGATGAACAGAGAGAAGGAAAACAGGATGAGAAAAAGGAAGGAGAAAGCATGGCAGGAGGAAAGAATTGTCATTTTGACCCGAGAGGAGGACAAGAGGATTAGACTAAATATTTCTTAAATATAGCGTTGGAATTAAAAATGTATTGTATGTCACTTTTCTAAATATTTATATAACCTAAGATAAAGTTTTTATTGGTTTAACCTGTTTTCTTGACTGTTTTGAGTGCATTTACACAGTACGGGTCAAAATGACCCGCAACATAATCAATGTCATTTTTTTTCAACATAATACAAGGGTTAAAAAACAAGATTTCAGGTGCGAAAATTAAAAAGGTGCGGCCAAACACCCGAGACCTATGATAATTGTGGGGTGGTAATTTAAGCACCCTATGTTGTGAAATGTTCATTATTTTCATGGTAAATTGAAGTCTTTATTGGTGACTGTAGAATAAACTCTGACGCTGAAACAAAATCGAAAACCAAACAATGTTCAAATATGAGGTGATCATTTTGACTGTCTTAAACAAGATTTGCCAACGAGACAAAGCCATTCAGTCTAATTTCAAGAACTGTTGCTGTATTTTATCATTCCAAGGGAGACTCTTCTTGTATTTTTAAACGTATATATCATTTAGCCTTGTCCCATTGGCAAATATTGCTTTAAGGCAGTCAGAATGTGCTTATATTAAGATCCTTTTTGTTCATATTTGACTCACTTTTCCTCATTTTTGCAGTGCATACTATATTTGCAGATAATTTGCTCATTTCCTCTGCTCTGTATTCAGTGACAAACTTCTGTATCATACTTGTTACATCATTCCGGGTCATTATTGTTTTGAGAGGTCCGTTATAGAAAATAATGACTGGTAGAACGTTTGAAATACATTCAATCAATGAGCATTCGACTGCTGCTGTGAGGAGCGTAAATTAGCTTATATTAATATAATTAGATATATATATATAGCTCGTATTGTGAAAAAATTTGTATATAAGTATCTCCAAAAAAGAAAATGATCTGAACTTCTGAACATAGTTCAGGAATTAAAAATGGGGAACTTTGAACGTGAACTGCTTCACGTAGAGCATTATGAACGAACTGAACCTATTCATGTAAAAGCTGTGAAGTGCACAGGTAACACTGTACGCGGAGACATAAGTGCCGACGAATGGCCGGACAAATACTAAGATAATTTACACTTCGAAATGACAAGCAGTAGGGTGCGTTTGCCATGGGCAGCGGCATTGTTTTGAGAGGTCAGTTATTCACTGCCCAAGGGTGGACAGCTGACATCTAGGAATACCCTATCCAGTATTATCATCCATGAAAAAAACAGGACGTAAAAATAAGAGTAAAGCCCGAGTCAGAAGCGCAGGCACCTAGCACCCGCCAACATGAAGTCACAAGGCAGTCTGGGATTACCAACCAAAAAGAAACTCACATCAACTAGACAGACTATGCCCTGTGTCAATAATCGTCTTGTTCAATGCTGTGTCATTGGTGTTAGCATGTCCATGAAGGATAACATGGTGTGCGGCGAGAGGCAAGTGGGTACGAGAGACTTGATGCATGCAGCTAAAGCAAGAGACAACTTTTCCTCTGGAAAAACGTGAGGCAGCAGAGAGCCGCCCGGGACACAATCAAACGCAGCCAGAACACGAAAAACCACTCAAAAATAAAACTGCCGAAAACAGGAGCAAACCAGGACTAAACCAGGATTAAACAAGGACTGTCAATAGGTGACGACACTTTGGCTTGTGAACATATGCCTCCAGCCTGAGTTTTCATTCCCCTGTGGACTAAATATGTGCTGCTAACGTGTGTTGCGACACGACAAAGTGCATTTATTAAAGTGGTTCTCACCCCCGCTCCTCGGGTAGCTTACGTTACGTCTCACATTTTCCTGTGCAAATCTTCCTCTAATAGTGCGTAGCCTGAGGTACTAAAGGGGCGTGAACGAGACGGGCCGTTTACATTGCTCTGGCGGGGGGGCTGCTGATGTCTGGTCCAACTTGCCAGACGTCAGGTCCAACTTCTGTGCAGTGTTGGCGGCCAGATTTCAAAAATTCAAAATGTAGTAATACTGGTCGCCAGCAGATGGCGCCCACAGACGTTTTAGGCAGTAAAAGTCTAACTTTCAACTATTTTGCACCAAAGTGACAAGATTAGACCAGCTATGTTAGACAACACGATTGGACAACCATTTATAACCGTCTATCAGCAAAAAAAGTGGATTTGAGGGGTGAGTTGTCTTTAAGTTTAAAAAAACAATCATTAAGTGACCGAAGAATCGACCAAATCTCATTAGTTTTCGCAGCCGTATCGCCCAGCCATACATTGAGGCAGAAAACTTCTCCATCTCAAACCAGGACAAACTGAGGTTTTAGTCAACTGTCCTAAGGCCTTTCCAAGAGAAGAAACTTTTACCGAAACTCCAATCACAAAAGAACTCGTTTAAATCCATCATCACAAGGAAAAACCTGGCGTAATCTTTGACTAGAGCTGACTTTTAGTCCTCACCGTCAAGAACATCACAAAAAATAGGTTTTATCATTTAAAAACATGCTGCCAGAGTCCGCCCCCATTCTCCTCCTCGGGGGTCAACACGGAGACGCTGATGCATGCTTTTATCACCATTGCGCAGTGAACTACTGTAAATGCCCTGCTCTCTGGTCTTCCCAAAAAATACATTTCAGGTTTACAATTAACTCCAAAACTCGGCCGCGACCTGTCCTGACTAAGACCAGGGGGCGGGACCACATTACACCCGTTTTAAAATCGCCCGCAATTGGCTCCCCTGTTTTCAGGAATCGATTTTAAAGGTTATTGTAATGTTTTTAAATGTCTTAATTGGTCGTGGGCTGTTTTTTTTTATTAATGTCCCACCATCTGCCACCTTCTCCATTTGGACTTGACCCACTTTGACTGATGCTGTTGTTGTGTCCATGGGCAAGACACTTAACCCCACTTTGTCCCAAAGGCCACCCACAGAAAGATCAAGGCTCTATGCTTCCACACTCAGAGAGCAGCCGTCCTCCTGTGGACTACACCACCTGCAGAGGGTCAGTGAGGGCTGGTGCTATGAGACTTGGGTGGCATCTCTGATTGCCACCCCCCTGACCCAGAAATGGATTATAAGGGTAGAAAATGTGATGGATGTTTTTATTAATTTATAATTTTTAATTATTTATTATATCTACCCATTTACATAATGTTATTATCAATATGAGGCAGCTGCCATTTTTTCTTTTTAGTGGTCTCATTTTATTGTTTCTACTTTCTATTGTATTATTGTATTGTTTTAGTGTCCCCAGTGTTTCCTCTGGAGGAGCCCTCTGCACTGAGAGCTGGGGTCTGCTGTGGCTTCGGGGGTCTGGCTCTTGGATCCGGTGGGGGTCTGGGGCCTCCTCTCTCCTCTGGGTCCTATGGGGTCTGACTCCTGGGCCTGGTGGGGTCTGGGGCCCCTCTCTCCTCTGGGTCCTGTGGTGTTCCCTGTGGCAGCAGCCGGCTCTCTGCTCCTGGTGCAGATGGCGCCTTGCGGCGCTTCTTCAGCCGGTTACATTTGCTCCCAGCCCCATTTCTTTTTATTGTTTTACCTATTGTACCTGATGTGACTTTATACTTGTGTGTGTGTGTGTGTGTGTGTGTATACGGCATGTGGTTGTACTGTATATGTAATTATAAATGTGGTTTTGGGGGGTCTGTGGGGAGGAGGGTTTAGGGCTGGGCATGTTGGATTTTTTTTAACTAAACTGTAAAACTCTTTGTGTTAAATTTGTTTGTATGAAAAGCGCTGTATAAATAAAATTTGATTGATTGATATATAGGTAGGTAGGTAGGTACCGTAAGTAGGTAGGTAGATAAGTAAGTAATTAAATAGGTAAGTAAGTAAGTAATCTTTATTTTTTATAAAGATGACTTATTACTTAACAAAAAAGGCACATCTGTGTTTTGGCTCCTACACTTGGCTTTCTGAGCGCATTAGTGTGACCCTCGTCTGAAATGAACATATAAAGAATAAATACTGAATAATAGACTTACTCACATGATGAAAAGTAATTGATTTCTTTTGCCCCCTTTCTCTTTTTAATGATGTAAGAATGGGCTTTTCTTCTGCCAGCTGAGAAGTCAGGTGCAGGCAAATCCCTTAATGTGTCTCATTACCTCATTCACTGACTCAGGTTTTTTAATGGGCCGAAAAAGGAAACAATCAATCTCGGAGCCAGATGCCCAACCCATTGTATAAACATTAAAATCTTGGCTACATTTTAATCAATCTTGGAGAAAGCATGTCTCGGTATGGGCTGGGCGACAGTATTAAATAATTCAACGTTGCTTTTAATGCATTGTCGCGGAATGTAACCATTACTGGACCGATCAGTGGCTCGGGTATAAAGGGTAAAAGTGCAGTATATGGTGATCATTTCCCAAATATTCCATCGGTTAAATTTACACAAAGACCGGAAAAGGAGTGGACATAAGTGAGTGCAGACATCATTCATATTGTGGAAGAAGCTGATTGGTCGGTTAAACATTGAATGGAAAAATGCCTTTGTGAGAAGTATTCAATGAGCTCATTCAAGTGTATAACTATAGCATAACAAACCCACTTGTTCAGACTTTCTTACCTTAGGCAGTACCCATTAACTGCCCTTTTGGGATTTAGATACATGGTCCCTTGGGAAGTTGCGGTGGGATTCATATAATCCCAACACAACAACAAAAATAAAACAGTTGTTTTCCAGTGCTTAGTAAAATGTATTGTCCATTCCATCCGTCCATTTTCTTCTCCTTAGTCTAGTTCTGGGTCAAGGGGGTGGCAGTCAGAGATGCCACCTAATTCCCAGAGCACTTACCTTGCAAAGTTGTTGATTCACCAACAACAGATCAGAGACTGAAACAGGAAATGCAATATTAGCAAGAGAGCACTCAAGACAATTGGTTCATAAGAAACTGGATGATCAATATCTTCAAATGTTGATAAATGTCCATAAATGTCCTTAACCCTTATGCTACCCTCAAGTCAAAATGCCGGCCATAATGACTAACAGAAATACACCAAACTAGGGTGCTAGTTGCATACCAACACACTTTTACTTTCAGCACTTTGCATTTAGCCTTTCAACAAACTCTTTTTAAATTCACCAGTTTTAGCACTGAGTTAAAGTGTGTAAAGTCAAAAGATGTATGAATTACTTAAAAACATCGAGTAGTCAAAACCACAGCTCTGGGACTTCCAGTAGTTTCAGAATTCAGAGAGTCTTGGTGTTAGAAACAGAACTAGAGCTGATGTCGGTTTTCAGTATGAAATGTGCTATATTAATAAAAGTTTAATACTGTTATTCCTTCTAAGACAATATCAAACTATCCCAAGAAACACCAACAACAAAAAACAAAAAACCACAAAAAAAACAAAAAAAAAAAAAAAAAGAGAAAAAAATGAATCTCCACTCAGATCTCGGAGTGCTCTTAAAGTCTTTCAGTGACGCTTTGGCATACAGTAAACATTGCTGACTTTGTCTCTGATGTTAAAATTATGTGGGGAGAAATGTCTATACTTATACACTACAATAACTTTACAGTAAGATTAATACATTAAAACACCTTTTTTTCACTTCACAAGCCAATCCATTGTGATATCTTAAAGGTCAGGTATAAGGGACTGACTTGCTTGCATCATACTTATAATGTGGTCCACTTGGGCTAGTGGCGTCCTGGATCTATACCCCGTTCGTCAATGTGGACCTCCCCAAGCTTCCTCCCTTTCCCACTAGGATTAGAGTTTTTCCTTGCCGTAGCATTTATGGACATTTATCAAGACTTATGGACATTGGTCATCTGCCCCTTATGGACCAATACCTACCTGTTTTCTGTTTTGTATGTTGTGTTTGAACTGTTTTATTCTCTGTTCCGTGTTGGCGAATTCAACGGCTGTGTAAGTTAGTAAGTAAGTAAGTAATGTTTATTTATAGAGGATTTATACTTTACAGACCGAGGTAACCCAAAGCGCTTTACAATGTTCAGAGTTCAGATATGGTTCCAATCATTCCACACACGGTGATGACGGAAGCGAGTCACCGAACACACTGGCGCATCAAAGCGTGTTTTTAGTGGTAGGGGAAACCGGAGCACCAGGAGGAAACCTACGCAGGCACAGGGAGAACATGCAAACTCCACACAGAAATACCCTGTTCCGACTGGGATTCGTACCGTGTAAAGTCCTTCCGAGATAACTACTGTTGTGATATAGGGCTAAACAAGAATACATTGAATTGACTTTTATTTCTCTTTCCTTACTCTTGAAACACAGAAATATGCTCCCAGGACTGTAATTAGGGAAGGGGGGGGGGCTTCCTTTCTCTTGTACACCTGGTACACTGTTCCGGAAGAAGTCGCAGATGCCGCTGTTATCCTGCCCCTGTTGATTGGGAAAAACCGTGCCAACTTGCGGCATGAAAAGAGAAATACAGCTTTTTGGCACGGTCTTACAGCGTGTTGAATCATCCCATCGGAGTCTCGCACCATTAACTTTACCAATTAAACACAACCAAGTGCTCAGACACCAAATGGCCCAGTCGATCCGCGGCAGCTGAAACTGTAAGAATAGACCCTTTGCCTTTGTTAAGATGAAGACAGCTTGTGGGATCCTATCAAAATCACTTCTACACGTCCACAAACCTCAACTCAGACACGGCAGGTGGAAATAAATGCAACTCTACACTTTCAAGCCATATCTGCGCTGGACCTGCAGAGACACAAAAAGACAATTATAAGAGAGAGAGATGACAAGTTGTCAGTGTGAAGGCTCGCTGTGAATTCCATTTGTCCCCTGAGCCTTTATTCAGCATGAGTCACACCTGATTGAACCTCTGCAGAGGAACAAGACGCATGCTTTAAGGTAAACTGTGCTGTGATGCTTCTGGATGCACACATGAGTCATATGGAAGAATGTCATTATTTTCCACAATATTTATGCCTATAACTGTGCTGAGTGATGGGCAAAATGGGAATAAAGAAAAGGAACAAGACGGTAAACAAGAAGAGGGTATTTACAGTAAGTGATTGTAAACTGAATGTGTGAGATTTATGCATGCAATACAATACAATACAATTTATTCTTGTAAAGCCCTAAATCAGAACAAAAGTCATCTCAGAGGACTTAAAAAAAACCATTGAAATCATCAACACAGATCAGAGAATCAACAGTTAAAACACATAAAGAATACAGAACACATGTTGTAGAATGCAGTCGTCTTGCAGATTTCAAATAAGTCCGAAAATCAGAATCATAACTTTTTTAATTGTCATTAGGAAATTGCTTTTGCTCTTGGTGCAAACCAGTTAAAGTTAAAAGCGAATATAAAGAAAGGCATGAATAAAAACAAAAAAACACATCTACATGAAATGTCTTAAAATGACACACAGATATTTTAAATGCGGAAAAGAAGAAACAACTACTGTAACTTCCCTTAGATAAGTTATGGCCATGATATTGCTGTACAATTCAAGCCAGATCCTGTCAGACCTCTGAAACTAGACAGGGCAGAGCCTGGGTTGTACTATGATGGGGGACCCCTGGGAACACCAGGTGCCACAGTGGGGCAGCTGCAGCCCGATGAGCCAATGGCACACTCTGGTTGCCTCGCTTCTGTCAGTGTGCCCCAGGGCATCAGTGGCCACAGTCGTAGTTCATGGGTGACAGAATAATGACATGTGAAGTGTCTTTCAGTCTCCAAAAAAGCGCTATATAAAAGTGTTTTGTTTTTTTCATAGTGGGCAGATGGAGGTTAAACAAGCGTAAATGCAATGTCTGAGTGAGCACAGGGCCATAGTGAAGCAGGAGCACGCTGGACGATTACACAATGTCATACACAGGGCGATTTTTCGAGAAACAAAATAATATTGCAGCACTAACTATTCTGCAATTGGGCCGGAGTTCTCAGCCTTTTTTTACACAAAAGGCACCAGTTATGTTTAAGTTGTCCTGACCAAGACCAGCTTCAACGTCACTGAGATGAGTGACAGGCATGACCGTGGAAGAGGCGTTGAAAAGATAGATTCAATTCATTGTTATGTTTTAGATTCTCTCCCAGTTATCCTTGATTAACAAAAAGGAAAACGGACGTTAGTTCAACATTTTCAACAGGAAAAAGCCAAACATAAAGTTGTGAGACAGGGACAAAACATAATGACAATGAAAGTCTAGCTATTGTTATGCTATTTTGGTTGTTTACATTGTTGGCAATTGCAGCATTTTTAAGATTAAAGAAGACTTGTTGTCTCAGCCTCCAGTGTATTAAGGATTGTAAAAGTGTGCGCATGTGTGTGTGTGTGTGCCTATGTGTGCGTATGTGTGTGTACGTGTGCGTGTAAGATAAAACAAGGCTTGTATCAGGCACCAGTGTATTAATTATCAGATTTATGTCAGATTATTATTATAGTGGGACATTTTTCTATAATTTTTTTTTTTTTTTTTTACAGCATTTTGTTATTTGAATCGTATCTAAAAGTGTTTATACAGTAGAAACGGAATGCTGCTCGTCATGTAAGAGCAGCTGCTGTGTGTGTGTGTTATTACTGAAGTGACACTGACACTGTCCAGCCTGCCGACCACACCAATGTGGATTTTTCAGATTAAGGACGATTCCAATCTGCCCTTATCTGCAGGAGCAAACAGATGACGATGCAGAGGAAGCCACAAACCACTCCAATGTGAGACGCAGCCATTGGATCACGCACCACAACACACACACACACACAACATCATCATAAATGTGTCTAAAGTGGTAACAAGGAAGTAAGCAATGTGCTTCCACTGAATTTAACACACATTTGAAAACCATTACGGGCCAAGATTGCACCTGTTTTATTTTATTTATTATTTTTGTTTCAACTAAAAACAGTCAAGGTTAATGTTCTGACATTTTTAATAATATAAAAAACTGTCATGAGTGCTTTTGTGTATAATATTGATCTGTTAACCCTTTAATGGGCTCCTCAACCATTCGGTGGATCAAACGTTGAGTCACTATCGACTTGAAGCTTGGACGTGAAACCGACCTCTTTTGGGGCATCTCTGTCACAAGCAACAGTGTTTGTCATAGTTTCACCAAGTGTTGTATAATTAGGATTTATATATGTATTTATAATTATATTTTTACGAATGCATTTCTGTTTCTATAGATACCACATTCTAGAATTCAAACAAATTCTACAATTCTACAAAGTGTTACTAGGTTACCATGGTTCCTATGGAAATGGAATTCTATTACATCATCTTAGAATTCGTCCATTTTACATGTGCTAGGGTTTGTCTCAAGTCCAATAACAGAAAACGGAGTCCTTTTTGCAAAGGTATTATTGCAGAGATCAACTCAGCGACTTACAAATCCAAGTAACATGGAAAAGCCCATTGAAGTCCACAAGACTGACCTGGAGATTCTGCATGAACTGGCAGAACTCCATGGGAAACTTGTACTTTTTAATGAAATGGGAGAGGAGGGTCCAGCACATAAGCCCACGTTCCAGATAGAAGTGCGAGTGGGAGACTTGGTCGGCTTCGGTTCCGGCCCCACCAAGAAAAAGGCGCGGTTACACGCAGCTAAAGAGGTCGTGAAGGCGTTGTCCAAGCTCCCACCGCCTCAGGGAAAAACTCCATATTGGTGCAAACCCCACGCGGACCTTATGGACCCTGAAGAGCGCAAGTACTTCTTCCACAATAAAAACCCAATCACGGCGCTCACAGAAGTTCTCATGATCAGGAAACAACCCGCGGCGAGTTTTAAGGTTGTCAACCTTGAACATACCCACGACGCAGATTATACGGTTGTGTATTGTATGGAGGTGACAGCTGGGAACTTGTCTTGTCAAGCTTTCGCCCCCAACAAGAAAGAGGCCAAGGTCATGGCGGCAGAGAGAATGTTGGAGATGATGGGATTCAAAGATCAGCTCCAGATGCAGAATCCACCGATGCAGCCGTATGAGAGCCAGATTTTCCAACAGAAAGTCTATGAAGAGCAAGCAAAACAGCTGCGACAGCACCAAAAGGCTGTAAAGGCTCTGCAACGTCTCACAGCTACAGAAGACACGGTAGAGGAACTCAGACCAGAAGAGAAGTCAGAGCCACTTATACCAGAAGAGACGGTGGAAGAACTCATACCAGAAGAGACGGTAGAGGAACTTATACCAGAAGAGAAAGTAGAAGAACTCATACCAGAAGAGACGGTAGAGCAACTCACACCAGAAGAGATGGTAGAGGCACCCATACCAGAAGGGACGGCAGAGGAACTCAGACCAGAAGAGACGGTCGAGGCACCCATACCAGAAGAGACGGCAGAGGAACTCAGACCAGAAGAGACGGTAGAAGAACTCAGACCAGAAGGGACGGCAGAGGAACTCAGACCAGAAGAGACGGTAGAAGAACTCAGACCAGAAGAGACTGTAGAGGCACTCACACCAGAAGAGATGGTAGAGGCACCCATACCAGAAGAGACGACAGAGGAACTCAGACCAGAAGAGACGGTAGAAGAACTCAGACCAGAAGAGACGGTAGAGGAACTACTCATACCAGAAGACAGCCAACTGGAAGTCTTACCGGCAGAGATCCAAGAGGCAGCCGTAACGAAGCAAGCCTCCGCTGAAGAGACTGTGGATATTTCTCTGGAGGAAGAAACACAGTCCATCGCAAAAGGCACCAGATCTGCTCATCTCGTGGCTGCAGCGATGATAAAGAAGTTAATTCAAAAAGCCCACATGGTCCTTGACACTGAGCAGCAGATCCGTCTTGTCCAAATGCTTAGAAAAGTGGAGACTGGGGTTCGGATCCCAGAGGACAGTCAGCTCACAGACAAAGACCTCAAAGCCATCGGGAAAGCGGCCGCCAAAAGCTTACTGCAGGAGTGTGGCTCGGTGTCTGCTCTAAGCGACAATAGTTTCACTGAGGAAACTATGAAACTGAACCTGAACCTCCAACTCAGGTATTATTTGGCCCATGGTCCTCAGACTAGGCCAACGTGCTTCTTTGCAAGGGTTTGGAAGGTCTTCAGAAGAAACCGGATCAGCTCAGGACCTCTGAGCACCTATTTGTCATCTCCCATCTACTAAACACAACCAGTAGAACTTAGATATGACATTATCTAAGACTGGTTGGTAGGTGTGGTTTTTTTCTTTTTTTTTTTTTTCTTTGGATGGAGTTTGGATGTTATTTTCAAGTAAGTTTAGATTCAACCAAGTATTTATAACTTCGAATTACATTTAAGTTAACATCTCAGAACCGATACAATAATATGGCTTTGGACAATAGGCTTTAAAATGAATAGCCCCTTACCATCAGTGCAGCAATACTGGGCCTGAGTTTGACCTGCCTGATCTAAGTCTCTGAACTGCATTCAAAAAGGATTTAAACAGGTCTTCACTCGGACGAGATATGTGGTGCAGTGGTCTTACACTGAACTGAATATCTGTCCATCCACAATGTTTGAATTCCGCTTATTTTCCTTCACCGCAAAGAATATAACAGATTTTTTGATATGAAGAATAAACATAAAAATTAAAACCTTCCCTAAATGCCACTCAGACCAGAAGAGACGGTTGAGGAACTACTCATACCAGAAGACAGCCAACTGGAAGTCTTACTGTCAGAGATCCAAGAGGCAGCCGTAACGAAGCAGGCCTCATGATGATAAAGAAGTTAATTCAAAAAGCCCACATGGTCCCTGACACTGAGCAAACCCTCCTAAATGCATGGAGTTTATTTTACTGACGCCACATGAACACAATATTTGTCCATCCAGAATATTTCAATTTGGCATAATTTCCTTCACCGCAAAGAATAACAGATTTTTTTATGTGGAGAATATTTTTAAATAAATAAATAAAATTAAAACCCTCCTAAATGCTTTGAGATTATTTTATGGGCATCACATGAACACATGTGTGTAAAACAGAGGTGCCCAAACGTGAGCGACCTCAGAGTTCTGTGGGTGTTAAAATTCAGCACATTTTATTATTCATGATGCATTGGGGATTCATGATCAAGTAAGGACCATGTTGTCTTGTTCACATTTGACAGGCTTTACATTTACTCATAAAAGTACACAGATAACGGTCTTGAGTTTCCCATGTGGTAAACATCACTAAAAACGTTTCCGTGCTCATGTTATTGGTCAGAAACGCTCCTGGGTCATTTTCCACCATATACATTGACCATGCACGTGACTTGTTATGTGAAATACCTACCCTGCCTTTAAATAAAATATACTATTAGTCTAAAGTTACAGATTTTATTTTAGTGTTAAGTTTTGTGGTACATGTCATGACTTATATACTTCACTTTTACTTATACTTCGGTGAGGCATTATTTAGCACTAAAATTCTTAATATGTATAAACATTTTCTAGTGACATGTGACCTAAGATCCAATGTGGCATCAGGATGGGTCTAGTGCAGAGGAAAAATTTCCCTACGGGGACAAAAAAGTGCACATTTACGGTTGACATTTATCAGTTTTCTTGCATCTTCGAAGAAAAACTATACATAGCTTTCTTCAAAGAGTGAAAATTAAAGAGTTAAGAAAGACTATATCACTGACTGGCTGCATGACAATTCAGCCAATTCAATTCATTCATTAATTTATATATAGCTAATAAGAGTCTTTTTTGTATTTTATATGGGGGCAACTAGTAAATATGATATGAACTGGTCGGCTGGCCCAGAAATACAGAGGTATTCAGCCTGTGTCTTGGATTTTCAGCCTGTCAATCCATCCCTCAATGGGGGCGTCCACTGGGAAACTGGGATTCTTACTTTTGTTCTCACTGTTTTGTTCCTTGCAGGTGTGAGAAGATCTAAGGACAGTGATAATCCGTGACAGGAATGGACATTTATCAACATTCATGGACACTGGACATCCCGCTCCCTATGGACCAATGCCTCCTATGTGTTCGTTTTTAGTGCATTTCTTGCGTTCGAACTGCCGCTGTATACACTCTACAAAATGATACACAAATACTCTAATTTGTGTGTCTTAATTGTGGTATATAGAACATATAGTAGATAAGAGCAGAGCTATGTAGGGAACTGTCCATGGTGCTGAAATACTGCGTACAAATTGTCAACAATTTGACAACACATTGTCACTGTTGAATGTTTCAGATATACACGTTTATCGAAATCTCAAATATTATGAGATTTTAGCATCTTTTTTCTAATATTGTAACATGATCATTCAAGACACTGCGGCATAGTATTAATTTATTTCACTAGGATAGTCCTGCTAATAGTTTCCGAATCTCATGGGCCCATGTTCACATTCCAAGGCCATTTTTACGACTTTGTTCTTTAACATACTTTTAACACTTGGCATCATTCTCCATAATAAGATAGATATAAAGTGCTAGATATACAGTGCTTTAGCCCATAGACTGTAAGTGTAGCTGATGGGTGGAGCAGGACTGGCTACAGGACTGGCCACAGACAGTTGCCTCGCTTCTGTCAGTGTGCCCCAATGCAGCTGTGGCTACAAGAGTAGTTTTAGTAGTTTAAGAATACTGACATGAGTAATGCTAACTTTTTGAAAAATGCTAATCAATCAACTTTTATTCGTAGAGCGCATTTCCTACTCAAGGCAACACAAAGCGCCTCACAACCCATATCACACCAGGCATAAATCGTAGAGATTAAAATCCAAAATCCACATAAACATGAATTATAACTACAATTACAATCCCAAAGGGCGTTAAAACACACAATGAGATCACACAGAAATTTAAAAACATAAAAAAATAAAATCACAAAAACATTAAAACATTAAGATCATACATGGGATTAAAATCATAAATAGTTATGTGCACCTAAAAATAAAATAATTCATTTGTATGCACAGCTAGACAGAACCGTTTTTAACCTAGACTTAAAAACTGCAGCAGAAGTTTCCCGTCTCACATTCTCAGGAAGACTGTTCCAAATCCATTCAGCATTTTACTTTGGACTAGAGCAGAGAAAATGGTCCGAACCAAGCGCCTACTCGACCTTGTGACCCGTCCTGCTCCCACCCAGAGGCCACTCCACCTCTGCTGCTGTGACCTGAAGGGCTGTTGCTGATTATTACTATTGTTAGCTTTTTTTAATGATCAATTTTATTTATTATTTTTGCTGCTACTGGACACCTGCATTTCTCTGACGGGGATCAATAAAGTATCTATCTATCCATCTATGTGAACTGTCTTTGAATGTCCTGAAAAGCGCTTTATAAAGCCAATGCATTATTATTATTATCACCATGTACATTATTACATTTTCTTCTTTCTTTTTTTATTTAGTACTGACACAAATTCTAGTTGTTGTTGTTTTCCAATGTCCCACTTACCAAAGTACATTTATCATCCAAATCTTTTTTCACCAAATCAATATGTGCCTTAATTCTGTTTTCTCGCCGTAGCGTTTACTTGCTCTGAAGGTCACGGTCCCGGATTTTCATTTGTATCATTGTATAATAAGGTCATCCGAACCGGAGCTCTCAGCATGTGTGGGAGTGAGGCCTCATTCTTTCCCGGAGTAGATAACAGACAGAGAGACGGCAACGTGGTGCTGATCAGCAGGCACAACACAACGAGATGATTCGATTCAACTCTCCCCGGACTGTAGGACAAAAATGACCATGAACGGCGGCCAATGTCACAGCACTGTACTCGCCGTGTCCCGGGAAATTGTTCAAAGAGACGCAGAAGCAAAAGGATCATGCAAGGAGCAGCCGTGGAATGTGCACAAGGCTCGGACACAAAACATTTCGTTTACTGTATTTAATGAATACTGGAGGTTGTTTGCACGGAAAGTTATTAAATGATGTGGTTTAAATTCATGTTTGTGTTCTCTCAGCGGTCTGCAATGATTTCCTCAATTCAATTTTGTTTAGTTTGCTTTGTGTAGCTTTAAATCTAAACAGCGGTTTCCTTGAAGGGCTTTACAAAGTTGTCTTTTTGCCAACAGCAGCTAGCATTGGACGTTCACTAGCATTTATTGGCGTTGGTCATTCGCCTCTTTTGGACCAATGACTTTCTATAATTGCATTTCTTGTGTCTGAACTCTCTGTGTTAGCAAATTGACAACTTTGTAAAGTCCTTGAGGATAACTACTGTGGTGTTTTAGGGCTTTACAAAAAGAAGTTGAACTGATTTGAATTTGCAGTCTTTCTTCCCAGCTCCTCATGACTGTTTCAGTTTCTTCTCGGTGCTCTGGTTTCCACTAAAAACATGTACAATAAGTCAAAATAGTCCAGCTCCGTTCTATCCAAGCTGAGAATCAAAGCCTGGAAATGGACCCTGGACACTGAACAAGACAAAGAAGGATAGAGGATGAATTGTGGGTACATCTGATAGCCGTTTGAAAATTGTCATTGTCAATGTGTTTGAACTGTACGCTAATATGTATTTTAGTAAATTGCACTTTTAATTTGAACTGTATATTATCGTGAAAGTTATATGATTGTATTGTCAAGGTGGAAAGTAGCTGGTGCTAAATCTGGTGCATCCATCTTTTTAATGCAACTGCACATTGTCCTTAATAAGTCAAACTTCAAACTTAAAATTGTCGTCGGCAAGTCCGATACAGCGACCGCATCACTGCACACGCTGCACCGGTCCATCTGTCAATCTCACGCTCCATCCTTCCCTCACTCCTGAACAAGACCCCAAGAGGCTTTGAACTCCTCCACTTAAGGGAAGGTCTCTGCTTCCACCTGGAGAGGGCAAGGTCGAGCTCCATGGCCTTGGATTTGGAGATGCCGAACCTGATCCCAGCCGCTTCACACTCGGCTGCAGACAGCCCCAGTGCAACAGGACATCATTTGGAAACGGCAGAGAGGAAATCCTGTGATCCCCAAACCGGACTCCCTCTGGACCCTGGCTGCACCTACAAATGATGTCCAAAAATGAAAGCCATATAGAAAGAAAAGTGGTCACCATTGACGAAAAAGGACATTTTCCACACATACTGCTAATAATACATTATTAACACAATTATTTTAGACCGACTCCGAGACAGTGTGGGTGTCAGGGGGACTGCTTTAGACTGGTTCAGGTCATACCTCAGTGGGAGGTCTTTCTCCGTTAGGCTTGGGGACTCCACCTCATCCTCTGCCTTCCTGCGCTGTGGAGTTCCCCAGGGTTCAATTCTTGGCCCAGTTCTGTTTGCCCTTTATCTCCTCCCACTGAGTCAAATCTTTAAGAGGCACAGCATCTCATACCACTTTTATGCAGATGACTGTCAAATTTACTTGCCTCTTTCCAAGACAGCTAAAGGCCTCCTGACACCCTTGCTTGCCTGCCTGAGTGACGTCAAGGCTTGGTTGGCCCAAAATTTCCTCAGTCTTAATGAGGGGAAAACTGAAATTGTTATTTTTGGGCCCACTGACCCCTTAATGGACTTGGGCCCCTTTAAAGACAACGTTCTCCCCTCTGCCACCAACCTTGGCGTCACCATGGACAGTGATTTTAATTTTACTAAACAGATTAATACAGTCGTCAAGTCAGGCTTTTACCATCTTCGCCTTTTATCTAAAGTCAAACCGTTTTTATCTTTTAAACATTTTGAACAAGTCGTGCATGCTTTTATTTCGTCACGCCTGGACTACTGTAATGCTCTTTATACAGGCATTACCCAAAATGCACTCTCACGCTTACAGTTATTCCAGAACTCCGCTGCACGACTTATTACTGGAGCTAAAAAGCGTGACCATATTTCACCAATCCTCGCATCTTTGCACTGGCTTCCAGTCAAATTTAGAATTGATTTTAAGGTTTTGTTGTTTGTTTTTAAAGCGTTGAACGGACTGGCCCCTCAGTACGTCACAGACCTCATTGAAGTCTACACCCCAACGCGCGCTCTGAGGTCTGAGGGCCAGCTCCAGCTCGTGGTTCCTAAGACCAAACGTAAAACTCGAGGGGACAGAGCGTTCTCCGTCGTCGGCCCTAAGCTGTGGAACGCTCTGCCCCTCCACGTCCGAACAGCCACAACATTGGAGTGTTTTAAATCTCGTCTTAAAACCTACTTTTATTCTCTGGCTTTTAACACCGCGTGAGTTGTGTGGTCCCTGTGTCTTTTTAATTTTTTTTTGTGTTTTATGATTTTTATTGATTTTATAAATTGATTATTTATTGATTTATTTTTTATTCTATTTTTTGTGTACTTTTTTGTGCAGCACTTTGGAACTGTTCTGTTTTTTAAATGTGCTATAGAAATAAAGTGGATTGGATTGGATTATGTAGTGGTTTTTTGGACGCTCAAAGACTCATCACAAAGAGACAGGTCAATAGAAAACAGAAAGAAAAAGGTATATTTTTGTATTACAGTAACGGAGCAGACAAACTGAGACATAATGTAGACAACAGAATTTGCAGTGACATTCTTATCAACTATTAAAAAAAAATACATGTGTTTTATTATGAAGAGAGAGAAGGGAAGGTGAATGGTCAAAGTGTGTGTGTGTGCGTGTGCGTGTGCGTGTGCGTGTGTGTGTGTGAGTGAAAGACAGGGTTTGAGCCCAATAATCATTTGCTTCGTTTAACCCCTTTTCAAACTATTGTGGAAACTCAACCACACAGAGACGGGATCTTTGCGCACCAGAGCCCGGACATTTATTCAGTTTCTCTGTCAGGTTCCCTCCAGGTTTTTTCAGACAGACCATAATCAGGACACGGTTCATATAGTCAACGCTTACGTCACACATACGTCATACATGGAAAAACATACGTCACATCAAGAGACAATCAGAACATAAGACATCGAAAGAACCTAATGGACACACAATCATAGCAGATACACAATCGGGTTGTTGTGAGCTACGCAAGGCCAGATCACTTGTATAGCTATCTAATTCCCATACTATGTTTTTCACATTAAACGTCTGTATCTTGTTTGTTTTGTTATGCTGTTTGAGAAATATAAGTTTGAAATCAACACTTGCTTACTTACTTATTATTAATTCATTTGAGAGTTCAATCAATCAACCTTTAGCTGTAGAACTTTTTTCCTTCACAAGGCAACACAAAGTACTTCACAGCCCCCATCACAAATGGTAACATTAAAAATCCCACGGGGCATTAAAAACAAACACATTCAACATTTAAAACCTAAAAAAAACATCACACAAGGGATTAAAATCATAAATAACCACAGTGCATTAAAAAGAGTAGATGTAAAATCCTTCAACCTGGATAACGATGGTAGTTCTGTTTCCAACAATTAGCACAGTTATAAAGAAAAGAAAAACCTCAATTTGTCCCTTAATGGGGAAATTCCAACCCTCCAACTGCAACGCAACCCTTTTGTCCACCTCCAAAGGCAATGAATGAAGCGTAAAACCTAACATTAGAGATAAAAGGACTAATTGTATTAAAGTAATGATTGTGAGACTCCCAGGAGCACAATGACCTGCACTGTCTCATTAAAACCTAATTGATTTTTTAAAACTCTCGAGGTGGTTTGTAAATGTAATTCTTCCACTTGTTGCCTTGGTCCAGTCTCGAGCTCTTTTTGTTAAAATCCGTGTTTAACTGCTTTCGAACAGATGTGCTTTGTATAGGAAACAATTCTCTACAATCTGCAGTTTTTTTCCGTGTGCATTCAGAACAGCTGCTGCTAAACAAACAGAGTGTTACCTAAATCCATTAGACATGAACAGCTATTGGTAAAGCGGGACAATGTTTGGAAATGTAGAAGGAAACCTGCGCAGACACGGGCAGAACATGCAAACTGCTTTTAGAAAGACCCATGTTTCACTAGAAAACCCTAGCAGTCATTTTGTCAGCTTTCTCATTTTAGATTTTCCACTTAGTGACTTTGTTGCATCTATATATAGTTTATTTCAATGTCATTTAAAAAAAAAATCAATTACCTTTTATTTGTAATTTCCACAAAAAACTCCCTTCAGTTGAATGTGAACATCAAATGTAGCCATTTTCTGTTTAAGGTCCTGGACTTTGCCTGGACTGGTCTTGAGACAGACGAAAAATATACATTTATAGTCACAGCCAGTGGGGGCGGGTTCCGGCTCAAAAGTGGCCAAAATGACGTGCACTGACATGCTGCAATACCACCCCGGGGCCGATGGGGGTGGACCCAGAAGGAGAATTAGCCAATGCTAACATATAGCATTGGCAGACCTCTCGAAAACACTTCTACAGGATGGACCAAAAGTTGGCTCTTGGCCCAAAGCTCCGTTCCACATGTGTGTCAATGCTGAGGGGGGGGATTTTTTTGGACCACTCTAGTTTACTCGCTGTGAATTTTTGAAGTCTCTCGTTCAAATGAATGGTGTTACGCCGGCTGACGCATGCGCAGATGCGTTTTTTCACATTTATTTTTTATTTTTTATTGTTTTTTTTCACAATTTTCTTGTGGGCGGGACCACTCGCGGCCATTTTGGATTGCTCCAGTAGAGCAAATTTTTTTGGCCCATTAGTTAGAACGGCGGAGATAGGCGTGACCCTGTCCATTAATATATACAGTCTATGGTCACAGGGGACGGGGCGACAGTAGCTCAGTTGGAAGAGCATTGGCCTTTGGGCCTGAAGGTCGTGGGTTCAAGCCCACCGTAAGACCTACTTCACGACTCCCACTGATGACTGCTGTCGTTGTGTCCTTAGGCAAGACACTTAACCCCACTTTGCCTGAAGCTCCCACTGAAAGATCTCAGCTCCTGTGGACTCACCACCTACAGGAGGATCAGTGAGGGGCTGGTGCTAAGTGTACTGGGTGGCATCTCTGGCCACCCCCCCAACCCAGAAATGGATTAAGGGGAAGAAAATGGATGGTCACAGGGGACACAATGGCTCCCCCTACGGGATGAAAACGGCACGTGAGCATGGCAATACACTTGAGCACATGGTAAGCTCGCTAAATAAAAAAATATGTGCAAAAGTACGTTCATTGCATCCTAATACATTTCCTACTAAATATATCTTCGTGAATATTGCGGAAAATAAAGCGAAATGATTGAAAATATGTATTTTTCACAGAGACAGAACTCACCCTCTTAATAGATCCATGCATTCAACGTGGCTTTGAGAAGGAAAGTTGAGTACCAAAATAAAACACAAGGGAGCAGCGCGCACTTCCGGGAATTTCAAAATAAAACGTCGAAATAATAAAATTCACACAAAATTACATTTTAAAATAAAATACAACCAGGAATTGTAAACCAAAAATATAAAGTGCATTTCCATATCGTTACATCTACCTGGACCCATAGGCACCCAACCCTTTAGAACCCAGTCTGTAGTGCAGTGACAGAACCAAGTCCATTCATAACACTGTGGGGGACGTCAGAAGTCAACGTGTCAGAAACAGTGATGGGAAGTTTGATCAAATCAGCGGTCAGGACAAGGATCGCAAACACACTCTCCCTCCCACAACACAGAGTAAATAAATGTGATTTATGCACTGCTGATGTTGGGAAAGTCTGTTCATCAAATTCACAAAGTGCTGTCATGGAAATAAACGGCTGGCAACAGTGATTATACGTCCGCTTGAGCATGTCTCCATATGTGCCTCATTCTGCTCTAAACAAATAATTATTTAAACCGACCAGACTGGGGATTAGCAACAGCTCTGAAAAACTGTGCCAGAGCAAGATTAGACATATTTGAGATAACAAATAATAACAATGTACTTGATCCAGTGTTGGCATCCAAATGTTGTCTTTGTTTTGGACCAAAAAACTATTCTTTCACGATTAAACAAGATGAAAGTGTTTGAGCAGCAGCAGAAGGAGCTGGATTCTGTGCATGAGGAACAAAAGTGGATAAATGTCGTTTAACTACATTTATGAAGTAATTATTATAGAAATAAAAAAGGCTGCACTTATCGAGAATGCGTTCTTTTGCTTTCCCAGCAAGAGCTCTTTTTACTTTGACAGAAATGACTCTTGACTGTACAGAGCCGCAGTGTGTTCGAAATGACAAGAACCAGGAAGTACCATCATGCAACAGTCCAGCTCTCAGGTCTTTAAAGCTGCACTAACTGACTTTATTTTTGTGTTAATTACTAAAATGCTATCCATGTCCGTGTAGGGCATTGGGATATACGTCCTTTTGAAGAAAAAGTAGTGCAGATTTGTGCTGGCGTGACATTATATTTTAGATCGAGTTTTGATGAAACAAGGAAGAGAATGTGTTTCGGGTCGCAGATTGTGACCAATCACAGCGGACCACTGGCCCCCACTTTCGTGAGAAATCTCCAGGTCCGTTAGCACAGACAGCTGAGGTAGCACAACAAGCGGCGGAGCTAACCTGAAGCTTCCTCGTCTTCGTCACCGGTTACTGCTTACACAGCGAGACAGCCATCCAAAAGAAAGTCCCGTTCCTCCGCGCTTCCCGGTTCTATCGTTCTATGGTCACGCCATCCACGTGCAAATCCATATCCATGTATTATCCATATTGGGAGACACTAGCTCCGTCCCAACAGTGGGTGTGTGTGGGGGGCGATAGCTTCGTGGGTGCGGGGAGGGGAGCAGAAAGAGAGAGGCCAGCGAGTCCGCGGCTTCAAAATCCCAAAGTCAGTTAGTGCAGCTTTAAGCTGGTTTGTTTCTGTGGCTCAAGATTAGAGTCCCCATCCTGCTGGGACTCTAAGGAGCACAGGGACTGGACTCCTGTTGGGACTCTGAGGAGCACAGGGACTGGACTCCTGCTGGGACTCTGAGGAGCACAGGGACTGGACTCCTGCTGGGACTCTGAGGAGCACAGGGATTGGCCTCCTTCAAAATGAACAATTAACTTAAATGTTGTGGAATATTTGATGTACAATAATTTTTGTTGAGCCTTTCAAACACTACATGATATCAAACTGTGTCAGACTGGCAGAGACTATGACAAAAAACAAAACACGAAGAACTTAAGCAGAACTTTGAAGCATGCCTAACTACAAAGAATAAATTATCTTGTGTTGTTTAACCACTGCTTTATGTCATATGACTAGCACCAACAGATAAGGAAATCAAAGTCCAGAATTGGCAGAAAATTAAGTTGTAAAGTAAAGACGACAATGACATAAAGGAGCTATACCCGTTTCTGCAAGGTTTGAATGTTTAGCACCGCCCCCAACTCGCTCACAGGCTTCTCATTTCCCCTACGCTCTCATTCCACGGAGCCATCTAGTTTTATTTGCAATCTGATACATATGCTAACATTAGCATTAGCGCAACTGTAGAACAATCACTGATGAAATGGTACAAAAGCAACGCACTGCTAACAAAATATATAACTGAAAGATTACTGCTAGTTCCGTGTCCAAATGTGGTCTGAGCATAGACAGTCCGAGCATAGATAGTCCGAGCATAGATAGTCCGAGCATAGACAGTCCGAGCATAGACAGTCCGAGCATAGACAGTCCGAGCATAGATAGTCCAAGGCGGTCCCGCCGGTCTCTCCCATAGACAAGTCTCTCCAGAGGATACGATTTAAGCTAGCTATGTTCACCCGGGCTTGATTTCTTCTTTAATATTTTTTTCTCTTTAGTTCCCTCTTGTGTCGTTTGGTCTCTTTTGCTGTGTCTGCAGTTACAGCCGGAGGAGCCAATTCTGCTAACATGCTACTGTGTTTAGCAGCGCTGTAGAAGCCGCTCGAAACAGCGCCGCCCCTTGTTCTGTGATTGGTGGAGAGCGAGCGTCACGCTAGTCTCTACTAAGTCTCTACTCAGCACTTTTTACAGCGTGAATTCATTCACAAGATGAATCAATGAGCTCAAGTTTTCAATTAAATTACAGATTATAATACAACTACAATCAGGTATAGCATCTTTAAAGGTCCCCTATTACACTTTTTGACTTTTCTTTGGTTTAAACATGAGTACAGTGTTATGTGGCCTCTAAATAACTAAAAAAACGGATTCTGGATTGAGGACTTAGGGCTCAATGTGACGAATTTCCATTATTGGAAAATAATTATTCTCAAGTCTTAAACGACGCATGTAACAGCAAAAGCAAACAGTTAGCTTTCACTGATTTGTTTCCCTCAACCTAAGCGAGAAGCTCCGTCACCAGGCGGGTGGGGGGAGGCAGAGACCCACTCCACTCGTTCCATTAGAGGTGACATCAACTCTATCCACAAATTGGCAACGAAACGACAACTTTTGAGTGCTATACCCAAATCATTATCACACATGTGCATAGGATGGACCGTGAAAAAGGAGCTATATTTCACTTTTCTTCATTTAAGTACAGTTAAATACTTCTGATCAACATTAAAATGATAGATATAGTTATTTGACATAGTTCTTGACCCTTGCTAATTGCATTACCCCATTGCCCTTGTACGACTTAACAAGTGAATTATCTGACACACTCTCTTTGGCACCAAAGAGATGAATTGGTATATAAACAATAAGTGGCAGAACCAGTGGCCCCTCTTCCTCTGTCAAAGTAGATTAATGTCCGTTGTCCAAATGTGCTGGGGCGCTCTGCAGACACACCTCCATCCATCATACGGACTCCTGATTCTGTGGCTGCACTTTCCTCCCATCTGTCTATCAGCGCCCACAGGTGGACAGCCCGCCTCATGCCAAGTCTCAACCCACAGCACCTGCCACGGCTACCAATTCTAACCACGGACATCAATCTCATATCCCCCTGAAGGAACGGTGCGTTTTATACATATACTGTATGTAGATCAATGGGTTTAAATCATGAGCTGATATCCAGATTGACATTGGGTACTAATTCATTCATTTGAATCACTCGTTATGACCTGTATTTTTTTAGTGTTAGAGCAGATGCCCAAAGGCTGTTATTGTTGATTTATTCTAACGAGAATGGGGACAATATGGAACTATCAAACAAAGACACAATATTGGAGACTTGAAAACACCTGTTGCTGCAAAACAAATCTTAGGGCGTATGTGAAATTACTTGCACCTGAACGCGTTTAGCATGGAGCAGCCACAATGGGAGTAGATTAAGAGAAAAGATGAAGAGATCCTATATTTGTCCCATAGTGGAGGAACATTAAAAAAAGTTACAGACAGTAGAAATGAGGAGCACACAGCACAAGATAAATGAATAATAACATAAAAAATAAAATAAAATATCTAGCATAATAAGAAGCAGTGTAAAATCTCTATCTTTAGCAAAATATAGAAAGAAGTCCTAAAATCACCAACTTTAGCATAACGATGAAGCAAGAATTTAGCACAAAAACCCCAGACTTTAGACTAATAATCTGTAAGTATAAAATATTAGTGCTCTTAAATAATTGTTTAAGAACATACATCATTGATTTTGTAGACAGGCAGCAGGTTTTTAAGCCAGAGCCGAGCGTGAGTTCTCCTACATGGACAATGAAGAGCATACTGGTGAATACATGCAATAACAAATCTAAGTCAGTCACTGAAAGCCATTCTTTGTGGTTGCATCTGCAAACACAGAACATCGATGATGTTTTTTGTATATAAATGTAACTTTCTCACTTCAGCCTTTTGAGATTGTGCGTAATGGAATATTGCAGTTTGTGAAGTCGTTCAAACATAAGAATGAAAGCAGCTCAGACAAATAATGTAGATGTATTTTTGCGGCATTATGGCAAAAGCAAGGTCGGCAAGTCACTGTTGCTTACAACTTACACTGTTTGCCTTGAACGTTCAAGATCAACTTATTATTATTATTGTAAATCATTCTAACTCATAATGGAATACCTCTGATAGGCTAGCAATGACCATGTTCCATAATGAAAAACATTATTAACCATTGTTTGATCCGTTGATGTCTGCTGCTCTTGTCACTGTGAAGCAATAGTAGTTGTTGCAATAGTAATTCTGCAAGATAGATGCCATACCCAGGTGGCTGCCCTAGTATACAGGACATCGGCGCAGAGTAGGATCTGGAAAACCTAGGGTCGAGATGGGAAAAACCTCCAATGGTTGTAAAGAATGAGCTAGTGGCGAGTGGCGAAACAAACAGACAATGTGGAAGTGGACAAAGGCTAGAGGAAAGCTGTGGTGGTGGATGTGGCAATTCAAAGTGAAGGCAATTCCAGACAACAAAGGCCAAGTGCTCAGAGAGGAACTGGAGAGGGCCATGCAGGATGGTGAAGGTGACAGCCGTGTATGTGGTGATGGGAGCACTATTTATTTATTTCGTTTATTTACACTGTCCTTGAGGACTCATGTGTGCAGGATCCATGGCTATTCTATCTAGTCTCTTGTCTTTAAACAGTTAGATATGAGAGCTCCAGATTTGGACAATTGGAGGGCCATGGTTTATCTGGTTCAGGATCAATTGTCATGTTGTGGATTTTATTTCTGTATTTTGTTTTATTTTGACATTGATTCTGTGGGTTTCATTTCAGTTTTGCTTCCTGTCTTGTTCTCTGTTGATTGTCTGCCCTGCCCTAATGTGTTTCACCTGTGTCTGTGTGTGTCTATATGTACCCTGTGCTCCTCTCCCCTTGTTGCTGGTTCATTGTGTTGTCATGTCAAGTTCTGTCCTGCTCCTGTTCCCCTTGGATTCTTGAGTTTTGTGATTATCACCATGGACTTTATTTTATTAAATAATTATTATTTTTGCATTCCTGCATTTGGGTCCTTCCTGCATTTCCACCTTGTGACATCAATACTATAACCAGCTAGTGGTTTTTGGGTTAGGGTTCACAATTTGAAGTGTTAGGACAAGGGCTAGGTTCAGGGAAAAGGTTATGAGTTATTAACATTGATCCTTGACTCTTAATCATAACATGGTCATATCAGATCGTGCAGAGTGCCACAGGGGTCAATCCTGGGCCCCTTTCTGTTTAATCTCATTCATGCTTCCATTAGGTACACAGACAAAAACCTCTAGTTTGAAACCATAAAACCTTAAGATTTGGTAAAAAATAGATAAAAGGGATATCAAAATCGAAAATGCATGACAAACGATGTTGCAAAAACTCAATATACCTACCTTAGCAGAGAATGAGTAAGCAAAGATCCTGTGGGAATTCCAGACAGTAATGGAGAACCAGCCAGACGGTGGTGGCGGACAAATAGAGAAAGCAGAAGAAAGCCATTGTGGTAGATATAGCTTTACCAAGAGATGGAATCAGGAAAAAAGGGACATGAGAAACTTGAGAAATACCGAGGGCTCAGCGAAGAGATAGCGGCTGCAAAGTAAAGGCATCAAATATATACCACAGTATCTCTTCCCAGATGAGTTCCAAAGGTATATTCGGTAACATACGCAAGAGTGAGCACACTTCTTTGTACATCTAACCTTCAAATCCTTATTTCCCCATGTACTTTAAATCCTTCATCATTGGAATATACGCTGTGTCCTATACGGCTCTATGTGTTTTCTAATCATTGCATATCTTGTGTTATAACTGTTTGATTCTCTGATCTGCGTTGGCGAATTCGGCGGCTTTGTGAAGTCCTCCGAGATATCTACAGTTGTGATTTAGGGCTGTACAAAAAATAATTGAATTGAATTAAAATTGATCTATACAGGCGCTGCCACGTCTATATCGTGGAGTCTTTTTATGTGATACAGCCACTGCCAGTGTCTAGATAATTATTTAAACTTTTTTTTTCATTGAAGATAGTAAAACAAGACACGGATACAATACACTTACTGATACATCTTATAAAAAATCCTTATAGGAAGAAGATTAAAAAGAAAATTGGTCTTAAGGTTGCACTGGTGTCCCATTGTAGCTGCGAATACAATTGTGGAGTCGGTCAATGTTGGAGAAGACCGTCATAAATTGATGTAATAGTTTTCTTCCTCCACAATGTGTTTCAAACATGGGCCTGAGCAAAGCGTCAGTGAAATTGGGAGGAAATGGTCTTTAATTTATGACACAATAATGCCATTCATATTGGCTCCTCTGATCTACAGCTCGCATCTGATTGGACTGGCTTCAGTGGCTGCGCACAGAGCCAAATGAAACATGCCAGAAAGATAAAATGTATCTCTTGTTTACCAGTTATTTACTGTTACATGGTTTTATTTGAGTTTTTTGTTCGAACAATATCTAAAGCAGAAGGACATTTAGACAATCCAGGGGCATCTGATTAAACAAAACAGACAATTCGGTAACACTTTACATTACGGGCCGGTAAGTCCATGGTACTTACAGTGGTACTTCTAGGTACTTACAGTGGTACTTCTAGGTACTTACAGTGGTACTTACGGTGGTACTTACGGTGGTACTTACGGTGGTACTTACGGTGGTACTTACAGTGGTACTTACAGTGGTACTTCTAGGTACTTACAGTGGTACTTAGGTGGTACTTACGGTGGTACTTACGGTGGTACTTACGGTGGTACTTACGGTGGTACTTACGGTGATACTTACGGTGGTACTTACGGTGGTACTTACAGTGGTACTTACGGTGGTACTTACGGTGGTACTTACGGTGGTACTTACGGTGGTACTTACGGTGGTATTTACGGTGGTACTTACAGGGGTACTTACGGTGGTACTTACGGTGGTACTTACGGTGGTACTTACAGTGGTACTTACAGTGGTACTTACAGTGGTACTTACAGTGGTACTTACAGTGGTACTTCTAGGTACTTACAGTGGTACTTCTAGGTACTTACAGTGGTACTTACGGTGGTACTTACGGTGGTACTTACGGTGGTACTTACGGTGGTACTTACAGTGGTACTTACGGTGGTACTTACGGTGGTACTTACGGTGGTACTTACAGGGGTACTTACGGTGGTACTTACGGTGGTACTTACGGTGGTACTTACAGTGGTACTTACAGTGGTACTTACAGTGGTACTTCTAGGTACTTACAGTGGTACTTCTAGTGGTACTTCTAGGTACTTATTGTGGTACTTACAGTGGTACTTCTAGGTACTTACAGTGGTACTTAGAGGTACTTATTGTGGTACTTACAGTGGTACTTCTAGGTACTTATTGTGATAATTCTAGATACAGCTGTAACTTAGTAATTCAAGGACACTACAGTATTATTCCTATGTAGTAAATGTGGTACTTCTACATACATACATACAGAGGTCATTTGTAGGATTGTTTGACTATAAAACATAAAACAACATTATGTAAAACAAACGACTTTATTAATATGGAATAAGTAGCACAGAAAGGACAGTATAAATACATTTAATGCATATTTCAAAACAAGTTTCAAGGACAAGGGAAACACTGCAAGAACTAGGTACCCAACCCAAGTAACAAGAATTACATTACCAGGTACTTACCAGCCAAGTACCAGGTACTTACCAGCAAGTACCAGGTACTTACCAGCAAGTACCAGGTACTTAACAGCAAGTACCAGGTACTTAACAGCAAGTACCAGGTACTTACCATAGGGACTGGCCCTTAATAAGACAAAGGACTTACCCATAAGTACTAGTGATACCAGTAATTATATAGTATACCATGTACTTACCAGCAAGTACCTGGTACTTGCTGGTAAGTACCTGGTACTTGCTGTTAAGTACCTGGTACTTGCTGTTAAGTACCTGGTACTTGCTGGTAAGTACCTGGTACTTGCTGGTACTTGCTGGTAAGTACCTGGTACTTGCTGGTAAGTACATGGTATACTATATAATTACTGATATCACTAGTACTTATGGGTAAGTCCTTTGTCTTATTATGGGCCAGTTCCTATGGTAAGTACCTGGTACTTACTATATAATTACTGGTGTTATCACTGGTACTTATGTTAAAGTCCTTTGTCTTATTATGGGCCAGTCCCTATGGTAAGTACCTGGTACTTACTGTATAATTACTGGTGTTATCACTGGTACTTATGTTAAAGTCCTTTGTCTTATTATGGGCCAGTCCCTATGGTAAGTACCTGGTACTTGCTGGTAAGTACATGGTACTTGCTGGTAAGTACATGGTATACTATATAATTACTGGTATCACTAGTACTTATGGGTAAGTCCTTTGTCTTATTATGGGCCAGTTCCTATGGTAAGTACCTGGTACTTACTATATAATTACTGGTGTTATCACTGGTACTTATGTTAAAGTCCTTTGTCTTATTATGGGCCAGTCCTATGGTAAGTACCTGGTACTTACTGTATAATTACTGGTGTTATCACTGGTACTTATGTTAAAGTCCTTTGTCTTATTATGGGCCAGTCCCTATGGTAAGTACCTGGTACTTGCTGGTAAGTACATGGTACTTGCTGGTAAGTACATGGTATACTATATAATTACTGGTATCACTAGTACTTATGGGTAAGTCCTTTGTCTTATTATGGGCCAGTTCCTATGGTAAGTACCTGGTACTTACTATATAATTACTGGTGTTATCACTGGTACTTATGTTAAAGTCCTTTGTCTTATTATGGGCCAGTCCCTATGGTAAGTACCTGGTACTTACTGTATAATTACTGGTGTTATCACTGGTACTTATGTTAAAGTCCTTTGTCTTATTATGGGCCAGTCCCTATGGTAAGTACCTGGTACTTGCTGTTAAGTACCTGGTACTTGCTGTTAAGTACCTGGTACTTGCTGGTAAGTACCTGGTACTTGCTGGTAAGTACCTGGTACTTGGCTGGTAAGTACCTGGTAATGTGTAATTCTTGTTACTTGGGTTGGGTACCTAGTTCTTGCAGTGTTTCCCTTGTCCTTGAAACTTGTTTTGAAATATGCATTAAATGTATTTATACTGTCCTTTCTGTGCTACTTATTCCATATTAATAAAGACGTTTGTTTTACATAATGTTGTTTTATGTTTTATAGTCAAACAATCCTACAAATGACCTCTGTATGTATGTATGTAGAAGTACCACATTTACTACATAGGAATAATACTGTAGTGTCCTTGAATTACTAAGTTACAGCTGTATCTAGAATTATCACAATAAGTACCTAGAAGTACCACTGTAAGTACCACAATAAGTACCTCTAAGTACCACTGTAAGTACCTAGAAGTACCACTGTAAGTACCACAATAAGTACCTAGAAGTACCACTAGAAGTACCACTGTAAGTACCTAGAAGTACCTAGAAGTAACACTGTAAGTACCACTGTAAGTACCACTGTAAGTACCACTGTAAGTACCACTGTAAGTACCACCGTAAGTACCACCGTAAGTACCCCTGTAAGTACCACCGTAAGTACCACCGTAAGTACCACCGTAAGTACCACCGTAAGTACCACCGTAAGTACCACCGTAAGTACCACCGTAAGTACCACTGTAAGTACCTAGAAGTACCACTGTAAGTACCTAGAAGTACCACTGTAAGTACCTAGAAGTACCACTGTAAGTACCACTGTAAGTACCACTGTAAGTACCACTGTAAGTACCACCGTAAGTACCACCGTAAGTACCACCGTAAGTACCCCTGTAAGTACCACCGTAAGTACCACCGTAAGTACCACCGTAAGTACCACTGTAAGTACCTAGAAGTACCACTGTAAGTACCTAGAAATACCACTGTAAGTACCACTGTAAGTACCACTGTAAGTACCACCGTAAGTACCACCGTAAGTACCACCGTAAGTACCCCTGTAAGTACCACCGTAAGTACCACCGTAAGTACCACCGTAAGTACCACCGTAAGTACCACTGTAAGTACCTAGAAGTACCACTGTAAGTACCTAGAAGTACCACTGTAAGTACCATGGACTTACCGGCCCGTAATGTAAAGTGTTACCGACAATTCTTTTAAAAAAACCTGCATTTACCACACCTATTTTTTATTGTTGTTTATTGGGGATCCCCATTAGCTACCACCCGTGCGGTTGCTAATCTTCCCGGGGTCCCTGTAAAAGCAAAGAGATAACAAAAAAAATACAAATTAATTAAATTATTAAATCATTGCCACTTTTGTGCAGTTTTCATCAGGATTTCATTGATCTAACTAAACAATATTGTTTTAATGTCATTATTTTGGCGTTGAAAAAATGAATTAATCTCTGCTATAGGACTGCTGCCCCCTCGACCCGGTAAACAGATAAAGCGGGAATAAAATGGAGGGATGGATGGACATGCTGTGGACAACTCTGGGTTAGCAACGTAAGTATGTAGCATCACTGTTACCCCTCACTCACTGCCATACAGTGAGTGAGGGGGCGTGCACCTTGTGGCAGTGCATGAAATATTTGTTTTATTCTGTCACATGTCCCCCATGAATGCCAAGTATTCTGCTCGTTGCTTTTAGTATTATATTTTATTTCCTGTTGTGTGGTGAGATTAAGGAGGACCCCAAAAATCAGGATTGCAAAAATAAGAATCTAATAATGAAGATAAAATGAAAGTCCAGGGTAAAAAACAAAAGTCAAAAATCCAAATGACAGGAATCAGAAAAACAGGCAAATTGTAACATTAACATTGTATTGTTCACGTGTGAGTCTGTTGTGTACAAAATACACACGTACCTCCTGTTGTTAACGCTGTTCTTTTGTGCGTGTGGTTTGCGATGTTTGACACTTCCGCTGCAATGACGCTGACTTCTAAATACTTAATTATCTAAAAGATTGTTGTTTCATCGTTCCTTTTACATACCTGTGGTCCTCTGTGGTTTCATTTGTATAACTGAGGACCTCCATGGTTCCTTCTTCCAATTGTGAAGGCACGGTTGAAATCAATATCAGTACTTATGTGAAAACAAAAACGCGATTCTCGCTTTTTTGTTTCTCATCCACCATCCCCGGTTTTATTCAAGATGGCGCATTTTACACGGATAGACCTCCTCTCTCATGGAGACACAGGCCCCGTCCCAATACTCGCACTTCCACCCTCGCGCCCCTCATTTTGCGCGTTTTTCCCGAAAAAGTGTGCGAGAGTGTGTAGGTGGTCCCAATTCTCCATGGAGGTCTTTGTGCCCCGGCCCCCTTTGCGCCCCTGATCCAACACTTCGCCGTAGCCCGGCTCTATGCCACTCTGCGAAGGATATTTGCCCAATAATTCCTGCGGTAAACACACCGAAAGACGTCGGGAAAATGCATTTAATAAATAAACTTTGAAATATATATGCAGTATGTGTGTATATAAGGTTTGCTATGTTACTTGGAAAGAAGCATAAACGCCTGATGAAGACTTACGGACATTGTGTTATAACGACATTTAATAACTTTATTAAAAACAAGCGTTTTATATAACTTCAATTTAAACTTTACACTTAGACAATAATCTTAGAATGATATAAAAAACTGACCAGATAGTTAGTACCACATTTAACTTAAAATAATACAGCTATCTCTAATTAAAAACAACACATATACATGTATTTTAACGTTTGTGAAGAAATTTCATTTGTTTCCCAAAGGATAAACAAAATTACCTTTAATGTTTCTAAAGTTTAGGTCTGTAAAATGACCATCTCTTGACGAGTCCGATGACGTAACCTGTTCTCAGTTGAGTCACTGCCCAATTTTTCTGCCTTTTTTGCACACTGCAACCTCCACACCAACCTGGGTGCACTTCGAACAAATGCACACTTCGTAGAGGTGTTGTGTAGGGTGCATGTGGGTATTGGGACTGGGCCTTATAATTCAATTCTAACTATGAATACAATTAAAACAACATGGTGGAGGCAAATATTCTTAAAAAAAGGTCACATTGTTATTAGTTAAACATGTTTTTTCACATGGAGCAGCTGTAAAAATTACATAGGGGTGGGCTTTAAAGCTGGGTAAGCCTAAATTTCCCCCCTTTCATTAACACTAATTTTGGTTGTGTCCAAAAGCAAAAGGATGTGAGCAAATCTAACAGATTAATACATTTGGTATATTAAAGTAGTACATAATAAATGTGCAACTCTTTTAACCTTTTAGCCTTATTTGTGAGATTCAAGCAAACTAGTGTTGGGCAAGTTAGCTTAAACTCTACTTGATATCATAAAACATGCTAACAAGGCTAATATTCGTTTTTACATTATGCCAGTCTCACTTTGGTTGCCTTAGATTTATGTACCACAATGTACATTGTAATATCCATAAATGCTAATCAAAATAACTTGAATTAAATAAATATTTTACTTTTATGAACAAAAAGCTGCAGAAGTTGAAAACATAGACTACATGTGATGCAATCATTGATAAAAATGCTAATTAAACCGTTAATATATTCCACAATTACACAAATTTCACTGCCGTAAGGCCGCAGTGAAAGGTGTCGGAGCAGGTCCTGTCAGAAGTGAGTCAGCTCTCTCTCCTCTCCGTCTCCCTGAGTAAAACTTCTTCACAAATTCACTGCAGAAAATTGTGGAACGTTGGAACCACATCAAGTACTAGTGGGTCATAAGCCCAGAGAGCCAGCCCATCTGCGATGATACGACTGCTTTTACTAACATTCTGTGGCCTGTCCCCTTCATTTATATTTGTAAGTAAGTAAGTAAGTAAAGTAAATCTTTATTTATATACCACCTTTCACAGACCAGAGTCACAAAGCGGTTTACAATTGTTATTTTTGGGCATTTGTCTCTCACTCCACACAGAGATGGGAGCAGGGTCGCCAGTAAAGGAGGCGTATGCCAGACCGATTGTACATGTTTTTAGTGGTAGGGGAAACAGACACAGGGAGAACATGCAAACTCTACTCAGAAAGGCCCTGGTCCGACCGGGATTCGAACCCCGGTCAGAGAAATCAAGAAAATTATAGGCAGGCTCTAAAAATTATCCAGGCTGTCATGTCATTGTCATTCCCTTTATTCATCCATTTCTGGGTCGGGGGATTCAGGCAAAGTGGGGTTATAAGTGTCTTGCCCAGGGACACAACGACAGCAGAGATCAGTGGGAGCAGGTGACAAGGGTCGTGGGGGGATCAAACACACGACCATTAAGTCCAAAGACCAATGCTCTACCAACTGAGAGGCTGCGGAAATAAAATTGAAAAAAGAACACGAAGAATATGAAGGAGAGCGTAAAGAAAAGAAAATGATTAGAAAAAAAATTATTAATGACATTGGAATAAGTGAATGCAGATGGAAAATAATAATAAAACAGCCGTATCTATTTTTTTTTGTTGCACAAAACAGGCATTTAACAATTATATACATATACATTTGTTCATCTCATAACTTTATTCATATCTTTAAGTAGCAATAAGTACGATTTTCATGTCTCGTTATCATTAACCATAATCTGTCAAAAGGCATAAATAAACCTGCTCTTTTTGAACACTTTAACTGATAACATAAGTTCAGTCGAGATATTTGGATTTCAAAATTAGTTTTACAGCCCCTTAATCTTGTTATTGTTTTCATTTTGATGTCCCGCCCTCCACCGTTTTACTAATCAGAAGAAAGTGATCCGGGTTTGACAGAACTCACCACTCACTGGTAAAGTAACATGTGGCCGCAGAACTAAAACATGTCTCGTTCTGATTCTTAAATCATTAACGTCAAAATAAGGAGTAAAACCAGGATTTCTTTGTGAAAAAGGTGATTATTCAGATATTATGGTCCCAGCTGGATTCATCAGCATATCTGGCAACCTGAGTCAGGGAGAGTGGGAGAGATTGCAGCACCACTTTTAGCCAGATGTTTACATACTGCTCCTTTAATAAATATTTGCCAATGTGGACATGCAGTATATTTACATCATTCATTTATAATTGTGTCCGTTTTGCTTCTCCATACAAACAAAAGCCTTTTTTCGCCACCATTTTACCGTACAGTAAATGGTGGTAAAAAGATTGAGCAAAGCAGGTACGGATACATTTCAAACACATAAACAGTCAACATCAAAGGCAGGATGATGGGCAGACACAGCACTGTGATCCTTAAGCAGCCGAGGGAGGGGGGCAAACTTGATTATACTGACAGCCCCCGTCCACAGCCGGGGTAGATCGGTTTTCTCTCTCTCTTCCGTCGTTCTGAAAGAGAGCGAGGTGTGAGGGGGAGACAGTGGTGGTCAGAGGTGGTCAGAGGTGCAGAGCGTGGGGGGGGGGTTCTTCGCAGTCGTAAGGCAACACATGGTTTTTCTCCACTCTCTCTGAAGTGTTTGAACGTGTGAGAGAGCGTTTGTCTGATGTCTTCTCACAGGTTCTCAGAAAGTCTTGAGATAAAAGTGCCACAACATTCAAACACATACTGTAACTACTACTACTACTGTAAAAATGTATATTAACTTACTGTGTGATTAATACAGTAAATATATCCATCCATCTATCTATCTCTAGATCTCTCCTTTTTTATCTATCTATCATGTATCTATTTATCATTTGTCTATATCTATCTCTCAAGCTCTCTCTCTCATTTACCTACATCTATCAATATCTCTATCTATACCAATTTATCTCTGTCTATTTATCCATATCTATCAATCTCTCTCTCTCTATCTATTGAACTCTCAACTATCTCTCTATATACAGTATATCTATCGTCACATTCATGCCATCCATCCATTTTCTTCCCCTTAATCCATTTCTAGGTCGGGGGGGTGGCCAGAGCTGCACCCAGTACACAGAGCGCCAGCCCCTCTCTGATCCTCCTGCAGGTGGTGAGTCCACTGGAGCTGAGATCTTTCAGTGGGGGCTTTAGGCAAAGTGGGGTTAAGTGTCTTGCCTATGGACACAACAACAGCAGTCATCAGTGGGAGTCGTGAAGTAGGTCTTACGGTGAGCTCGAACCCACGACCTTCAGGCTCAAAGGCCAATGCTCTACCAACTGAGCTACTGTCGCCCCCAAAGGAGACACACATTCATGCATTTGATTATATTCTATTTTAACTTGTTTGCGCAGAGAGCCAAAGCAATTTCCTTGTTTGTGACTTCCTGTTAATCACATGGCAAACTTTAAACTTTAAAAGACTTTTATTGGATATCTTTGAGAAATGGCCACTCTTCCATAAAGGCCAGATTTGTGCAGTGCACGACTGATTGTTGTCCCATGGACAAACTCTCCCACCTCAGCTGTAGTTCATCCAGAGTGATCATGGGCCTCTTGGCTGCATCTCTGATCAGTCTTCTCCTTGTTTGAGATGAAAGTTTGGAGGGAGGGCCGGGTCTTGGTAGATTTGCAATGGTCTGATACTCCTTCCATTTCAATATAATTGCGTGCACAGTGCTCCTTGAGATGTTTAAAGCTTGGGAAATCTTTTTGTATCCAAATCTGGCTTTAAACTTCTCCACAACAGTATCTCGGACCTGCCTGGTGTGTTCCTTTTTCTTCATGGTTCTCTCTGCGCTTTAAACAGAACCCTGAGACTATCAAAGAGCAGGTGCATTTATACGGAGACTTGATTACACACAGGTGCATTCTATTTATCATCATCAGTCATTTAGGACAACATTGGATCATTCAAAGATCCTCACTGAACTTCTGGACTGAGTTTGCTGCACTGAAAGTAAAGGGGCCGAATAATATTGCACGCCCCACTTTTCAGTTTTTTATTTGTTAAAAAAGTTTAAATTATCCAATAAATTTCATTCCACTTCACGATTGTGTCCCACTTGTTGTTGATTCATGACAAAAAAATTAAATTTTATATCTTTATGTTTGAAGACTGAAATGTGGCAGAATGTTGAAAGGTTCAAGGGGGCCGAATACTTTCGCAAGGCACTGTATCTCTCTAAATCTCCTATCTCTCTATCTACCTTTCTATCTATTTTGTTCTCTATGTATCTCTCTATGTATATCAATCTCTCTATCTATCTATCTCACATCTATCTACAGTGTCTATGTCCATCCAAAATTAATCTCTAGCTATCTGTCTGTCTGTCTAGAGAGATAGAGCGATTGATGTACATAGATGGAGAGATACATAGATAGATAGATGTACATCAATCGCTCTATCTCTCATATCTCTCTATCTATTTATCTCTCATCTATCTCTATCTCTCTATCTATTTATCTCTCATCTATCTCTATCTATCTATCTATTTATCTCTCATCTATCTCTATCTCTCTATCTATTTATCTCTCATCTATCTATATCTCTCTATCTATTTATCTCTCATCTATCTCTATCTATCTATCTATTTATCTATCATCTATCTATCTATCTATTTATCTCTCATCTATCTCTATCTATCTATCTATTTATCTCTCATCTATCTCTCATCTATCTCGATCTATCTATCTATTTATCTCTCATCTATCTCTATCTCTCTATCTATTTATCTCTCATCTATCTCTATCTATCTATCTATTTATCTCTCATCTATCTCTATCTATCTATTTATCTCTCATCTATCTCTCTATCTATTTATCTCTCATCTATCTCTATCTATCTATCTATTTATCTCTCATCTATCTCTATCTCTCTATCTATTTATCTCTCATCTATCTCTATCTATCTATCTATTTATCTCTCATCTATCTCTATCTATCTATTTATCTCTCATCTATCTCTATCTATCTATCTATTTATCTCTCATCTATCTATCTATCTATTTATCTCTCATCTATCTCTATCTATCTATTTATCTCTCATCTATCTCTATCTATCTATCTCTGTGTATCCCACTGTTTGTATTAGTCCTAATGATTGAAATGAAAGATTGTGTCCACTGAGTGCAGTATTACCAGTGCCATCAGTGAGAGAGTGATAATGATAATGTCCTGAACCAAGATACCCTTTTTAAATTTAAACTTTATATCAACAATTACAGTAACGTACCACTGAACCACTGTATGTGGACTGAATCAATGCTACACTAAAGTTGTAGCTAAATATTAAAACACATGTTTCTTATTTACTTTACTGCTCTGCCCTGATTCCATTCATTTCCAGATGCAAGCTACTGTTTATGCAAAAAAAAAACCCTGCTAATTCCGATACACAATGTTTTATGTATTTACTTTTCCGCATCGGTAACTCAAGTGGTTATTCTCCCAGCAGCCTCCTCACAGTCCAGCTCCTTATGCATTGATGTATTCATTATTTTTACTAACAGACCCACACAAACACATGCACACAATAAAGAAAGAAACAAGCAACTGCTGTAATAACAAGAAATAGTAGATTAGATTTTTCTGCACTTTTAGTTTGAGCCCAAAGAGATGTTTATTCATTTAAAATCAGGACATAAATTACCTGACAAAAAGTCGGTTGTAGTGCTCTTTCTGTCTCCAAAAAATAGTTTGTATTTGCTTGTGGTCCTGCCTACATAAAAGCTTGTGTTCATGTTCCAGCCTGAATAGAGGTGTTGCATGTGGCTTCACAACGATGGAAAATGTGTCTTTTTGAAAGTGAGTTGTCCTCAGCGGCTGCAGTCGGCACATTAATTAATCCTGTGAGAGTTTTGGTGCTGGACGACGGCCGAGGACCATCCTACTTTAACATATTCTTGATTAGTTACGACAGACTCTCATTGTGAGTGGAGACACATAACACATTATACAATTGTCATTCAAGTTTGTTTTTTTGAGCTGTACAATACAAACATTTCTCACAGTATTAGTTATGTTAGAGTAAGATGGAGAGAACTACTTTGATGCTGAACCCTTCACCGTGAAGTTCTTTAAATGCCACTTTTAATTGTACATAACAGATTGTTCTGCCCTCGATAAATTGGATCTAGGCAGGCAGATAACCAGAACAATGACTACACTGGTGTCTCCTTTTCCAGGCTTTATTCATTGTCAGAGTGGTAAAACTGCAACAAATAAAAATAAAAAACAGCCTCAAGTTGTGCATTCAAACAACACAATACAACATACTACACTGTCAAGGTGCCGCCGAACAAATACAAAGCCAACGCTAATGCTAACGGCGGCACCATAGACTGTAAAAATAATACAATTGTGAAAAATGCATCTGCGCATGCGTCAGCCGGCGTAAGCTCCATTCATTTGAACGAGAGACTTCAAAAATTCACAGCAAGTAAACTAGAGTGGACCAAAAAAATCCACCCCCCTCAGCATTGACACACATGTGGAACGGAGCTTTGGGCCAAGAGACAACTTTTGCACCGTGCCTTGGGCGGCACGGTGGCTGAGTGGATAGCACTCTCGCCTCTCAGCAAGAAGGTCCTGGGTTCGAATCCCGGCCGGACCAGGGCCTTTCTGAGTGGAGTTTGCATGTTCTCCCTGTGTCTGCGTAGGTTTCCTCCGGGTACTCCGGTTTCCCCTACCACTAAAAATATGTACAATAGGTCTGGCATGCGCCTCCTGTTCGGCGACCCCGCTCCCATCTCTGTGTGGAGTGAGAGGACAAGTGCCCAAAAAATAACAATTGTAAACCGCTTTGTGACTCTGGTCTGTGAAAGGCGGTATATAAATAAAGCTTACTTACTTACTTACTACTTACTGTAAAGACGTTTTTGAGAGATCTGCCAACGCTATATGTTAGCATTGGCTAATTGTTATTCCGGGTCCACCCCCATCGGCCCGGGGTGGTATTGCAAGCATGTCAGCGCATGTCATTTTGGCCACTTTTGAGCCGGGACCCGCCTCCACTGGGCGGCACATTAGCGGCGCTAGCATACAGCGCCAGCATTTGGCGCTAATTAAACACAACCCTGGAATAAACAAACTCAGGAAAATATAACATGCAAACCTACTCAAGTGCTATCACGCAAACAAAACAAACAGGTTGTGCTGGCTCTAACACCTCAATGTGGTCTACAACTGGAGCTGAATCGTCTTTGAGAGATGGAATAAGCGTTCACCGTTTTGCTACTTCCGGTTTGTTTTGGCGAACTCCCAAGTTCGCCAAAACAAAACTATTTACATACAAAAATAAGTCATTTTGCTCATAAGGAGCCAGAACACAGATCCTGAAAAGACTATATTTTTTGTTCCATACGCTCTGACTGCAAACGCTGCTCCCTCTTCTCCAAGACCGTTCCATACAGCTCTGACTGCAAACGCTGCTCCCTCTTCTCCAAGACCGTTCCATATAGCTCTGACTGCAGACGCTGCTCCCTCTTCTCCACGACAGTTCCATACAGCTCTGACTGCAAACGCTGCTCCCTCTTCTCCAAGACCGTTCCATATAGCTCTGACTGCAGACGCTGCTCCCTCTTCTCCACGACAGTTCCATATAGCTCTGACTGCAAACGCTGCTCCCTCTTCACCACGACAGTTCCATACAGCTCTGACTGCAGACGCTGCTCCCTCTTCTCCACGACAGTTCCATACAGCTCTGACTGCAGACGCTGCTCCCTCTTCTCCACGACAGTTCCATACAGCTCTGACTGCAAACGCTGCTCCCTCTTCTCCAAGACCGTTCCATATAGCTCTGACTGCAGACGCTGCTCCCTCTTCTCCACGACAGTTCCATACAGCTCTGACTGCAAACGCTGCTCCCTCTTCACCACGACAGTTCCATACAGCTCTGACTGCAGACGCTGCTCCCTCTTCTCCACGACAGTTCCATACAGCTCTGACTGCAGACGCTGCTCCCTCTTCACCACGACAGTTCCATACAGCTCTGACTGCAGACGCTGCTCCCTCTTCTCCACGACAGTTCCATACAGCTCTGACTGCAGACGCTGCTCCCTCTTCACCACGACAGTTCCATACAGCTCTGACTGCAGACGCTGCTCCCTCTTCACCACGACAGTTCCATACAGCTCTGACTGCAGACGCTGCTCCCTCTTCACCACGACAGTTCCATACAGCTCTGACTGCAGACGCTGCTTCCTCTTCTCCAAGACAGTTCCATAGAGCTCTGACTGCAGACGCTGCTCCCTCTTCCCCACAACAGTCTGACACAGTGACTGCATCACATCGCTCCTTCACTCACTCCTGAGATAAACTCCAGTTGAAGAAGGACCCCTGAGCCTCGATGCCTTGATGTGTATGTGTGTTCATCAAACTGAAATGTCCCCACAGTGGGACAAAAAAAGGACATTCTTCTTCTAACCCACCTGTTGTTAGCCTGACTCTCGCCAGACCCATGTAGTTCGCTGCACTTCACACATGAGTCTGGTACTGAGCCATAGTGGTTTTCATTTCATTTCATTTATTTATTTATTTGAACAGGGACAGTGTACAATATACATTAACCTCAGAAAGGAGAGATGCATTGTACCAGGTTGTAGCACTTGTGCTAAGTTCCACCTGCAGTCCCTGGGCAGACTGATGTCAACATACAAAGTTTTAGAAAATTACACATGTTAAAAATACATTTCCCCCTAAACAGCATTAAAATGAAACCAATTTACACTACTTTATGGGAACAGGTTTGTTTTAAAATAAGCCATTTTTTGGCCTGGTGTGAAAAAGTGTTAAAATGTACACATGTGGTCAGCTCTGTTGGCAACATATTCCACTGTCTGATGGCCACACTGGAGAAGGCTGAGCTGCCGAATGCTGTTTTACACTGAGGAATCCTACACTCGCCCCGAACAGTCGACCGAGTGGCTCGAGATGAAATTTCTGAGCTCAGTGAAATAAACTTTTTTAATGGAGGAGCTGCAGTACCATTAATTATCTTGAACAACAGACAGAGATTTGAATATATGATTATATTTTCAAAACTTAATATACTATGCTTTTTAAGAATATGACAGTGGTGATAGAGCCGAGATTTCTTGTCATGAACCTTAAGAGAACTTTTGTACAATGATTCCAGGGGCCTTAATGCTGTTTTACATGCCTGCGACCAACTCGTCATGCAATAACGGAAGTGCGGAACTATCATCGCATTTAGATATAAATTAGAAGCATCTATAGTCAGAGAGTTCCTAATATATCTAACATTTGCTATATTACATTTCAACGTATTGGTTAGTTTTTTAATATGTTTTTTGAAATTTAAATTTGGGTCAAGAATTACTCCTAAATATTTAATTTGGTCTACATTTAAAATTTCCTGACCTTCAATTATGATTTTTTGTCCATTTTCACATAGTGAGAACTTACGGCGGTTTGTGAAGAACATAGAAACCGTTTTGTCAACATTCAAAGTTAAATGAGAGTTTTTCAACCAAATGGAAATGTTTTTCATTTCCTCAGTTAACTTTTGGGCAACTTCCTTAACAGTTTTACCATGAGTATACACAACAGTGTCATCAGCATACATGATCATTTTAGCATTATTACATACAGATGGAAAATCATTAATATAAAGAGAAAATAGCAAGGGCCCTAATATAGAGCCCTGCGGCACACCTATAGTGCATGCTCGTAAGGGAGATGATACATTATTTACTGATACACACTGCTGCCTTGCACTGAGATAAGATTGAATCCAGTTAATTGTACTTGTGCTAATGGAGAAATGTGTTAATTTATCTATCAGCAGTTCATGGTTTACTGTATCGAAGGCTTTACGCAAGTCAAGAAAGACTGCCCCTACGACTCCTCCACTATCTAGACTGGATTTTATTTCTTCTATTAAATAGCAGCATGCAGTCTCCGTTGAGTATTGTTTTCTGAAACCAAACTGGAGAGGATGTAATGCAGAATTGTTATCAAGATGTTCCACAAAGGATGCCTAAAGGAAGGTTGGATTTCAGAAGGCAGGGCCTTGTAAAAAAAAATCCTTTTATGTGATTGGATAGACCACTTGTCCGTTATCTTGAATGAAGTCTGCTTTCAACCACTCACATTGAAGCACGCGGCTCCCATAGGTTTTCAAATCCCAGCAAGATTTTCCAACCCAAAATCTGCGAGAATACCCAAAGAAGAAAAAAACATGATGAAAAAACATGAACAAAAAGAATGATTTTTGGCTAAAAACGTAATGTAATCAACTTGGGCTATCATGATTCTGTTTATTGTCTTTCTGTTTATTTATTACCTACAAGTCTCTTGGAAAAAAATATGCGGGAACCACCAAACCTGGCAACCCTGCTGCATAGTGTGTAAACAGGAACACTGAACCAGTGCTTCAACCAAACTTTACAGGGACATTTGACTCTTAAAACACACATATATCAACATAGAACCATCAACATCTCGCCTCAAATTGCATTAAAAGTGACATCCGTGTCTTAATTCAATCGTATTTACTCTTTTAAAAAGATTTGCGGACTTTACATCCGCCATCTTGGATTCCTCTCGCTGCTGCATGGGAGAAGCTTGAGAAGGCAGTGCAAACCCCACGTAACACCGGCAATCCTGGTTGGTCGATTAAAAAATAATCTGGGGAAGGCGTTCGCTATGGGCTCGATACCACACCCATGTGGTTCAGCCAAACGCCTCTGGTGGAGCATGGCGGAACTACAAGGGTCTGGCAGAGCCAGGCTAACCTGTTGTGGCATCTGTCCTGATCCGTCCTGATGGGGACTTTGGACAAAGACTGTTGCTGCTTATTTCACTGCCTCAGATAATTTTAGCTTTGATCAATTAAAATGAATAATAATAATAATAATAATTTCATGTAGTTACTCATTTTGTGTTAATTATATATTTTGCATTTACAATTGTAGGGGTTTTTGAAGTCGATATCACACATAACTTAAGTTACTTATTTGATATCGGAGAATTGGGTCAAAAACAATCATCTAGTAAATACAATAATTGAAAATAGCTATATTTCAGGGCACCGGTGATAAATCACAACAAATAACGTGCGTATGACGTCACGTTATCTGTTAATTGGCTCATTTATTGATTCAGTAATCTCATGAGTCCGTATCTAATTAGCTATAAAAAACAATTCTCTTCAATAGAATCTGTAGGTATGAGTCCTTTTACAATCAGTGATCTAATTTCCGGAGTTAAATCAGTACAAATATTACTTTCAGACAAAGATGGTTTTGTAGATTTAATGAAGTATATACAATACAGAGTAGATATGAAATATACAAATTGCAAGATACATGGTTAAAATGCTATGGTCAAGGTGAGATGAGGCCAATGGGGTGATTACCATACCCCTACACAATGTTTTGTCAAAAAGTTAAAATGTGAATTGAAAACTAGAATACATATTTAGATGAAGCAGTGGACTTCTTTTGAATGAGATGTTGTGTTCTCTGCGGAGGCTGCAGTCTCTGAGCATTAACAGCACAGTCCATCGTAAGCAGTTTAAATTAATGGGAGACTTTACAGCAGCCATCAAGCTTTGTAGACAATCGTTAACACATCTTTAAACCAAGAGAAACTGGAATCTAAAGTGGACACAGAGATGATAAAGACACAGTCTAGTATGACATGTTTCATTATAAAACATGGAGCACTTCTCTTGAATAAAGTACATCATAAAAAGTTAGATCTTAATCCCACAGTGTGTTTGTGTAATGTATATACCTGTACATGTGGGACACACACAGGGCAAAAATACATTTCATCAAAGCGTGTATACAAATTATAACTGACACGACATAAAGAATAGATAAAAATGTGTGATTAATCAAAAATGTAATTGATGGACAGCACTTATATATACTGGGTTCTAAAACACTGCAGCTGAAACATTTTAAACAACTCATAAATGTAAATAAATCTGCATAAAGTCTAGTACAGTGTATGTAAAGTGTGAATGAATGGTTGAAAGAGCCGATGGCACAGATTAGCAGCATTGCATCTGTAAGTCAGCCCCAGGGCAGCTGTGGCTACAGTGTAGTTTCCCACATACAGAGTGAATGATTATTGCAATTCAAAAGATCTTTAACTGTTCAAAAAGTCAGACGTAGGAAGGCACAAACCTAGTCGTATACAAAAGTAAGAATATCTACCACCAGCTGAATCACTCAAGGGCAGATTCTTTTGAATGGAAGTAGGACAGATTAGAGTTGGATCTGATGCAGTTGAATCCGTGAGTGTGAAAGAGTGGAGTAGCTGTTCACATAAAGACGTCTATTCACATCAAAAGAAGGATAGAATTTCTTCATAATAAAGTTACAAGATAAAAGTTACGGTTAAAAGTGCACAAAACAGACAACAAAGTAAAAGACCAAAGTAAAACATACTCCTGAGTTAAGAGTTTTCAGTCTGACTGTTCAATGGACAAAGGATGGAACAGGCACAGTGCTGGGTCGATCATATTTGACTAATTGAACCAGGTCCATAACAAGTAAATCAAAACTAATTGTAATAATCATTTAAAGATATTCTCACTAATTAAATAACAGATTTCTTTGTTCTTACCTGGCCTAAGCCATCTGTAAACTACATCCAACCATTCAGTGAGCGCGTGAGGCCGGTGTTGTAGGTAGGAGTCGGCAACGTCAAGAGTTTGTGCCGAAATTAGCTGGTTGTAGATTTTCAATGACGGCGAATGTGATAGTAAAGTAATCCGTTCTGGTTCGGCTCCAAACATCATGAAATTGCAGCCGGAGCAAGAGGAATGTTTAGCAGATTTCATCACCGGCAAAGATGTTGTGGCTCTATACTCCCCACAGGCTCCGTTACTGGCAAAGGAGATGGATAAAGCTAGGCTAAATGCTAAAGCTATGCTAAATTCTAGGTCATTCCGGCGCATTGCAGACGTCATGGCAAACTCAGATCCAATCGTTTCAATCTGCAAAAGGAGTGAACCCCTCCCACCTGTTAACAGAGCTCAATGGAGCAAATCCAGACATTAGTACAATGGTGTGGTAAGACCAGGCTACTACTGTATATACACAGGCGTCCTGAGAAGATACTTTACATGTGCTTAAAAAGTACCCAATGTGTATCAAGTCATCTCTATGAGTAAGTAAGTAAGTATGTAATCTTTATTTATATACCGCCTTTCACAGACCAGAGTCACAAAGCGGTTTACAATTGTTATTATTTTTGGGCACTTGTCCTCTCACTCCACACAGAGATGGGAGCGGGGTGAGGATGAGGATGGGGATGTTCTCAAGCTGCACCACTTGACCATTTTTGTTAAATCTAAAAAATAAATTAATCCCATATTCATTCAGTAATTTTAAAATTAACTAACCAATTAAGCTAGAAAATAATGGATTACCTAATCGCTTATCTTTATTTTCTTGTTTTGTTCAGCACTTGGGGTTGTGTGTGAATATGCGTATAATCTTAGGCTTTCTATTTTGTCTGGTGAAGCACTTGGTCTTCCTCTGTGTAATGTGCTACACCAATAAACTTGCCTTGTCTTATCACAAATCTAGCTGATGCACACTGGGACTTGCTTGCACGGTTACTCCAATGTGGTTTTACTGCAAATGGCAAAAAAACCCGTGATCTTTATGGAAGTGTAGCAAAGACATAGCCAACCAAGTGGAAGAAGGTACTGTGGTCAGATAAAACCAAAATGTATAAAATAAGATAAGATGAACTTTATTGATCTCACAATGAAGAAATGTACAGAGTAACTAGTATTTAAAAGTATATAAAGTACAGAATTCTCCCGTCGCTCGACCCATCCGAACGCCACATGAGACTAACATGGCACAAACATACATACAGTCGACCTTCACACCCGCCCTCGTAATCGCCTCAATTAGCAATCCCCGCTCCCCCAACCCCCCAGGACTGTGGTAAATACGTTCGACTTCTTCCATCAAAACCTTTGCCTGGCTCCAGCCTCGGTCTTGCCCGTGACCTGCCAAGAAATCCCTCCCAGCGCCGTGGTCAAACGGGCGCTCAGCTGGAGAGAGTAAGTGCACATCCAACAGCCTTGTCAAGTTCTATTCCATACTCCCTGTTCTGGCTTCTCTTCGTTTAAAGACCACCATGCCAGTAGATGTCTAATGCAATGCCTCATTATCAGCCCCCCACACACACACCCACACACACGCACACCCCCACCTCCATCACAGCCGTCAGTGTATTCATCACACAGCAGGGCCTCTCCCCCATCAGCTGCGAACTCCACCAGAGAGTCGCGGATCAAACCAAACTTCCCTTTTAAATTGGCCTGACATTGAAGGGTGTTTTTTACGAGGCTCTTTGTTTAAACAATATAAAACATTCATACGTTTCTGTGCGAAAGCGGAAATGGATCAAATAGAAGCTGACGGATTTGTGTCAAAACAAGAGGGGGTGTGGACTCGGAGCATACCCCTGACACTGGCAGCGTGCACATCCACACATGGACGCTGTAATAAACGTCATTCTTTAAACAAAAGTATTGATAATAGTTTTATTTTGGAAACGCAGAGGGGTTGGTTCTGCTGCAGTGGTGTTTTTGCAGCACTGTGGAGAGAGAGCACAAACGGCCTCATAAATTTGTGTTGGAAATATTGTATAATTATCCGATGGTTTTGAATATTTAACAACAGCACTAAGTATTTATAATATTGTATTTGTTATATATTTTTGGGCGCTCAAATACGCTTCACAGTATTCATCAACTGCACTCAAGGTAGTGATAAACTAACAGTGTAAGAAGAGGCGATGAGTATGTGCCATCCCCTCCGAGCACCACCATCATTCAAGCACACACCAGACTCAAAGTGTGGGTTGAATTGTGGGTCCTTGCCTAAGGACACAACAACAGTTTGGTACTTCAATCTAGAAGAGAAAGATTGCATTAGAATAATATTTATTTCATGTTTGCCTGAGTGTATTCTAGCTCCATGATTAGACATTAGACCTAGGAGACGCATGATGAGATACTAAAATATTAAATGTATTTGGACGTGAAATGTTCTTTAAGATTTGAAGATTAGACCCCGGCAGAAATATTGCATGACTTTTGCAGGAGGGAGTTTGATAGAGATTATGAGCATGTGAACCTTTGGGCCTAAACGCTGGTGGTGAAGGAAGCTGAGCCGATAACATGGCAATCCCCCACTAAAGAGGTGGTGAAGGGGAGGAGGTGGGTTGCTGCACAAACAACCACATGATGCGATGAAATTCCGCTTAAGCTGCATTTTTATAAACGCTCCACTGTGGCACCTGATGGTCCCAGAGGCCTCCCGTCACAGTACTAACCAGGCCCTATCCTGCTTAGCATTAGAGGTTTGACCAGATCTAGCTTTGCCATGTTGGATTTACTGGATAAAGCAACACAACAGTATATTTACTTTCATTGATCGACAACAAAATTCCAGAGTTATGTGGAAACGGTACAGAACTGTATGAATTATCAAACGCTTGCTTAGAGTGAGGTTTCCGCTGAATAATGTAATATATTTCCAAAAATAAGGCCAAGTCGTTTGCTCTGACACAAGTTCCATGAAACCACGTTGATAATTCAAAATGTAAATCCTATTTTAGTTTATGATAGAGACATTTATCATCTCATCCTTTGGCAGATAATACAATGTATATATATAAGTTAATATATGACTTCACTTCTCTCCTTATTTGTGGAAAATTAATGACTGTGATCCTTTTAGCCCTCATTTTTGTGTATTTTTTCAATAAATACCGCTGTATGTTTGTGTCAGTTTGGCGTCAAAGCATCTCCTCTGGTGACTGTGACTGTGACTGTAAATGTGAGCAAATCTAAGGTTAGAAATACACAGCTCACTAGGACTGTACCTCAGACTTATGAAACATTGCGCTTCGTGTTTTGATCTGGCGCCCACCTGATGTAAGCCCACAGGCCTCGTCTTTATGGACACTGTCACTCGCAATAATGTTGGATTTTGCATTGCTTGTACAGCATCATAATGTGTAATCTTATTGCAGCCGCCTGTGGTGTGAATAAAAATAAAATATACTTTCTAGGTATTTGATTATGAAATAAGCAGAAAGGTTCTCACACTTTTTGGACGCAGAAATAGTTGGCTTGCATTGGTTGGTCAAAAGAGACAAAAACAGACCAAAAGCCACAGACATCTGGGGAATGGCCCACAAAGATGACCTCCAAAATGATCATACTGATGTAATATTGCTTGAGTCCATTGGTTTTTATCTTAATTTAAATACTTTCTGACCGTGTAAAAAAGATGCAGTCATGATTATTTTCTAGACACATTTTTTTTAAATACAGTACTGTGAAAAAAGTCCCAAACCTTTAGAGTAGTCAAGTAATTATGTGTTTTCAAATAGTAATTGGAATTGCCAGATGCTATAGTCTACAAAAATGTAATACAAAATATTTTGGAGCAGACCGATAAATAAACCAAATGGATGCGTTACCCTCCTTCACACTCTTCCTTTTCTCGCGGGTGCACTGAGTTATCGTATATATTTCCCTCCCCCCCCCCCCCCCCCACCCCCCCCCCCCCCCCCCCCCCCCTCCCCCCCCCCCCCCCCCCCCCCCCCCCCCCCCCCCCCCCCCCCCTCCCCACCCCCCCCCCCCCTCCCCCCCCCCCCCCCCCCCCACCCCCCCCCCCCCCCCCCCCCCCCCCCCCCACCCCTCCCCCCCCCCCCCCCCCCCCCCCCCCCCCCCCCCTCCCCTCCCCCCCCCCCCCCCCCCCCCCACCCCCCCCCCACCCACCACCCCCCCCCCCCCCCCCCCCGCCCCCCCCCCCCCCCCCAACCCCCGCAACTCACTTTAATGGCCAACACTTTTCACTTTATGGATCCTCACTTTAATGGCCAACACTTTTCACTTTATGGATCCTCAAAACTTTAATGGCCAACACTTTTCACTTTATGGATCCTATTCACTTTAATGGCCAACACTTTTCACTTTATGGATCCTATTCACTTATTATGGCCTTTTCACTTATTTGAACACAATTTAGAGAGTTCGACAGACCTCAAAAAATTTAGCTAGTATCCAATTATGCAGACTTTACATTTAAAAAGGTGTCTGCTTACCTTATTCTTGTCAAAGAGGTGCGCACGGGCTGTCCAAGAGGTCTGCCAACTCTTTTCCGCGTCGGAATCTTCAATTTAAAAAACAAAAGTGACAGAAGCGACAAGAAGCATCCAGGAACAGCTCTTCCAGCCTGCTGGAATCTCCGCTCCCAGACACAGCATGCCGATCTCTCACGCCGAGGAAAAGAAACAGAGCAAACTCCCCCAAAACAATCCAGAGAATGGCACAAACCGAGCCGCGCATTCTCCACCAAATCTGTTAGGATTTAGCAGACAGAGACGGATCGTGGTGTGCCAAACTCTGGAAGTTTATTTAAGTTTCTCTCAAGTTCCACTGTTTTACTCTGTTTCTTTCCCTCAGACAGAATAAAGGCAGTACACAGTTTATATAGTCATTGTCACGTCACACATCGAAAGACATACGTGTCACAAAGAGACAGTCAAATCATAGTCATAACATGGAGTCCTTGTAGAGTCCTTGTACAGTCCTGCACGTAGGCCATATTGCTATCTAATACTAATAAATTACAGTAACGTACCACTGAACCACTGTATGTGGACTGAATCAATGCTACACTAAAGTTGTAGCTAAATATTAAAACACATGTTTCTTATTTACTTTACTGCTCTGCCCTGATTCCATTCATTTCCAGATGCAAGCTACTGTTTATGCAAAAAAAAAAACTGCTAATTCCGATACACAATGTTTTATGTATTTACTTTTCCGCATTGGTAACTCAAGTGGTTATTCTCCCAGCAGCCTCCTCACAGTCCAGCTCCTTATGCATTGATGTATTCATTATTTTTACTAACAGACCCACACAAACACATGCACACAATAAAGAAAGAAACAAGCAACTGCTGTAATAACAAGAAATAGTAGATTAGATTTTTCTGCACTTTTAGTTTGAGCCCAAAGAGATATTTATTCATTTAAAATCAAGACATAAATTACCTGACAAAAAGTCGGTTGTAGTGCTCTTTCTGTCTCCAAAAAATAGTTTGAATTTGCTTGTGGTCCTGCCTACATAAAAGCTTGTGTTCATGTTCCAGCCTGAATAGAGGTGTTGCATGTGGCTTCACAACGATGGAAAATGTGTCTTTTTGAAATGGTTTTTGAAAGTGAGTTGTCCTCAGCGGCTGCAGTCGGCACATTAATTAATCCTGTGAGAGTTTTGGTGCTGGACGACGGCCGAGGACCATACTACTTTAACATATTCTTGATTAGTTACGACAGACTCTCATTGTGAGTGGAGAAACATAACGCATTATACAATTGTCATTCAAGTTTGTTTTTTTGAGCTGTACAATACAAACATTTCTCACATTAGTTATGTTAGAGTAAGATGGAGAGAACTACTTTTATGCTGAACCCTTCACCGTGAAGTTCTTTAAATCACTTTTAATTGTTTATAGATTGTTCTGCCCTCGATAAATTGGATCTAGGCAGGCAGATAACCAGAACAATGACTACACTGGTGTCTCCTTTTCCAGGCTTTATTAATTGTCAGAGTGGTAAAACTGCAACAAATAAAAGAAAAACAGCCTCAAGTTGTGCATTCAAACAACACAATACAACATACAACACTGTCAAGGTGCCGCCGAACAAATACAATGCCAACGCTAATGCTAACGGCGGCACCATAGACTTTAAAATTTAAAACAGTGCTCTACTGGAGCTATCCAAAATGGCCGCGAGCGGTCCCGCCCCCAAAAGAAAATTGTGAAAAAACGCATCTGCGCATGCGTCAGCCGGCGCATGTAGACTAGAGTGGTCCAAAAAAAATCACCCCCCTCAGCATTGACACACATGTGGAACGGAGCTTTGGGCCAAGAGCCGACTTTTGGACCATCCTGTAAAGACGTTTTCGAGGGGTCTGCCAATGCTATATGTTAGCATTGGCTAATTCTTATTCCGGGTCCACCCCCATCGGCCCGGGGTGGTATTGCAAGCATGTCAGCACACGTCATTTTGACCACTATTGAGCCGGGACCCGCCAGACATTAGCGGCGCTAGCATAAAGCGCTAGCATTTGGCGCTAATTAAACACAACCCTGGAATAAACAAACTCGGGAAAATATAACATGCAAACCTACTCAAGTGCTATCACGCAAACAAAACAAACTTAAAGGCTGTGCTGGCTCTAACACCTCAATGTGGTCTACAACTGGAGCTGAACCGTGTTTGAGAGATGGAATAAGCGTTCACCGTTTTGCTATTTCCGGTTTGTTTTGGCGAACTCCCAAGTTCGCCAAAACAAAACTATTTACATACAAAAATAAATCATTTTGCTCATAAGAAGCCAGAACACAGATCCTGAAAAGACTATATTTTTTGTTCCATACGCGCTGACTGGAGACGCTGCTCCCTCCTCTCCAAGACCGTTCCATACAGCTCTGACTGCAGACTCTGCTCCCTCTTCTCCACGACAGTTCCATACATCTCTGACTGCAGACTCTGCTCCCTCTTCTCCACGACAGTTCCATAAAGCTCTGACTGCAGACTCTGCTCCCTCTTCTCCACGACAGTTCCATATAGCTTTGACTGCAGACGCTGCTCCCTCATCACCACGACAGCTCCATATAGCTCTGACTGCAGACTCTGCTCCCGCTTCTCCAAGACCGTTCCATATAGCTTTGACTGCAGACGCTGCTCCCTCATCACCACAACAGTTCCATACATCTCTGACTGCAGACGCTGCTCCCTCTTCTCCAAGACCGTTCCATATAGCTCTGACTGCAGATGCTGCTCCCTCTTCTCCACGACAGTTCCATACAGCTCTGACTGCAGACGCTGCTCCCTCTTCACCACGACAGTTCCATACAGCTCTGACTGCAGACGCTGCTCCCTCTTCACCACGACAGTTCCATACAGCTCTGACTGCAGACGCTGCTCCCTCTTCACCACGATAGTTCAATACAGCTCTGACTGCAGACGCTGCTCCCTCTTCACCACGACAGTCTGACACAGTGACTGCATCACATCGCTCCTTCACTCACTCCTGAGAAAAACTCCAGTTGAAAAAGGACCCCTGAGCCTCGATGCCTTGATGTGTATGTGTGTTCATCAAACTGAAAAGTCCCCACAGTGGGACAAAAACAGGACATTCTTCTTCTAACCCACCTGTTGTTGCATTTGTCCTGATGGAGACTTTGGACAAAGACTGTTGCTGCGTATTTCACTGCCTCAGATCATTTTAGCTTTGTTCAATTAAAATGAATAATAATAATAATAATAATTTCATGTAGTTACTCCTTTTGTGTTAATTATATATTTTGCATTTACAATTGTAGGGGTTTTTGAAGTCGATATCGCACATAACTTAAGTTACTTATTTGATGTGGGAGAATTGGGTCAAAAACAATCATATAGTGAATACAATAATTGAAAATAGCTATATTTCAAGGCACCGGTGATAAATCACAACAAATAACGTACATATGACGTCACGTTATCTGTTAATTGGCTCATTTATTGATTCAGTAATCTCATGAGTCCTTATCTAATTAGCTATAAAAAACAATTCTCTTCAATAGAATCTGTAGGTATGAGTCCTTTTACAAATCAGTGATCTAATTTCTGGAGTTAAATCAGTACAAATATTACTTTCAGACAAAGATGGTTTTGTAGATTTAATGAAGTATATACAATACAGAGTAGATATGAAAAATACAAATTGTAACATACATGGTTAAAATGCTATGGCTAAGGTGAGATGAGGCCAATGGGGTGATTACCATACCCCTACACAATGTTTTGTCAAAAAGTGAAAATGTGAATAGAAAACTAGAATACATATTTAGATGAAGCAGTGGACTTCTTTTGAATGAAATGTTGTGTTCTCTGCGGAGGCTGCAGTCTCTGAGCATTAACAGCACAGTTCATCGTAAGCAGTTTAAATTAATGGGAGACTTTACAGCAGCCATCAAGCTTTGTAGACAATCGTTAACACATCTTTAAACCAAGAGAAACTGGAATCTAAAGTGGACACAGAGATGATAAAGACACAGTCTAGTATGACATGTTTCATTATAAAACATGGAGCACTTCTCTTGAATAAAGTAGATCATAAAAAGTTAGATCTTAATCCCACAGTGTGTTTGTGTAATGCATATACCTGTACATGTGGGATTTATGCAAACACACACAGGGCAAAAATACATTTCATTATTATAAAACAGGAAAAGGAATACGTGTATACAAATTATAACTGACACGACATAAAGAATAGATAAAAATGTGTGATTAATCAAAAATGTAATTGATGGACAGCACTGATATATACTGGGTTCTAAAACACTGCAGCTGAAACATTTTAAACAACTCATAAATGTAAATAAATCTGCATAAAGTCTGTAAAGTGTGTATGTATGTAAAGTGTGAATGAATGGTTGAAAGAGCCGATGGCACAGATTAGCAGCATTGCATCTGTAAGTCAGCCTCAGGGCAGCTGTGGCTACAGTGTAGTTTCCCACATACAGAGTGAATGATTATTGCAATTCAAAAGATCTTTAACTGTTCAAAAAGTCAGACGTAGGAAGGCACAAACCTAGTCGTATACAAAAGTAAGAATATCTACCACCAGCTGAATCACTCAAGGGCAGATTCTTTTGAATGGAAGTAGGACAGATTAGAGTTGGATCTGATGCAGTTGAATCCGTGAGTGTGAAAGAGTGGAGTAGCTGTTCACATAAAGACGTCTATTCACATCAAAAGAAGTATAGAATTTCTTCATAATAAAGTTACAAGATAAAAGTTACGGTTAAAAATGCACAAAACAGACAACAAAGTAAAAGACCAAAGTAAAACATACTCCTGAGTTAAGAGTTTTCAGTCTGACTGTTCAATGGACAAAGGATGGAACAGGCACAGTGCTGGGTCGATCATATTTGACTAATTGAACCAGGTCCATAACAAGTAAATCAAAACTAATTGTAATAATCATTTAAAGATATTCTAACTAATTAAATAACAGATTTCTTTGTTCTTACCTGGTCTAAGCCATCTGTAAACTACATCCAACCATTCAGTGAGCGCGGGAGGCCGGTGTTGTAGGTAGGAGTCGGCAACGTCAAGAGTTTGTGCCGAAATTTGCTGGTTGTAGATTTTCAATGGCGGCGAATGTGATAGTAAAGTAATCCGTTCTGGTTCGGCTCCAAACATCATGAAATTGCAGCCGGAGCAAGAGGAATGTTTAGCAGATTTCATCACCGGCAAAGATGTTGTGGCTCTATACTCCCCACAGGCTCCGTTACTGGCAAAGGAGATGGATAAAGCTAGGCTAAATGCTAAAGCTATGCTAAATGCTAAACTCTAGGTCATTCCGGCGCATTGCAGACAACACGGCAAACTCAGATCCAATCGTTTCAATCTGCAAAAGGAGTGAACCCCTCCCACCTGTTAACAGAGCTCAATGGAACAAATCCAGACATTAGTACAATGGTGTGGTAAGACCAGGCTACCATATACACAGGCGTCCTGAGAAGATACTTTACATGTGCTTAAAAAGTACCCAATGTGTATCAAGTCATCTCTATGAGGATGTTCTCAAGCTGCACCAATTGACCATTTTTGTTAAATCTAAAAAATAAATTAATCCCATATTCATTCAGTAATTTTAAAATTAACTAACCAACTAAGCTAGAAAATAATGGATTACCTAATCGCTTATCTTTATTTTCTTGTTTTGTAAGTAAGTAAGTAAGTTTTTATTTATATACCGCCTTTTCACTGCAAATCTGAGTCTCAAAGCGGTTTACAATTGTTCATTTTTGGGCATTTGTCTCTCACTCCTCACAGAGATGGGAGGGGCCAGTACAGGAGGCGCATGCTAGAACTATTGGACATATTTTTAGTGGTAGGGGAAACCGGAGTACCCGGAGGAAACCTACGCAGACACGGGGAGAACATGCAAACTCCACTCAGAAAGGCCCTGGTCCGACCGGGATTCGAACCCAAGACCTTCTTGCTGAGAGGCGAGAGTGCTATCCACTCAGCCACCGTGCCGCCCGTTCAGCACTTGGGGTTGTGTGTGAATATGCGTATGATCTTAAGGCTTCTTATTTTGTCTGGTGAAGCTCTTGGTCTTCCTCTGTGTAATGTGCTACACAGATAAACTTGCCTTGTCTTATCACAAATCTAGCTGATGCACACTGGGGCACGCTTGCACGGTTACTCCAATGTGGTTTTACTGCAAATGGCAAAAAAACGCAATCTTTATGGAAGTGTAGCAAAGACATAGCCAACCAAGTGGAAGAAGGTACTGTGATCAGAAAAAACAAAATGTATAAAGTAAGATAAGATGAACTTTATTGATCTCACAATGAAGAAATGTACAGAGTAACTAGTATTTAAAAGTATATAAAGTACAGAATTCTCCCGTCGCTCGACCCATCCGAACGCCACATGAGACAAACATGGCACAAACATACATACAGTCGACCTTCACACCCGCCCTCGTAATCGCCTCAATTAGCAATCCCCGCTCCCCCAACCCCCCAGGACTGTGGTAAATACGTTCGACTTCTTCCATCAAAACCTTTGCCTGGCTCCAGCCTCGGTCTTGCCCGTGACCTGCCAAGAAATCCCTCCCAGCGCCGTGGTCAAACGGGCGCTCAGCTGGAGAGAGTAAGTGCACATCCAACAGCCTTGTCAAGTTCTATTCCATACTCCCTGTTCTGGCTTCTCTTCGTTTAAAGACCACCATGCCAGTAGATGTCTAATGCAATGCCTCATTATCAGCCCCCCACACACACACCCACACACACGCACACCCCCACCTCCATCACAGCCGTCAGTGTATTCATCACACAGCAGGGCCTCTCCCCCATCAGCTGCGAACTCCACCAGAGAGTCGCGGATCAAACCAAACTTCCCTTTTAAATTGGCCTGACATTGAAGGGTGTTTTTTACGAGGCTCTTTGTTTAAACAATATAAAACATTCATACGTTTCTGTGCGAAAGCGGAAATGGATCAAATAGAAGCTGACGGATTTGTGTCAAAACAAGAGGGGGTGTGGACTCGGAGCTTTCCCCTGACACTGGCAGCGTGCACATCCACACATGGACGCTGTAATAAACGTCATTCTTTAAACAAAAGTATTGATAATAGTTTTATTTTGGAAACGCAGAGGGGTTGGTTCTGCTGCAGTGGTGTTTTTGCAGCACTGTGGAGAGAGAGCACAAACGGCCTCATAAATTTGTGTTGGAAATATTGTATAATTATCCGATGGTTTTGAATATTTAACAACAGCACTAAGTATTTATAATATTGTATTTGTTATATATTTTTGGGCGCTCAAATACGCTTCACAGTATTCATCAACTGCACTCAAGGTAGTGATAAACTAACAGTGTAAGAAGAGGCGATGAGTATGTGCCATCCCCTCCGAGCACCACCATCATTCAAGCACACACCAGACTCAAAGTGTGGGTTGAATTGTGGGTCTTGCCTAAGGACACAACAACAGTTTGGTACTTCAATCTAGAAGAGAAAGATTGCATTAGAATAATATTTATTTCATGTTTGCCTGAGTGTATTCTAGCTCCATGATTAGACATTAGACCTAGGAGACGCATGATGAGATACTAAAATATTAAATGTATTTGGACGTGAAATGTTCTTTAAGATTTGAAGATTAGACCCCGGCAGAAATATTGCATGACTTTTGCAGGAGGGAGTTTGATAGAGATTATGAGCATGTGAACCTTTGGGCCTAAACGCTGGTGGTGAAGGAAGCTGAGCCGATAACATGGCAATCCCCCACTAAAGAGGTGGTGAAGGGGAGGAGGTGGGTTACTGCACAAACAACCACATGATGCGATGAAATTCCGCTTAAGCTGCATTTTTATAAACGCTCCACTGTGGCACCTGATGGTCCCAGAGGCCTCCCGTCACAGTACTAACCAGGCCCTATCCTGCTTAGCATTAGAGGTCTGACCAGATCTAGCTTTGTCATTTTGGATTTACTGGATAAAGCAACACAACAGTATATTTACTTTCATTGATCGACAACAAAATTCCAGAGTTATGTGGAAACGGTACAGAACTGTATGAATTATCAAACGCTTGCTTAGAGTGAGGTTTCCGCGGAATAATTTAATATATTTCCATAAATAAGGCCAAGTCGTTTGCTACTATGACACAAGTTCCATGAAACACACGTTGATAATTCAAATGTAAATCCTATTTTAGTTATGTATAGAGACATTTATCATCTCATCCTTTGGCAGAAATACAATGGGTAAAATAAGTTAAGTATATGAGCTTCACTTCTCTCCTTTATTTGTGGAAAATTAATGACTGTGATCCTTTTAGCCGCTCATTTTGTGTATTTTTTCAAATAAATAACGCTGGTATGATTTGTGTCAGTTTGCGTCAAAGCATCTGCCTCTGTGACTGTGACTGTGAATGTAAATGTGAGAAATCAAAGGTTAGAAATACACAGCTCACGAGGGACTGTCTCCAGACTTGGATGAAACATTGCGCTTCGTGTTTTGGATCTGGCGCCCACATGATGTAAGCCCACAGTCATCCTCTTTATGGACACTGTCACTCGCAATAATGTTGGAATTTTGCATTGGCTGTAAAAGAACATAATGTGAATCTTATGCAGCCGCCTGTGTGTGAAAAAAATAAAAAATACTTCTAGCATTTTGATTATGAATAAGCAGAAAGGCTTCTCACACTTTTGGACGCAGAAATAGTGTGGTCTTGGATTTTGGTTGGTCAAAAAGAGACAAAAACAGACCAAAAGCCACAGACATCAGGGGAAGTGGCCCACAAAGATGACATCCAAAAATGATCAATAATGAGGTAATAATTGCTTGAGTCCAGTGGTTTTTATCTTAATTTAAATACATTCTGACCGTGTAAAAGATGCAGTCAGTGATTATTTCTAGACACATTTTTTTTAAATACAGTACTGTTGAAAAAAGTCCCTAAACCCTTAGAGTAGTCAAGTAATTATGTGTTTTCAAATAGTAATGGAATTGACCAGATGCCTATAGTCTACAAAAATGTATACAAAATATTTTGGAGCAGACCGATAAAATAAAACCAATGGGATGCGTTTACCCTCCTTCACACTCTTCCTGTTTCTCGCGAGTGCACCTGAGTTATCGGATTATTTTCTAAAACCTTAAAGAGCTGAACAGAAAATGCTAATTCCACGTTTGCCGCCCACTCTCCCTGTTGTGACAAAGAAAGGAAAATGCTGGATGTTTGGTTTGGTGGAGAGGCGAGGCAGTGGCTTTGAGTTGGTGCTACGGCTAAGCTAACAACATTGCTAACTGCATCTTTAAAACAGGATTTGCCAATGGGACAAAGCCATTTAGTCTTAATTCAAGAACTTTTACTTTGTATTCTCATTCCAAAGGGAGATTTTTTTTTTAATTTTTAAAACAAGTTCATTTTTCTTGTCCCATTGGCAAATCTTGTTTTCAGGCAAAGTCAAAATGTGCTCAAATTAAGATACAGTTTGTCAATTTTGAGCAGTTTTTGACTTATTTTTCATCACTTTTTGGCAGTGTGACAATGTTCAAGTCCAGGGTGTTTAGCTGTGCGTACAACTGAGGGATTTTATCTTCACTCTTTTTAATGTATTGTGATTATCTATGATTTTAATTACTTGTTTCTATCTCGTTTTGTTCAGCACTTTGAGTAGCCTTGGGTACAGTATGTACTGTGCTATACAAATAAACTTGCCTAAAAAAACTTTTAAAAAACAACAATTGTAAAGTGCTTTGTGACTCTGGTCTCAGAAAGGCGCTATATAAATAAAGATTAATTACTTACTTAAGATAACCCTAACCCTAATATACTATTTACAGTACATCTTGACACATGCAACATTTTATTGTATGTGACTGTTACGACCCGAGAACAAAACATATTTGAGGACACAGAGACAGGTTCAGAGTTCAAAATTCAAAAGTTTAAAAGTGAAATCTTGATTTTAAGGAATAAATGCAAAGGATAACCCCCATGTCCAGAACACAAAAACCCAAAGGACTCAAATCAAAGGTGGACCTGGTGGGGCACGCCCTCTCAGGTAGGACACACCCTCTCTCCCTGGGCAGGGAATGACTCCCAGCTTCAGAGGACCACCGGGGCCACACCAAGCCCCGATGGTCCAAGATGGCGCCCTATTCAAATGAATGGCTTGTGCTCAGTAGCGCATGGGACTGCACGGAGACCGGGAGATTAGCAGAACTCGCCTATATTTGGGCATCATCTGGTCCTCCCGGTTCTGCGCAATGGATTATCTCCCATGATGCTTTGCGCTATCTTCCATGATGCATCGCGGCAAACGTGCGTGTGTGGCTTTCACGCACGCACACAGAGGAGCTCGGCCGCGCTCTGACCAATCAGAGCTGCGAAATGAGTGGAGCCAGAGCGGGAAGGAAAGGAGCAGAGTTTGTGGCAGTAAAGTGTGGATTTAAAGAAAACCGAAGGATTTAAGAAGAAAAAAAGTTCAGGATGACAACGGACACTAAAATCCCCACAAAATCTGATCTTTATGAAAGCTGTAGGTTCTCTGTCAGCTGAGGTTGAGCTGTTTTATTTCACATTGATTTCTATGAGAGTTTTTTCTGGGTAGCCCTCGTGAATTTAGTTTGCAGTACCACGGGCGCCCCCTCCGCCCATGGGTGGGACAGCTGTAAGCTGGTAATACCCTATCCAGTTATTATTATAGATCCATGGGCCAAACACACCCGGCCTACAGTGAAGCTCCCCCCAGCTGTGCGTTGAAAGCACCTCCGTAGCCATCAGCGTCACTACCTGCGGTAGCAGTTCAGACACCTAAACACACACGAGCCAAGCACCCGGAAGCACAGATGGCAGGCGGAACAAACATCAACAAGTGGTGGGGTGTTATAGTGTAGCGCCTGGCGCCCCCAGCTGGTGGGAGGATGAACTGTCCACACTACTACAATATTGTTCAATGCTGTGTGTTAGATTTTGCCAAAGGAGAAATAGACATCGAATCATATCCAGGTCCAGAGAGATGTCTGAGTGTGCGATGCTCAGGTCGTGATAATAAGTCTTTTGAAACAAATACAATAGGGGAAGCTGAATGGAGGTTTTTAATTATATTTGATTAACTAAGTAATTGCATCAGGCACACTGGTAATGAACTCTCATTACTTGTGGAGGTCTGGAAGTAGAAATCCGTTGTGGGTTCAGCAGGTCAGAGGTGACTCTCCGCTGGGAAATTTGCTCAACACATTACAGTGTTGTTGTGTGACACTATGAGGAAGAAGTGATGAAGGATGTGTTATTATTTTTTATTTCAGATTGTCTTGTGTAATTGTGGATTATTTCAGATATTTAGACCTGTGCCTGTGCTTTTTATTTCTGGTTTATTTGTGTTAACGTTCTATTTTTCATTTAAATGTGAAAAAAATCAAGATAACGTTGCAGAACCGGAGAATGACAATGAAAAAATAAGGAAGATAATAATAACACAGTACAAAAAAGTATGCACTGACCCTTGCACAAACACTTAAGTTTTGTATTCTGGGCTGTATATTTTTCAGCAGTACATGTACACAACATAAGTGCATTTTAATATGCTGTGGAATTTCTGCACAGGCCGAGAACACAAACAATTTAAACATCCATAAGAGCTGTAATACAATCAAAGTGTGAGTTTATTCATTAATAACTACCTACTACTTATAACTATTTGATGTTAATTCCGATTGTTTTACTATAAGAATTCTATAACAAGTACTATGTCCCTGCATGTACCTCTCCTTTCATACAGGTAAGGAGTGATGTTCTCTGTATGTCAATCTTTTCATTTCCTTTCTGCTGTCGGTATCTGGAGCCTGCTGCCCTCTTCCCTGCTCGACCGGCCGCTTCCATCTCTCGCCACTTGGAGTCTTTGTGCAGTTTGAGCAGCGTCAGACGGGAGATTAGTCATTCAATCAGAGTGGAGAGGAGTCATTCTGCAGATAAGGAGCTCTTCTTCCGTGCTGCTCCATATGTTCCCTGAGATTGGAGCCTCGGTTATACCCAAAAAGGACTTTAGCATTTCTCTCTCTCTTTTATTTATTTAATTTGTCTATTTGACTTTATTTTTATTTAACACTAGGACTCCCAGGACTTTGAAACTGCTAGAATTCCCAGAGCCATAGTCGTGTGACTGCTCTCATTCAAAACCGATGGAAATCCAAGAAATTTCACCCAAAAAAGTAGAATTATCTACCAGTTGTGTCTATTTTGTATTTATTTTTTTATCCTAACTTCTTCTGTGCAGTGTTAATTCTGTTCAAATAAATAAATAAATAAATACATAATTAAATAAATATATAAATAAATACAAAAAATAATAACAATAAATACATACATAATTAAATAAATAAACTCTAAGACTGAGTTAAGACCGGTGAATATAAGGTGAAATACAGTAGAAAGAAGTTTGTGGAAAGGCTACTAATTGCTAAGCTAACTGCTGGCTAGTAAACAGTGTGTTGCTATGGTAACTGCTGGAGAAGGCAAGGCGAGGCGAGTTTATTCCTACAGCACAATTCATACACAAGGTAACTCCAAGTGCAGAACAAAACAAGATAAAGACACTCGCATACATAATCACAGAATATTTAAAAGAAGGAAAGAATAAAACATATCAGTAAACAGTGTGTTGCTATGGTAACCAACTGTTCATGTTTCTAAGAAATCAAAGATAAATTCATAAAAATAATATACGTTTGAAAGTAATGTTTATGAAGACCAAACATGTACTTATGCTGAGTAGTGTGCACTTCCAAAACGAAAAGCCGTTAAATTGACTGCTCTGGCTGTGAATAGTTATGTAAATGATCTAAAATGATGAAATGGTACGTCTGTGGAAGAGGCTGCAGCAGACACACGTTCACACCCAGACAGAAGCCGGGTCCCACCGGACTGAGGACCTTTCGAGCCAAATCCACTTAAAAACCCTGAGTCTCATCACTTTATAATTAGAAGAAGTGGACGAAGCGAGGATTAACGTCACTGATAGTTGTTGCCCTTATGGGGAAGAAGCCAATTACACCTATAGCTCAAAGACTTACTACAAGCAGGAATCTGGAGCCAAATAATGTGGTGTCAACCTAGCAACCAAGGGAGGCTCCTGAGTGGTCAATTAAGAGGGGTTAAAAATGGAGTAAGCGATTTTGTTAGCTTAGCCGTAGCACCAACTGCAAACCACTCCCCCCCCCTCCCCTCACCTCTCCAACAAACCAAACATCCAGCATTTTATTTTCTTTGTCACAACAGGGAGAGTGGGCGGCAAATGTGAAATTGGCATTTTCTGTTCAGCCCTTTAAGGTTATAGAAAATAATCCAATAACTCTATTGCACTCCCGAGAAACAGGAAGAGGGTGAAGGAGGGTAACCGCATCCCATTGGTTGGTTGGGGATGAACGAATCCCATTGGTTTATTTTTATCGGCCCGCTAAAATATATTTAAATATTTTTTGGAGACTATAAGAATCTGGCCAATTCCATTACTATTTGAAAACACATGATAACGTGACTACTTTTAGGGTTTAGGGACGTTTTCCCACAATATTTAAAAAACAATGTCTGGAAAAAAATCACTGACTTCATCTTTAAACTGTATCTGTATTACCAAAATAATAAGAAGAACAAAAGTTAGAACTCAAATGCAGGACTGGCAAAAAAATATGTCAAATGTACTAAACAAAGCTCAAAAATAGCAAAATCAAACCACAGGTAAATAATAGAAAAGGAAGTCCAACTAAAAAGGAGAACAGATAATACAAAGTCAAACAAACGGTTGATGACTGTGGTGGACCAAGGATTTTTATGCAAATAATGGGGATATCAGACACAAACAGTTACAGAACGAGAGTTTAATCAAGGAAAGTTTATTCATCCATGAGCACTTCCCTACATCAAGCTTACGGGTTAGCATTGTCCTTTTATATAGCAGCACGGTGGCTGAGTGGATAGCTCTCTCGCTTCTCAGCAAGAAGGTCCTGGGTTCGAATGCTGGTTGGAACAGGGCCTTTCTGAGTGGAGTTTGCATGTTCTCCCCTGCACAGGTTTCCTCCGGGTGCTCCGGTTTCCCCTACCACTCAAAACATGTACAATAGGTCTGGCATGCGCCTCCTGTATTGGCGACCCCGCTCCCATCTCTGTGTGGAGTGGGAGACAAATGCCCAAATAATAACAATTGTAAACCGCTTTGTGACTCTGGTCTGTGAAAGGCGGTATATGAATAGAGATTACTTACTACTACTATAGATAGATAGATTCTTTATTGATCCCTGTAGGAGAAATTCAGGTGTGCAGTAGAAACACATCCATCCATACAAACAGAACAAATAAATACATAGTTCTAAAAGTAGCTAACAATAGTAATAAAATGCAACAGTACTTTAGTTCCCAGCAGCAGAGGTGGAATAGCCCCTTTGGACTCATATGCATCACAAATCAAAAACTCTGGCATAAATTCAAACTGCAAAATGTATTCATCACTCATTTACAAGTATTATGTTTCCCTAACTATTCCATTAACAGTTTCGTCTTTTCCAATACAGAACCAAACGTTGCTTTTCTAGATCCCTATCCGTAGCTTCCTGTTATGCCACACCAGTTTGCAGGCCGTTTGCTGCAGCTTTCAAAACAATGCCATTTATCAGAGTTAGAGGCGTACGGAGAGAGGAGCACAGCAAATTCACCCCCATACGCGCTCCCCGAAAGCCTCTGACGACAAGCAGGTATAGCTCCCAGAAAACCCTGTATTTCCAGGTTTGAAGCGAACACCCGAAAGCGGCAGTCTTTTAGAAGCAGGTACTGAGGAGATGCACATGTTCTGCCAAGTTTTCATCCGCAGTCGTTTCTTCTGTTCCTTTGTTGACGTCTCTTTGGCTTGGCTTCTGTGTTTTTTTTTTGGTTTTTTTACGACACTACTTCTGTTTTTTTTTTCCTCCTCTAAGAATCTTGCTCCGTCTAATCTTTATTTGCTTGGAATCCACAGACTGTCTGCCAGCCCTGTGCACTCAAAGACACGCGTCTGCCTAGACAAAGCACTTGTCACCAAAAATAACGGCCACTTCACAGTTGTATCAGAGAAATTCATTTAGGATCTGTTTAAAATCCAGCTTTTTGTTAGTTTGCAGCTTTTTTAATTAACACTTTAATGGTCGCCTTTTGAGTCACTATATCTTTAAGCTTGGAACTTAAAGCTTACTCTTTTGGGGCATCTCTGTCACTTCATCAAACTGCATCTCAACCAGTTTGCAAAGGCCTATAATCATAATTTTTTTTTAAACTGCATTGCTTTCTTCAAGGAGTGAATGTTAAAGAGATAAAGTTTGAATTTCTCACAATGTTTTTACTTTTTTTCAACGATAGTTAGGCCAATACTGAAACGACACATATTCAAAATGTTTTTAAACATAAAACAACAATGTTCTTTCATCTGGAGTTGATTTTAGCTCCATTCATGATTACGATCCATTACAGGGCAGTACCCCCTGAGGAAGCTTACCTCAGTGATGTCACACTCCAGAAAAAAGCTTGTCTGGGAATTTTTTTAGACGACACTTCATCATCATCAAGTTTGTTTTGTATCTGGAAATTATTGTTTATTATTGTTTTTTTTATATAAAGACTCTTTTTATTGCCATTGTAAGTAGGGCAAGTCACAAACAAGGAATTTGCTTTGGCTCATGGTGCAAACTAGTTATTAAAGTAAAAATAGACATAAGGCATAAAGAATTGTCCAAGAAGTCAAATGTAATTTTTAGTTGAGTATTATTTTACGCTTATTTGAGTAAATTAGTTTTTCTTTGAGTAAAATTGTCTTATTAAATGAGTGATCTTCTCTATATCCATAATTATGTAGAGTAACTTCCGAGTTTGTCTTCACAGAGTAAATTCAATCTGGAGAGACTCAACAAAGATTGCATTAGAATATTTAATGTCAAGATGCATGAATAAACACAGCAGACATAGATTCAGTACTGTTTTATTTATTCATAAGCTTTGGTGATTAGACCCCGGCGGGAATACTGCATGACATGTGCAGATGGGAGCTTAATAGAAATTATAGTTACCTGGTGGTGAAGATGTTGAACCGAAGACATAACACTCCACTGAAGAGGCAGTTATGGGGAGGAGGTGGGTTGCTGCTCAAGCAGCAGCTTGATCAGTAGTGAACTGAGAGGCTCTGATTAAATGCAGCCATGATGAGCAGCAGGACGTGCCTTTCGTCTTCCCAAGGGGCAAATTCTTCTGAATTTGTGCTCAAGCTTCATTACTACTCTAATCTGTGTATATTGTAGATAGAGTTACACTTTTTCTCATCAACTCAGAGTAGATTTTAATCCTTTGAAGTAAAATCAAACCACCAAATTGAGTTTAAAAAATACTATTATATAATGTATTTTAATCTCTTGCATGAATACATTTTACTCTTTTTAGGCTGAGACCAAATACTTCCTTTTTCAGAGTAAAATGTCTTCATTATGAGTAAAATGTACTCTGGAAAATTTACTGTGTACAAAAAAACATTGAACAGTGCAGATTCAAAAAGGTTAATTTTGTCTTGAGTTAAAATGGAGAACATTGAAATCAGGAAGCGGGGCAACAACAGCATCAACCGAGATGAGGGAGCTTTCCTCCTGTCCCACACATGGGACACCCTCCTCCAGAGACCACCGGGCGAGAGGGGGCGTGGTCAGTCTGAGCGACCTGTCAGGTCAATCAGGCTGACCACGCCTACTCAGGAAGTAACATCAGCTTATAAATGAAACAGTTCTGAAGATGGCTCGCAGCGCTGCAGTCGAAACATAAAAACATCTAAACTTGTCTTTTAAAAGAACCAAAACTTGTCTTTTAAAAGAACCAAAAAGAAAAATTGAACAGTGCAGATGAAAGTGACAGTAGTATAATGCCGTTTTTCCACAGTGTCGGTTCAGTTCATTTCGGTACGGTACGGCGCACCTATTTTGCTTTTCCACTAGTGGATGGAATGGGAGATTTGAGTACTTTTCCGTACTGCCTCAGCCGTGGTTCCATCCCCATAGTACCCGTGCCATGACGTCACGTCGGCCCACTGCCTTACACTGATTGGTCAACGAGTGTCGTCACTGGAAGCGACATCTGACCCTTTGGGAAAAACTACTCAACCGCCATCTTTAAAACCGGCTGCTCTGCTCGGCTCTGCTTCGGCTACATTACGTCCTCCTCACTCCAGAGAAATGGAATTGCACAGAACGCCCCAAAAGTCCTGGTCCTGGTCGGTGGAAGAGGTCCACACGTTCCTCTCTTCAGGCCAAAAGAAAGAATTCAAAGGCAGCTCGAGGCTCAACACAATTTTCACTGAAATGTATTTACTGTGTAAATGCTCGATTGTCTGTTGTACACAGTGAGCTAGCTACATTTAGCTTCATTTAGCTATTGATAGCAGCTAAGCTAACGTCCTCCCTGTGCTACTGTGCTTTATCTCGTATTATCTGCAGTATTCATGTGTTGTCATTCTGTTTTGTGCTTGTATTTAAGTTGTTGTGTGTATATTTGTATGAGAATCCCTTCCCATAAGTGTGGAGATTACCAACGAGTAATGAGTGACCGGAGTATTCTCATCTGGACCTGGTCTGGACCTGGTCTCTGACATACGTACTTTTGACTTTGTAAACTGTTGGTTTTGCACTTTACTTTTGTTTTCAATAAATCTATGATTGTATCCCAAGACTGTGTTTCATTCATTTATTATTATTGTAGCTGGGGTTTGGGTATCGATTGTTTGTCTGGTCTCGGAGTCTGCTGTAGTCCGGACCCGAGTCCGGACTAGCCTAGCTTAGCCTAGCTTAGATGTCAGTCTCCTCGGTGCAATAGAATTCAGAGTATCCTTTATTATCTTTTATTAAATTTAAATAAGTACAGAGTATGAACTAATCCTACCCTCATACATTCATAAATACTTACTTATTTACATTCCTTAATTCACGTATGCACATTTTGACTTAAAATGCAAATTGGGGTCAAAATGTGTGCAAATGTTGTGCAAATTCATAACATACAAAGATTCCCATAGTTTCACCAAGTGTTGTACAATTAGAATTTATTTATGTATTTACAAATACATTTATGTTTATATTTTTTACGAATGCATTTCTGTCTCTATAGTTACCACATTCTAGATCTAAAACAAATTCTACAATTCTACAAAGTGTTACTAGGTTACCATGGTTGTTATGGAAATAGAATTCTATTACATCATCTTAGAATTCGTCCATTTTACATGTGCTAGGGTTTGTCTCAAGTCCAATAACAGAAAACGGAGTCATTTTTGCAAAGGTATTATTGCAGAGATCAACTCAGCGACTTACGAATCCAAGTAACATGGAAAAGCCCATTGAAGTCCACAAGACTGACCTGGAGATTCTGCATGAACTGGCAGAACTCCATGGGAAACTTGTACTTTTTAATGAAATGGGAGAGGAGGGTCCAGCACATAAGCCCACTTTCCAGATAGAAGTGCGAGTGGGAGACTTGGTCGGCTTCGGTTCCGGCCCCACCAAGAAAAAGGCGCGGTTACACGCAGCTAAAGACGTTGTGAAGGTGTTGTCCAAGCTCCCACCGCCTCAGGGAAAAACTCCATATTGGTGCAAACCCCACGCGGACCTTATGGACCCTGAAGAGCGCAAGTACTTCTTCCACAATAAAAACCCGATCACCGCGCTCACAGAAGTTCTCATGATCAGGAAACAACCCGCGGCGAGTTTTAAGGTTGTCAACCTTGAACATACCCATGACGCGGATTATACGGTTGTGTATTGTATGGAGGTGACAGCTGGGAACTTGTCTTGTCAAGCTTTCGCCCCCAACAAGAAAGAGGCCAAGGTCATGGCGGCAGAGAGAATGTTGGAGATGATGGGATTCAAAGATCAGCTCCAGATGCAGAATCCACCGATGCAGCCGTATGAGAGCCAGATTTTCCAACAGAAAGTGTATGAAGAGCAAGCAAAACAGCTGCGACAGCACCAAAAGGCTGTAAAGGCTCTGCAACGTCTCAAAGCTACAGAAGACACGGTAGACGAACTCAGACCAGAAGAGATGGTAGAAGAACTCATACCAGAAGAGAAGTCAGAGCCACTCGTACCAGAAGAGACGGTAGCGGAACTCAAACCAGAAGTGACGGTAGAGGAACTCAGACCAGAGGAGAAGTCAAAGGACCTCAGACCAGAAGAGACAGTAGAGGAACTAATACCAGAAGAGACGGTAGAGCCACTCATACCAGAAGAGACGGTAGAGGCACTAATACCAGAAGAGACGGTAGAGGCACTCATACCAGAAGAGACGGTAGAGTCACACAGACCAGAAGAGACGGTAGAGAAACTCATACCAAAAGAGACGGTAGAGGCACTCATACCAGAAGAGACGTCAGAGGCATTCGTACCAGAAGAGACGGTAGAGCCACTCATACCAGAAGAGACGGTAGAGGCACTAATACCAGAAGAGACGGTAGAGGCACTCATACCAGAAGAGACGGTAGAGGGACCCATACCAGAAGAGACGGAAGAGGAACTCATACCAGAAGAGACGGTAGAGGAACTACTCATACCAGAAGACAGCCAACTGGAAGTCTTACCGTCGGAGATCCAAGAGGCAGCCGTAACGAAGGAGGCCTCAGCTGAAGAGATTGTGGATATTTCTCTGGAGGAAGAAACACAGTCCATCGCAAAAGGCACCAGATCTGCCCATCTCATGGCTGCTGCGATGATAAAGAAGTTAGTTCAAAAAGCCCACATGGTTCCTGACACTGAGCAGCAGATCCATCTTGTCCAAATGCTTAGAAAAGTGGAGACTGGGGTTCGGATCCCAGAGGACAGTCAGCTCACAGACAAAGACCTCAAAGCCATCGGGAAAGCGGCCGCCAAAAGCTTACTGCAGGAGTGTGGCTCGGTGTCTGCTCTAAGCGACAATAGTTTCACTGAGGAAACTATGAAACTGAACCTGAACCTCCAACTCAGGTATTATTTGGCCCATGGTCCTCAGACTAGGCCAACGTGCTTCTTTGCAAGGGTTTGGAAGGTCTTCAGAAGAAACCGGATCAGCTCAGGACCTCTGAGCACCTATTTGTCATCTCCCATCTACTAAACACAACCAGTAGAACTTAGATATGACATTATCTAAGACTGGTTGGTAGGTGTGGTTTTTTTATTTGCTTTTATTTATTTATTTATTTAATATTATTTTGTCTTTTGTCAACTGTATTTGACATGAGTTTGGACCGCAACTGGGGAAAATATCCATGAGATTAATTTGAAGGCTGTTAGTTAAGCCATATTTAAGTAACTATAACTTCTATATACATTTTTAGTTAACATGACAGAACCAATACCATAGTAGCCCCTTACCATCAGTGCAGCAAGTTACTGAGCCTGGGTTTGGCCTGCCTGATCTCAGTCTCTACACTGCATTCAAAAAGGATTTAAACAGGTCTTCTATGGGACGAGATATGTGGTGCAGTGGTCTTACACCAGGGGTGCTCACACTTTTTCAGCATGCGAGCTACTTATAAAAGGATCAAGTCAAAATTCAAATAAAGATAAGAGAAATGATCTACCTACTACAAAAATGCAAATCATATATTTATTTAAAAAAATATTCTTTATATCTACAATGTATGTTTATGTACATGCAAAACCGCATGAGCCAATATAGCACAACACAACACAATTACCTATGTACATTTTTTGTCAGTACCCGAGTTTACTCTTATGACTTGCACTGAATTTAATCGGCCAGGGATGCATAGTCCGGAAAATTGGTGGTAACTCGCTGACAAGTTTGTCGTGGTTTAGCTTTCCTGCACTGAGCGCGGTTGTTTGCGCATGTGCAGTCACCTAAGTGTCAGTAAAACATTACTGAGTAAAACACAGATGTCATTTGACTGTGGTGCCATGTCCATGTGCCATGCCTGTTTTTTTTAATCCAAATATTTCCCCTCCTCAGTTTATAAAATAATTTGCATCCACCCACACATCTGCGTTATCAATCACATTCGTAACATTCCAAACATGTGCGTCTCTTACGTCCTGTCCTGCGTTGGGGAAAAACACGGAAGTGGGCGGAGCTTTGATGCAGACGCCGGTAATGGCACTTTTACAGTCATAGAAGACACTCAGAGTAAAGAGTAAGACGTATGTTTACAAGCACTGACCCCGTCCTCAGCCCTGGTTTAGTCCTGGTTTGGTTGTTTTCGAGCGTGAGTCCCCGCGATCACTTTGCTGCTCTCTGATGTGGAGCAAGGATGTTCGCTGCTGCGAGCATCTCACAACTAACAGTTTTTAAGGTAGTATGATCCATGCTTCAGTGATCAGAGGAATTTAGGGGGTACTGTGGCGTGCGAGAACGCAAAACTCTGGTTATCTCTGTCTACACACAAATGCATTAACGGAGTTTTCAAAAATCTCCACTTTGCCCGGAGTTTTTTGTATATATTAGTTTAGAATGTGTATTTTTTTATTTATTTAATGCGATCTACCAATACTACCTTTGCGATCGACTGGTAGATCGCGATCGACGTATTGAGCACCCCTGTCTTACACTGAACTGAATATCTGTCCATGCACAATGTTTGAATTCCGCTTATTTTCCTTCGCCGCGAAAAATAAAACAGATTTTTTGATGTGAAGAAAAAAATCAAAAGGGGAAATCAAACCAGAAGAGACGGTTGAGGAACTACTCATACCAGAAGACAGCCAACTGGAAGTCTTACCGTCAGAGATCCAAGAGGCAGCCGTAACGAAGCAGGCCTCCGCTGAAGAGACTGTGGATATTTCTCTGGAGAAAACACAGTTCGTCGAAAAAGGCACCAGAAGAAGTTAATTCAAAAAGCCCACATGGTCCCTGACACTGAGCAAACCCTCCTCAATGCATGGAGTTTATTTTACTGACGTCACATGAACACAACCTTTTGTTGAAAATAGGGGTGCAAAAACTTGTTCAAACCAAAATCTACAACAACCATCTTTGAAAACATGCGACCAATGTTAATAATGACAGAAGAAATAAACTTAAAACTACTACAACTGTGCTGTGTGCCTCTCATTCCTACTGTTCTGTAACCGACGATGCAACACTGACTTTTCTCCACTGTGGGACGAATAAAGTATCACTTCATCTTAACCCTTCAATGGTTTCTTCTGACATTTGGTGGATCACTTTTGCCGTTTTTCCACAGTGTCGGTTCAGTTCATTTCGGTACGGTACGGCGCACCTATTTTGCTTTTCCACTAGTGGATGGAATGGGAGATTTGAGTACTTTTCCGTACTGCCTCAGCCGTGGTTCCATCCCCATAGTACCCGTGCCATGACGTCACGTCGGCCCACTGCCTTACACTGATTGGTCAACGAGTGTCGTCACTGGAAGCGACATCTGACCCTTTGGGAAAAACTACTCAACCGCCATCTTTAAAACCGGCTGCTCTGCTCGGCTCTGCTTCGGCTACATTACGTCCTCCTCACTCCAGAGAAATGGAATTCGACAGAACGCCCCAAAAGTCCTGGTCCTGGTCGGTGGAAGAGGTCCACACGTTCCTCTCTTCAGGCCAAAGAAAGAATTCAAAGGCAGCTCGAGGCTCAACACAGTTTTCACTGAAATGTATGTACTGTGTAAATGCTCGATTGTCTGTTGTACACAGTGAGCTAGCTACATTTAGCTTCATTTAGCTATTGATAGCAGCTAAGCTAACGTCCTCCCTGTGCTACTGTGCTTTATCTCGTATTATCTGCAGTATTCATGTGTTGTCATTCTGTTTTGTGCTTGTATTTAAGTTGTTGTGTGTATATTTGTATGAGAATCCCTTCCCATAAGTGTGGAGATTACCAACGAGTAATGAGTGACCGGAGTATTCTCATCTGGACCTGGTCTGGACCTGGTCTCTGACATACGTACTTTTGACTTTGTAAACTGTTGGTTTTGCACTTTACTTTTGTTTTCAATAAATCTGTGATTGTATCCCAAGACTGTGTTTCATTCATTTATTATTATTGTAGCTGGGGTTTGGGTATCGATTGTTTGTCTGGTCTCGGAGTCTGCTGTAGTCCGGACCCGAGTCCGGACTAGCCTAGCTTAGATGTCAGTCTCCTCGGTGCAATAGAATTCAGAGTATCCTTTATTATTTTTTATTAAATTTAAATAAGTACAGAGTATGAACTAATCCTACCCTCATACATTCATAAATACTTACTTATTTACATTCCTTAATTCACGTATGCACATTTTGACTTAAAATGCAAATTGGGGTCAAAATGTGTGCAAATGTTGTGCAAATTCATAACATACAATGATTCCCATAGTTTCACCAAGTGTTGTACAATTAGAATTTATTTATGTATTTACAAATACATTTATGTTTATATTTTTTACGAATGCATTTCTGTCTCTATAGTTACCACGTTCTAGATCTAAAACAAATTCTACAATTCTACAAAGTGTTACTAGGTTACCATGGTTGTTATGGAAATAGAATTCTATTACATCATCTTAGAATTCGTCCATTTTACATGTGCTAGGGTTTGTCTCAAGTCCAATAACAGAAAACGGAGTCATTTTTGCAAAGGTATTATTGCAGAGATCAACTCAGCGACTTACGAATCCAAGTAACATGGAAAAGCCCATTGAAGTCCACAAGACTGACCTGGAGATTCTGCATGAACTGGCAGAACTCCATGGGAAACTTGTACTTTTTAATGAAATGGGAGAGGAGGGTCCAGCACATAAGCCCACTTTCCAGATAGAAGTGCGAGTGGGAGACTTGGTCGGCTTCGGTTCCGGCCCCACCAAGAAAAAGGCGCGGTTACACGCAGCTAAAGACGTTGTGAAGGCGTTGTCCAAGCTCCCACCGCCTCAGGGAAAAACTCCATATTGGTGCAAACCCCACGCGGACCTTATGGACCCTGAAGAGCGCAAGTACTTCTTCCACAATAAAAACCCGATCACCGCGCTCACAGAAGTTCTCATGATCAGGAAACAACCCGCGGCGAGTTTTAAGGTTGTCAACCTTGAACATACCCATGACGCGTATTATACGGTTGTGTATTGTATGGAGGTGACAGCTGGGAACTTGTCTTGTCAAGCTTTCGCCCCCAACAAGAAAGAGGCCAAGGTCATGGCGGCAGAGAGAATGTTGGAGATGATGGGATTCAAAGATCAGCTCCAGATGCAGAATCCACCGATGCAGCCGTATGAGAGCCAGATTTTCCAACAGAAAGTCTATGAAGAGCAAGCAAAACAGCTGCGACAGCACCAAAAGGCTGTAAAGGCTCTGCAACGTCTCAAAGCTACAGAAGACACGGTAGAGGAACTCAGACCAGAAGAGACGGTAGAAGAACTCATACCAGAAGAGAAGTCAGAGCCACTCGTACCAGAAGAGACGGTAGCGGAACTCAAACCAGAAGAGACGGTAGAGGAACTCAGACCAGAAGAGAAGTCAAAGGACCTCAGACCAGAAGAGACAGTAGAGGAACTAATACCAGAAGAGACGGTAGAGCCACTCATACCAGAAGAGACGGTAGAGGCACTAATACCAGAAGAGACGGTAGAGGCACTCATACCAGAAGAGACGGTAGAGGACCTCAGACCAGAAGAGACGGTAGAGTCACACAGACCAGAAGAGACGGTAGAGAAACTCATACCAAAAGAGACGGTAGAGGCACTCATACCAGAAGAGACGTCAGAGGCATTCGTACCAGAAGAGTCGGTAGAGGAACTCAAACCAGAAGAGGTGGTAGAGCAACTCAGACCAGAAGAGACAGTAGAGGAACTTATACCAGAAGAGACGGTAGAGGGACCCATACCAGAAGAGACGGAAGAGGAACTCATACCAGAAGAGACGGTAGAGGAACTACTCATACCAGAAGACAGCCAACTGGAAGTCTTACCGTCGGAGATCCAAGAGGCAGCCGTAACGAAGCAGGCCTCAGCTGAAGAGACTGTGGATATTTCTCTGGAGGAAGAAACACAGTCCATCGCAAAAGGCACCAGATCTGCCCATCTCATGGCTGCTGCGATGATAAAGAAGTTAGTTCAAAAAGCCCACATGGTTCCTGACACTGAGCAGCAGATCCATCTTGTCCAAATGCTTAGAAAAGTGGAGACTGGGGTTCGGATCCCAGAGGACAGTCAGCTCACAGACAAAGACCTCAAAGCCATCGGGAAAGCGGCCGCCAAAAGCTTACTGCAGGAGTGTGGTTCGGTGTCTGCTCTAAGCGACAATAGTTTCACTGAGGAAACTATGAAACTGAACCTGAACCTCCAACTCAGGTATTATTTGGCCCATGGTCCTCAGACTAGGCCAACGTGCTTCTTTGCAAGGGTTTGGAAGGTCTTCAGAAGAAACCGGATCAGCTCAGGACCTCTGAGCACCTATTTGTCATCTCCCATCTACTAATCAAAACCAGTAGAACTTAGATATGACATTATCTAAGACTGGTTGGTAGGTGTGGTTTTTTTATTTGCTTTTATTTATTTATTTATTTAATATTATTTTGTCTTTTGTCAACTGTATTTGACATGAGTTTGGACTGCAACTGGGGAAAATATCCATGAGATTAATTTGAAGGCTGTTAGTTAAGCCATATTTAAGTAACTATAACTTCTATATACATTTTTAGTTAACATGACAGAACCAATACCATAGTAGCCCCTTACCATCAGTGCAGCAAGTTACTGAGCCTGGGTTTGACCTGCCTGATCTCAGTCTCTACACTGCATTCAAAAAGGATTTTAACAGGTCTTCTACGGGACGAGATATGTGGTGCAGTGGTCTTACACTGAACTGAATATCTGTCCATGCACAATGTTTGAAATCCACTTATTTTCCTTCGCCGCGAAAAATAAAACAGATTTTTTGATGTGAAGAAAAAAATCAAAAGGGGAAATCAAACCAGAAGAGACGGTTGAGGAACTACTCATACCAGAAGACAGCCAACTGGAAGTCTTACCGTCAGAGATCCAAGAGGCAGCCGTAACGAAGCAGGCCTCCGCTGAAGAGACTGTGGATCTTTCTCTGGAGAAAACACAGTTCGTCGAAAAAGGCACCAGAAGAAGTTAATTCAAAAAGCCCACATGGTTCCTGACACTGAGCAAACCCTCCTCAATGCATGGAGTTTATTTTACTGACGTCACATGAACACAACCTTTTGTTGAAAACAGGGGTGCAAAAACTTGTTCAAACCAAAATCTACAACAACCATCTTTGAAAACATGCGACCAATGTTAATAATGACAGAAGAAATAAACTTAAAACTACTACAACTGTGCTGTGTGCCTCTCATTCCTACTGTTCTGTAACCGACGATGCATTACTGACTTTTCTCCACTGTTCAACACAGTTTTCACTGAAATGTATTTGTCTGTCTGTTGTACACAGTGAGCTAGCTACATTTAGCTTCATTTAGCTATTGATAGCAGCTAAGCTAACGTCCTCCCTGTGCTACTGTGCTTTATCTCGTATTATCTGCAGTATTCATGTGTTGTCATTCTGTTTTGTGCTTGTATTTAAGTTGTTGTGTGTATATTTGTATGAGAATCCCTTCCCATAAGTGTGGAGATTACCAACGAGTAATGAGTGACCGGAGTATTCTCATCTGGACCTGGTCTGGACCTGGTCTCTGACATACGTACTTTTGACTTTGTAAACTGTTGGTTTTGCACTTTACTTTTGTTTTCAATAAATCTGTGATTGTATCCCAAGACTGTGTTTCATTCATTTATTATTATTGTAGCTGGGGTTTGGGTATTGATTGTTTGTCTGGTCTCGGAGTCTGCTGTAGTCCGGACCCAAGTCCGGACTAGCCTAGCTTAGCCTAGCTTAGATGTCAGTCTCCTCGGTGCAATAGAATTCAGAGTATCCTTTATTATTTTTTATTAAATTTAAATAAGTACAGAGTATGAACTAATCCTACCCTCATACATTCATAAAATACTTACTTATTTACATTCCTTAATTCACGTATGCACATTTTGACTTAAAATGCAAATTGGGGTCAAAATGTGTGCAAATGTTGTGCAAATTCATAACATACAATGATTCCCATAGTTTCACCAAGTGTTGTACAATTAGAATTTATTTATGTATTTACAAATACATTTATGTTTATATTTTTTACGAATGCATTTCTGTCTCTATAGTTACCACGTTCTAGATCTAAAACAAATTCTACAATTCTACAAAGTGTTACTAGGTTACCATGGTTGTTATGGAAATAGAATTCTATTACATCATCTTAGAATTCGTCCATTTTACATGTGCTAGGGTTTGTCTCAAGTCCAATAACAGAAAACGGAGTCATTTTTGCAAAGGTATTATTGCAGAGATCAACTCAGCGACTTACGAATCCAAGTAACATGGAAAAGCCCATTGAAGTCCACAAGACTGACCTGGAGATTCTGCATGAACTGGCAGAACTCCATGGGAAACTTGTACTTTTTAATGAAATGGGAGAGGAGGGTCCAGCACATAAGCCCACTTTCCAGATAGAAGTGCGAGTGGGAGACTTGGTCGGCTTCAGTTCCGGCCCCACCAAGAAAAAGGCGCGGTTACACGCAGCTAAAGACGTTGTGAAGGCGTTGTCCAAGCTCCCACCGCCTCAGGGAAAAACTCCATATTGGTGCAAACCCCACGCGGACCTTATGGACCCTGAAGAGCGCAAGTACTTCTTCCACAATAAAAACCTGATCACCGCGCTCACAGAAGTTCTCATGATCAGGAAACAACCCGCAGCGAGTTTTAAGGTTGTCAACCTTGAACATACCCATGACGCGGATTATACGGTTGTGTATTGTATGGAGGTGACAGCTGGGAACTTGTCTTGTCAAGCTTTCGCCCCCAACAAGAAAGAGGCCAAGGTCATGGCGGCAGAGAGAATGTTGGAGATGATGGGATTCAAAGATCAGCTCCAGATGCAGAATCCACCGATGCAGCCGTATGAGAGCCAGATTTTCCAACAGAAAGTCTATGAAGAGCAAGCAAAACAGCTGCTACAGCACCAAAAGGCTGTAAAGGCTCTGCAACGTCTCAAAGCTACAGAAGACACGGTAGAGGAACTCAGACCAGAAGAGATGGTAGAAGAACTCATACCAGAAGAGAAGTCAGAGCCACTCGTACCAGAAGAGACGGTAGCGGAACTCAAACCAGAAGAGACGGTAGAGGAACTCAGACCAGAAGAGAAGTCAAAGGACCTCAGACCAGAAGAGACAGTAGAGGAACTAATACCAGAAGAGACGGTAGAGCCACTCATACCAGAAGAGACGGTAGAGGCACTAATACCAGAAGAGACGGTAGAGGAACTACTCATACCAGAAGACAGCCAACTGGAAGTCTTACCGTCGGAGATCCAAGAGGCAGCCGTAACGAAGCAGGCCTCAGCTGAAGAGACTGTGGATATTTCTCTGGAGGAAGAAACACAGTCCATCGCAAAAGGCACCAGATCTGCTCATCTCATGGCTGCTGCGATGATGAAGAAGTTAGTTCAAAAAGCCCACATGGTTCCTGACACTGAGCAGCAGATCCATCTTGCCAAATGCTTAGAAAAGTGGAGACTGGGGTTCGGATCCCAGAGGACAGTCAGCTCACAGACAAAGACCTCAAAGCCATCGGGAAAGCGGCCGCCAAAAGCTTGCTGCAGGAGTGTGGCTCGGTGTCTGCTCTAAGCGACAATAGTTTCACTGAGGAAACTATGAAACTGAACCTCCAACTCAGGTATTATTTGGCCCATGGTCCTCAGACTAGGCCAACGTGCTTCTTTGCAAGGGTTTGGAAGGTCTTCAGAAGAAACCGGATCAGCTCAGGACCTCTGAGCACCTATTTGTCATCTCCCATCTACTAATCAAAACCAGTAGAACTTAGATATGACATTATCTAAGACTGGTTGGTAGGTGTGGTTTTTTTATTTGCTTTTATTTATTTATTTATTTAATATTATTTTGTCTTTTGTCAACTGTATTTGACATGAGTTTGGACTGCAACTGGGGAAAATATCCATGAGATTAATTTGAAGGCTGTTAGTTAAGCCATATTTAAGTAACTATAACTTCTATATACATTTTTAGTTAACATGACAGAACCAATACCATAGTAGCCCCTTACCATCAGTGCAGCAAGTTACTGAGCCTGGGTTTGACCTGCCTGATCTCAGTCTCTAAACTGCATTCAAAAAGGATTTTAACAGGTCTTCTACGGGACGAGATATGTGGTGCAGTGGTCTTACACTGAACTGAATATCTGTCCATGCACAATGTTTAAAATCCACTTATTTTCCTTCGCCGCGAAAAATAAAACAGATTTTTTGATGTGAAGAAAAAAATCAAAAGGGGAAATCAAACCAGAAGAGACGGTTGAGGAACTACTCATACCAGAAGACAGCCAACTGGAAGTCTTACCGTCAGAGATCCAAGAGGCAGCCGTAACGAAGCAGGCCTCCGCTGAAGAGACTGTGGATATTTCTCTGGAGAAAACACAGTTCGTCAAAAAAGGCACCAGAAGAAGTTAATTCAAAAAGCCCACATGGTCCCTGACACTGAGCAAACCCTCCTCAATGCATGGAGTTTATTTTACTGACGTCACATGAACACAACCTTTTGTTGAAAACAGGGGTGCAAAAACTTGTTCAAACCAAAATCTACAACAACCATCTTTGAAAATATGCGACCAATGTTAATAATGACAGAAGAAATAAACTTAAAACTACTACAACTGTGCTGTGTGCCTCTCATTCCTACTGTTCTGTAACCGACGATGCAACACTGACTTTTCTCCACTGTGGGACGAAAAAAGGATCACTTCATCTTAACCCTTCAATGGTTTCTTCTGACATTTGGTGGATCACTTTTGCCGTTTTTCCACAGTGTCGGTTCAGTTCATTTCGGTACGGTACGGCGCACCTATTTTGCTTTTCCACTAGTGGATGGAATGGGAGATTTGAGTACTTTTCCGTACTGCCTCAGCCGTGGTTCCATCCCCATAGTACCCGTGCCATGACGTCACGTCGGCCCACTGCCTTACACTGATTGGTCAACGAGTGTCGTCACTGGAAGCGACATCTGACCCTTTGGGAAAAACTACTCAACCGCCATCTTTAAAACCGGCTGCTCTGCTCGGCTCTGCTTCGGCTACATTACGTCCTCCTCACTCCAGAGAAATGGAATTCGACAGAACGCCCCAAAAGTCCTGGTCCTGGTCGGTGGAAGAGGTCCACACGTTCCTCTCTTCAGGCCAAAGAAAGAATTCAAAGGCAGCTCGAGGCTCAACACAGTTTTCAGGAGATCACCCAGCTCTCGATTTGTGACTAGTCTGTGGTAATCCTGGAAATAACTGGTTAGCTACGAACCCCCTAAAGCTCTCACTGAAAAGTATTTACTGTGTAAATGCTCGATTGTCTGTTGTACACAGTGAGCTAGCTACATTTAGCTACATTTAGCTATCGATAGCAGCTAAGCTAACGTCCTCCCTGTGCTACTGTGCTTTATCTCGTATTATCTGCAGTATTCATGTGTTGTCATTCTGTTTTGTGCTTGTATTTAAGTTGTTGTGTGTATATTTGTATGAGAATCCCTTCCCATAAGTGTGGAGATTACCAACGAGTAATGAGTGACCGGAGTATTCTCATCTGGACCTGGTCTGGACCTGGTCTCTGACATACGTACTTTCGACTTTGTAAACTGTTGGTTTTGCACTTTACTTTTGTTTTCAATAAATCTATGATTGTATCCCAAGACTGTGTTTCATTCATTTATTATTATTGTAGCTGGGGTTTGGGTATCGATATTTTGTCTGGTCTCGGAGTCTGCTGTAGTCCGGACCCGAGTCCGGACTAGCCTAGCCTAGCTTAGCCTAGCCTAGCCGCTAACTCGCTACCCCTATGGCTGCCGCTGTCTCTCCCTCGGTCCTTTACTGCTCGAGAAGCCATATGACAAGTTTAAACCCCAGATCCTCCTCTGATGGCAGTGATATAGATGTGTTAAGTGTAGTATAGCAGTAGCTTTGGAATCCAGGGTTAGTGAGTGAGCAGAGTCTCGAGCTAGCGCTAGCATTAGCTATAGCCTAGCAGTATCCTCAGACATGCAGCCCTCCTCCTCTGCTACACAGGCTGCTGTTGCTACGGGTCCCATTCAGATTGTACAGAGCAGTCAGCACCATTGACTTCACAGTGTCTGAGTCATTCTTTTAAGACATAAGCATTTTCAAAAACTACTCGTGCTGTGCTGAATTTTCTATTAAACATTTGCTCTGGTATTATAATAAATCCATGCACCTCAACCAGTACTAGTTACGCGTCACACGTAAATGACGTCTGACAACGCTGAGGAGATACTGGGGGGTACTATTTTTGATGGAAAAGCACGCAAACTGGGCCATGGCGCGCCGTGTAGAGTCAAAACGTACCGTACTCGGACCGTGGAAAAACGGCATAAGATGGCGGTCGTAAAGAGCAGGAGTCAGTGATGGATTATGTAGCGTTCATGAGTAATAACTTGAGTATTAGACGTATTAGTGATGGTCAACATGCAGAAATAGCAAACACTACACACTCAAGACCCGGGAGCCTGGTTCAGACCAATTCAGACCAATGTTTGGGACGTCCATGGTGGCAGCGTAGTCCAATGAGCCGAGTGATCCCCCGTGGCTTGATTACGCTAACAACATCACAATAAACAAAGTGTCAGTTGTCCGTGTAATTCCTGCAAAAAGAAAACAGATTTAAAAAGATGGAGCCCTGGTAAGAATAGAGAGGATCAAAATAAATGAATACAAATGTAAAGTGGGAACTGAACTCATTCATTCATCATCGTCATTTGGGGATGAATGCAGGACACTATATGGATTTCACTATAAAACATGACAATTCAATTCAATGTGTTCTTGTATAGCCCTAAACCACAACAGTAGTTATCTCGGAGGACTTTAGAAAACTGTTGAATTCACAAACACAGATCAGAGAATCAAAAAGTTCAGACACAAGAAACTGAAGGATTTTTTATTGTTAATGCACTGTGGTTATTATTGTTATTTATTTTAATCTATTGTGTGATTTTATTGGTTTTCATTCCTTGCGTGATTTTTAATTGTGTTTTAAATGGTGATTTTGGTGTTTGATTATGTGACAATCCTTAGATCCTTAGATCCTCCTGCATCTGCAAGAAAAAAAAAGACGAATCCCAAACTCACTCCCTCGGTCAGAACAATCCCTGCTGTACCAGTGTGAGTGACGGTGACGCACAAGAACCACCCTCAGAGCAAACCCCAAACACAAACCCTGTGTGTGAATCCTGGATATATAGCCTCACCGCAAGAATCATAACAATCACTGTAGCCATCGGACCAGCGTCTGAGGCACGGACCAAAGAAAGCTTTCCTTGGGGAGAAACAAGCCTGGATTCCCCTAGAAAAAAAGGCATTCTGAAACCTCAGAGACTATCCTGGTGAAATAAATGTATTGTAAAATTCTGGTTGAAACTGTATGACGCCGTTTTTGCCATTTGGACCTCGAAATGAGAGTTTTGTGTTGCTATTAAATAAGCCCTGGTGGGTTTCTGTTGTGTGAACTTCAGTATTTACTTAGAAAACCTAAAAGAGATTTTCTTGGAGGTTCCCCTTTGAGAGCATCAATTATTTTCAATTTCAGGGTTCTGGGAAAGTGCTTAGAGAATCCCTGAGCTGCAGATAGTTGGAGCAAGGTCAGGGGAGGTATTTTTTAAGCTTTGAAATATGCACTAGCCTTTTTTCCTGATCATAATTGTGAACAAGCCGTGGTTCTCTCCGGATGAATATTGCTACAATGAGCTCTTAGTACTTTAAAATTATTGACACATCATGTTTGCCTGGAATAATGTTAATGCAACCTGATCGAGCCTGATGTTTTTCACTCCTCACTATTGGCACACTGAGACTCAGATCTGCAGTGAAAAGGCGGTATATAAAATAAAAACTTACTTACTTACTTACTTACACTTGCTTCTGGTTCTGATTGGGTTCGAATCCCGGTCTGGATGTGTGCCTTTGTAGGTTTCCTCCTGATGCTCCGGTTTCCCCTACCACTAAAAACATGCACAATAGCTCTAAATGTAATGAGTGAGTGAATGGTGTTTGGTCAGAGGCTTTGATGGTCCAGTGTGTTCGGCGTCTCGCTTCTGTCATCACCGTGTGGAGTGAATGGAACAATATCTGAACTCTGAACATTGTAAAGCGCTTTGGGTGACCTTGGTCGGTAAAAATGTGCTGTATTAATAAAAATTACCTACTTACTTGTGCCACCATTGTAAGGCAACTGTCGGGTAAAAGTGAGGAAAGGCACGATTTATACAGTAACTCTCTAACAAATGAAAATTGCCTACTTCCATTATTAGAGATAGATAGATAATTTATTGATCCCCCGTGGGAGATATTCAGGTTTCCAGTAGCAGCAAAAATATAAAATAATATGTATCATTCTATAAAGCTAACAATAGCTAACAAATCTCGAGGACCCCCTCTAAAATAAATAAATAAATGAATAAAATAGTAATAATAAGCAACAGCCCTTCATGTCACATTATGTATTACATCTTTATGCGATTATTCTCTTACCTTTACATCCAAAGTACTTCTAACTCAATTGCTTCTACACAAACACAACACTTGGCGCTAAGCAAATGGTGATAGTTGAATGAAAAAGGTCAAATAGAAAAAATATGAACGTGACAGAGGACTGGAAAAGACTCTGCAGCAGATCTGCATGAAGCCCACAACGGCTGTCACCAATCTGGCTCTGCTCCCCGCAGAGCCACAGAGTCCAATGAGGAATAATGAGCTTTAGAAATTCAAGAAAGGTCAGTCACTGCAAAGATCTCCCTCTTCAGAACTGCCCAATCAGAAATGCCACCATCCGAGCTTGAAAAGAAGCTCCCATATAGTGAGATGGAGAATAGCCGAGCAAAGCAGTCTAAAGAAGATCTTCACCTTTATCTGACAACCTGCGAGCGGCGCAGCAGCAGAGCAGCAGCAGAGCAGCAGCAGAGCAGTAGCAGAGCAGCAGCAGAGCAGCAGCGGGGGGTGCAGCAGGAGATGAGAGGATGGAGCTACGACAGAAAGTATGGAAAGGGTGCAGAGAGGGGAGGTTTATTCGGATGACACCAACTCATTTTGCAGTGAGAGTAATAGAATGATAGTGTCAAACTCAAGTAAAGGCCAAAGGATTGTACAAATTTTGGGAGAGAAGCTGTAAAAAAGTCGATTTAGGAAATTGGGAACTCAAAGCAGGCACTTTAATCAGTGCTCAGTTTGCTCAGAGAAACATTTTGTGATCCAGCAAGACTCCTCTTTTGTACGGGAATGTTACAAGCAAATGTTTTGAATCTTTCATGAATTATTTGCTGATTTATAGTTATAGATTTCCCATCAAATATCGTATTTATGTGAGTGCCAGAGGCTGTTGTGGTTCTTTCAGTCTCCTCCTAATACATTTCTGATCCCAGGACAGAGCTGGATGCCCTTTTTGCTAATGAATCCAGTTACAGTACTATCTCACACGGATCATATCAACATCGTGTAAACAAAGACAAAAAAAATATGTTATGAGCTATGGATTGATTTGTGGAACAGGCCTTTCTGTAAACAATCACATTGACTGTCTCGTCTTCAGATATATGTTTTGGTAATACTGTAAATACTACTTTGCAAGCACAGTATAAATAAAGAACAGTTTAAATACATTCCCTCGGTGGGGTAAATACTGTATATAAAGCAGATCAAATCAAAGAGAAAATCTGTAGAGTTTGATCATGTTATTTTGGCTTCAAATGTTAAAGTATTTGAATAGGTCGGGCTTCGGACTGTGACGTCATGGCATGTTTACAGTCCAGCGCTGTGTCGAGTGTAGGAAACACAGTGGAGGACAGATTTAACCTCTGACCCCGGAGACACGCTCGATTGTGACCCCCAATTTACACATTACGTCTTTGGTTCATAAACGTAGGCGTAGGATCTAAAGCTTTTCGTTCTTTGGCAGCACAGTGGCGCCGTGTTAGAGCTTGTTTTTCACAGCAAGAAACTGATTCCGCCTTCGGGCCTTTCTGTGTGGAGTTTGCATGTTCTGCCCATGCCTGCGCAGGTTACTTCCGGGTGCTCCAGTTTCCCACATTGCTAAAAACATGTACAATAGATATGAATGTAATGAATGGATGATGTTGGGCGAAGTACACACAAGACAGTAGTGCCAAAATAATAAGTTACAATCATAATAATCCAAAAACAACGCTCTACTGAATGTAAAAAGGCGCTGGGTACAAAGAAGAATCAAGGAACAAACACACAATGGACCGACAACAAGAGGGAAAGAGCACAGGGAATTTTAATGGGGATGGGCGTGGTCAGGCAATCAACAGAACAGGAAGTAGTAGTAGTTTGGCCATTAGATCTCAGGTCACATGGTTTCAAATATCAAATACATTTTACGATATGTAAAACTCAAACGGACACAAAAAAACAGATGATACAAACTAAAACAAAGACAATACAAAAATAAAAATGACAACCGTGACAACCAGTGTGTTTGGCGTCTCGCTTCCATCATCACCGTGTGTGGGGAGAATGGAAAAACACCTGAAAACATTGTAAAGCATTTTGGGTGACCTTGTTCTGTGAAATGCGCTATAAGATTACTTACTTACTTTACTTACTACTTAATTTACACCAGCATTTAAAAATATATGCGTTTTTTGAACACTATGAATACACTGGATTTTATTTTGTATGCGTAAATATTGCGGCTAAATACTGCAGTTATAGGGTTTGGACAGGAATAGGCATAGAATGGTGTAGGGTATGTGCGTCTCCTGTCCATTACACCTACATTATTACGCACATCGCTTGGAGTTCATTAAAGACGTGCAAGACATTTTCGCTCACTGGGGTAAGTGGCTAAAAGTTCCACTGGGTTTGTGTGACTTTAGAGAAGAAGTGTTAACAAGGTAATGAGGCTGATATATGGAGAGGCAGGAAATCTAGCCTGCACTTGTAATTGAGCAAAATTATGGATCAGAAAACAAGTCTGCACCATGTTAGCCCGGCCTTAGCCATCCGTAAACTCTGGTCGATTATTTCCTACATGTATGTCTGGGTCTGATCCTAGTGGCTGCGATTACCTCAATTGTATCCCATCCGTTGTAGGTTGGTGTCGTGTCAAGAGTTTGCGCCGAATGAGCCGGTTGTAGTTTGGCAATGGCGGTGAATAAGATAGTAAAGAAATATGTTCTGGAGGATTTTACCTTGTTTGCATGTTTTTAGTGGTAGGTGGAAACCGTAGCATCCGGAGGAAACCTACGTAATGAACCAGTTATATTATATATGTGATGATGAATAATGACTGTTGACTGTACCCAAGATCTTCCTTTGCTTGTACCCAATATCAGACTCGCTCTCACCATTATATGTAGTAGTAGTAGTAGTATTTTTTATTTGAGCAGTTTTACAATGTATTTTATATATATATATTTTACATGCAAATATAATTCAAGAAAGAAGAAAAAATATTAATGCCTTCCCCTTTATCAATAATTCATATAAGCGTCTGCGAAAAGATTTACATTTTCACATGACATTATATCACATCATTTTCCAAAGCACCACTTAAAGGAGTAGCTCAGTAAAGTAGCTCTCTGGGTGGAGGTTGGACACACCTGGTTTATGGTAATCCTCGACAGATATGCACTAAGACATATGGCATTTCAAGTCACTTTAATTAAGTTTTGTATAGCCCAAAATCACAAAAGTCTAGGTGTCTCAGAGGACTTTACAAAACTGTTGAATTCGCCCACACAGATCAGAGAATCAAACAGTTCAACACAAGAAATGCAATGATAAAAAACAAAATGTTGACAAAAGTCCATCAATGTTGTTGAATGTCGAGTGTCCTGGATGATCACCTCCTGCATCCATCCATCCATACATCTATTTTCTTCCCCCTTTACGTCTGTCGTCATGAAGTCATTTGAACGCCTGGTCCTCTCCCATCTCAAGTCCTTCACCTCCCCCCTCCTGGACCCCCTGCAGTTCGCCTACAGAGCCAACAGATCTAACAGATCTGTAGACGACGCCATCAACCTGGCCCTCCACCACATCTTACAGCACCTGGACTCCCCGGGGACTTACGCCAGGTCCTGTTCGTGGACTTCAGCTCTGCCTTCAACACGATCCTGCCATCCTTGCTCCAGGACAAGCTCTCCCAGCTCAACGTGCCCGATTCCACCTGCAGGTGGATCACTGACTTCCTCTCGGATTATAAATACAGGAGCCCCACAGGGCTGTGTTCTTTCTCCCCTGCTCTTCTCCCTGTACACCAACCACTGCACCTCCAGCCACGACTCCGTGAAGCTGATCAAGTTCGCGGACGACACCACCCTCATTGGACTCATCTCCAACAACGATGAGTCCGCCTACAGGAGGGAGGTGGACCGGCTGGTGTCCTGGTGCAGTGGTAACAACCTGGAGCTGAACGCCCAGAAGACAGTGGAGATGATTGTGGACTTCAGGAAGAGCACTGTCCCCCCGCCCCCACCCTCCGTGATGGACTCCCCCATCACCTCTGTGGAGTCCTATCGTTTCCTGGGCACCACCATCACCCAGGACCTCAAGTGGGAGCCGACCATCAGCTCCCTCATCAAGAAGGCCCAGCAGAGGATGTACTTCCTGCGGCAGCTCAGGAAAGCCAAGCTGCCTGCACAGATGTTGGTGCAGTTCTACACGGCCATCATCGAGTCCATCCTCACCTCCTCCATCACCGTGTGGTTCGCTGGAGCCACAGTCAGGGACAAACAGAGACTACAGCGCATTGTGCGCTCTGCAGAGGAAGTGATCGGCCGCAGCCCTCCATCGCTGCAGGACCTGTACGTCGCCCGAGCTCGAGGCCGGGCTGGTCGTATCACAGCTGGGTTGGGGGGGTGACAGTCAGAGCTGCACCCAGTACACATAGCACCAGTCCCTCACGGATCCTCCTGCAGGTGGTGAATCCACAGGAGCTGAGATCTCTCAGCGGGGGCTTCAGGCAAAGTGGGGTTAAGTGTCTTGCCCAAGGACACAATGACAGCAGTCATCAGTGAGAGTCATAAAGTAGGTCTTACAGTGGGTTCAAACCCACGACCTTCAGGCCCAATGGCCAATGCTCTACCAACTGAGCTACTGTTGCCCTCCTACATTAGCTATATTAAGCCCATACGTTATTACTATTATTATTATTATTATCGATAATCACAGACAGGTTTTATTCAGACTATCCCATATTTTTCAGTTCAAGAATCTTGCCTCTAACTAACGTATGCCTGTTAGTGTTCATAGTGCAATATCTGACAGCCTTGCGTTATTTATTTTTGGGGAATCAAATGATGACTGAAAACAAATTTACATACAAAACAAAAGTTTCTTTCCTGCCTAAGAACACAGAATTGTAATATAAATGTTATTGGAAAGAAGAAACAGCAAAGTCAGCGGTGCACGTGCCCAGTGGAGTGTGGATTTGGTTCATATGGAGGAACCGAAATGCCAATTATCGCTTGAGCTTGTGCTTGAAATGTTTGTCTTAAACTTTGTCATCCGTAGCTCTGCCAAAACACAGGAACAAGTGGATGTCTTTCTCCTCAACAGTTTACTCACTCAACAAAAATACTTTCACTTTGGGAATAGTTGAGTTTATTGTTTATGATTCATGATATGTCATACAACTGGGTCTCTAACCTTTTCTAAACAGAGAGCTTCTTTTTCAGGACAAGGGATACTCATAGTCGGTTTGAGTCCCAGTTGGAACAAGGTCTTTCTGAGTGGAGTTTGCATGTTCTCCCCCTGTCTGCGTAGGTTTCCTCCAGGTGCTCCAATTTCCCTTACAACTAAAAACATGTAAAGTAGGTAGAAACACTTGTAAAATCCTCCAGCTGTAGTAGTCCTGACCAAGCAAAGCATTAATATCTGGAGATGGGTTCCCGGGCCCTGTGCTATGGCGACCACGGCTTCTAATAGACGCCCCCTAGTGGCATCAGGGTCAAATGCAGAAGATGAATTGCCCTAATTTTACTCCTAAAAGATAATGATAGTCAATGCTGTATAATGTGACATGCCTTGGAATTACTTTATCGTATACTGTCATAAATATATTACCCATTTATTAGTGCACAAAGTTAAATGATTACAACAGTTGCAGGCAGCATGGGAAACCTCACTTTTTACACATTTAGTAGATTATGTTATATTTCTAAATCCTTAGGGAGCTACTTGGAAAGAGGTGCCCACATTAGGACAGAAGTGTGAAACATTTCTTTTCAGTGCCGCGCCCCCACAGACGGAAATATCATACAGAAATCCAAAGTCTTGTTCCAATAGGACATTTTCAGCCTTCTGGAAGACCTGAAAATCCAATCAATAACCAGTCGCTGTTCAAAATACTTTTCTTGTATGTTTTTTATAGAACTGAATGAATCAATGTTTTATATAAATGTTTTTCAGAGTTTTGATTAATACATTCCTGATTGAACAATATGCAAAATAAGTATTGCTCAAACCTGCATGAGTAAATCTGACATCATAAGACCCAGCTTAAAGGTAAATAGGAGGATGTTCTATTTCCGGGTGGATCATCAAGGCTATTGGTCCTCCTAATTGTCAATCATTCTGCAGATACGAGCTTGTCTAAAAATAGTTTATTTTTTATTTTTTAAATGGAGAGGGCAGTTCTTTCCTAAAATTTGGGAAAATCCTCCTATATACTTTTATTGTACTGACAAATATTAACTTAACTTGTGGTGACCACACTTTAAACCAAGGTCTACGTTTCGCAAAGTGAGAGATATCCCCTGTTTAAAGTATAGGGATGTAGCAGTGCATTTATTCTCATGTTATTTGCTTGAATTCATATTTTAAATATGTCCAAGCACACTCAACTTCTCCATATGACACCAAACTTCTCATTATGCCACCCAACTCTTCACATGACACCCAACTTCCCCATATGACACCTGACATTTACAAAATGAGAAACACCAAGACATCACTAACATCAATCTCAACTATTTTGTCCCAGGTGGATGTGTGGATTTCAGAAGTTTGAATACTTGCAGTAACTTCATCAACAATTATTTACTGGTTAGAACGACACAGTTTACACCAAGCTAAGTACATGTGGATATACAGTACTTGATAGATTTTGCCGATGCACCCATGGACGCATTGGCCTTAGCCTTGATCAGAAAGACATGATCAGACAGATCGAGGCTATGCTCTCACAGACAGAGCAGCCCTCGTCCTGTGGACTCACCACCTGCAGAGGATCAGTGAGGGGCTGGAGCTTTGTGACTTGTGTGGCATCTCCGACTGCCCCCCCCCCCCCGACCCAGAAATGGATTAAAGGGCAGAAAATGGATGGATGGAGCCATGGACATTATCAAATTTCAATCTTGAGCACATCGTTACATTTCTGATCAATGCTGCACTTGTTGAAGCCGTTTGGTCAGACACCCGTGTCTTGGTAGGGTTTCAGTTGTGCCATATTATTTCCTCTTTCCCAGATCATGGATTTTACAGCGCTCTTTGCAATTTGAGAAATGTGTTTTTCTTCATTTTGTACGCATGACAAAAGTTGTTATAGTAATTTTTCTGACCACCGTGTTCAGGCCTAATGCAGCTTGTGATGAGGCCTCTCGCCACAGATCTGTCCGAGCATCTGGATGTCCTTGGTCATGACGGTCTCTTTTTTACCGTAGTGACAATCAGGTTGTTATATATTTGCAAAAACATCTCACTCACTTTTCTCTTATATGATAATTACTCATCATTGTAATTATTTTCTGGGTGAAAGGTGTTGTGTTGAGTTGGTGTTCACACATGTGCAGTGCCTCCAATTAAACCACCAGATGGCGCTGCAAAACATCCAACACTGAGTCATCACAAGTGCGGACAAGTTTTAGGGTTAAACACGGTTTATTTAGCTAACAATGAAGGACGGTGGAACTTTGGCTTAGTTTACATTGCAAAAACGGATAAATTGCTTGAATAATGTTGCTTTTATCTTAATTTGAGTACATTTAGAAAAAAAATTTTTACTTAATTTTTAATCACTTTAAGCAATGCCTTAATTTCTGTAAACATTGGTTGTTTTATTTTTCAACAAAAAACAATCACTATTTAGATTGTTGGCTTTGCTTTGATTGTTTGATATGACAAATTTATTTTTATTTTTTTCAAATCTGCCATTCACAAATCAACCATTTTGTTAAGTCTTTTTGAAACAGAATTAAACCGTGGGTGGTCAACTCAATACACCCAAATCATTTTTTTGTATTTATCTTTTCATCATTATCAGAAAAAAATATAGACCTAATATATACCTACAGACATACATACATGTACACAGACAGTCGGACACAGTTATACAAGTACAAATAGGCGACCAAAGGGAAAAAATGGAGACCCCCAAATCTGATGAAGAAGTGGGGACATTACTGCACACACATAACCCATCTCTGGTCCCGCGGGTGATCACAGCTAACAGTGAGATCGGCATGAATGAGGTTTTTAAAGAAATCCATTAGAGAACAAGCGACCGCAGCTGTAATGTCATTATAAATTGGGCCAAGAGAAAAAGGGAACATAAGATCATATCAACACACGAAACGGAACAGCTCAAAGCTTCACGATAATTCTGTGTTCCTTCATCTGAAATGATCATTATTTTGCTTCACTCAGATGTGAACAGGAACATTTCGATAATTTTCACGCTGTAATTGCGGTGGCTCGTTCGGTTCAGGCTAACTTTTGTTTTGCCTGTGTGGATAGATTACATGGGCGCAACTCGTACAAGTGAAAATAAGTAAAGCGTCGCTCAAATTTGGCAAAAAGTATCTTAATTTTATCACATTTAGACTGCCTTAAAACAAGATACAAGAAATGCCTCTCTTGGAATGAGAAAATATAACAGTTCATGAAATAAGAGAAAATGGCTTTGTCCCATTGTGTACACATTATGTACACAAATTATTATAAAAATCACTCTATTAAAGAAATAATCACCTCATATTTAATCGTGTTTTCAGTGTATTGAAACTATAATCGTATATGATTATTTTCAATGTTTTATCTGACCCTCTTTCTGGCCTTTTTGCTCTCAAACCATTAACTCGCTCATGAGATAGCCGTGCCTTCAAACCAGCATTGCCATTTACACCTATTGTTCACACTCCATCACTGCTCCATCCTCTCCTCTCCGCCCTTTCCCCTCTTCACTCCCGCCCTTCTCCCTTCAGTGAATTTTAAATGAGCAGAAAAGCCCAATGGATATATCACTAACTCCATTAGGCAGACACCACTAGCCTTTTCGAGTCCTTAAAGGTGCCTGGTATGGTGCATAGTAGGAGACATTGTCTAAAGGGCAAAGGCATGGAGCAGCTCAGAGTGTAATTGTGTGTTTTAATGAGAATCAAGTTGTGGTTTACAAGATTAGGCACAAACAAAATGGATATAAAAGAGGACATTTAACGGCACTAAACATACAGTAGCTACATACATACAGAGAAAACCACAAAATCAATCATACAAGGAGAGAGAAAGGGTCTGGATGGGCTCGGCAGGAGGCCTTCAGCTACATTACGTGTTGTATCAAGCCAGGATCCACAGGCCGCGAGATTGTGTCAGAGTTCTCTACACACTATCTGAAAGGGGGAATGATGTCACAGACGTGCAAGTTCCGATTGGTCAACAAGACACCATCAAAAGCAGGAAATTTGAAAACATCAAAAACACACAACATTGTAGATAGATAGATGTATATAGCTAGATGGATGGACTTTATTGATCCCACACAGGAGAGATTCAGGTGTCCAGTAGCAGCAGAAATACATCTATCAATACATACAAACAAATCAAATAAATACATGATCGTAAAAAGTAGCAAACAATAGTACTAAAATGCAACAGAGATGGAGTAGCCGCTTGGTTTGGACCATTTTCTCTGCTCTGGTTCAGAGTGAAATTCTGAATGCTATCAAAACAATTAGCATTTCTCCACTGAATCGCTGCGTGGCCTGCTTGGTTCTGACTGTGAATCCTCTCCGCTCTGGTCTGGATCAGTGCAAAACCATGAACACAGAGACTTGGTCCATAGGGTTAGCAGGATGACCAAAACCCAAACACTATTAGAGCCATAATTTAGTTTATATCAAAATGTCTAAAAAGTCTAAAATGTGTTCTAAAATTTAAAATCGTGATTTAAAAACCTCCTGAAATGTAATTATCATTTACTTATTTGAATGTTAAAATGCATGTCTTAATATTCGTTTAGAGCTACCGGGGCAAGGTAATCATGTAATTAGATGGAACAGATGCGGGGAAATTGTTATTAATGAGGGTGACCGACATGGTTTTGACAGATTTGGATCAATAAACGAGTGGAAATGGATCTACGGCCACGCCCAAAGGATGATTCTTTAGAAGCCATCACAGGTGAGAAAAAAAACAGTGGAAAATTTAAGGGAAACCCATATCGAGAGAGGGTTCTGTCCAATTGTGTAAGCCATCCTCAAACAACTCAAGTAGAAGCACGATGTCATATTATGTCCAACAGAAAATTAAAAGTGCAAACTGCGGTGTCGAAATATCTCAGTCAAATTCAAATGTAAACCTTGAAACCAGAGTGTGTGGAGCATTCTAATGAAGCCATTGAGGGGGATTAATATGCTGGGTAATTGCTGGATCTCGTCTTCCTCTCCAAAGCCCCTTTTTAATCAACAGTCAGCTAATTACCAAACCAGGGGATGTTCCACGAATAAAATGGTGTTGGTTTTACCCCGATGGGTGGTCAGAGAGATAAGAGCCTCGGATGCACGGCTCGTCACGTACCATCGTTTTAGGATAACCGAATGAGCAAACTGTGCATATGTAATTGCTCTGGCTGACCTCTGTATGTGCACGGTGAGTCATTCACAACGGCAAAGTGAAGATTTACAAACCAGTCAAGATATCCAACAATGGAAAGTGTGTTTTTTCAACAGCAAAGTAAAACGATTACAGTAATTGGTGGACTGTAAGACAATGCGCGAGTTGCTATTGTGGTAGAGTATCTCCGAGGGCGTGGGAAAGAGTGATGTCATAGTTCTTTCACCTGTAGGTTATCAGAATCAGAAACCTTTTTTAGCCATTGTAAGAAAAAGGCAGTCACAAATTTACTTTGGCTCAAGTCATACAAGTAAGAATAGGTTTAAGGCATACATAAAAAAAGGATCCTGGTGTATTGTGAAATGGGTGGCAGCTTGGATTGCCACCCCCGAAAACCAGAAATGGATAAACAAGGAATGAAAATGAAATTAATTGAAATTGGAAAATTGACATAGAATTTCTGAAAATTACTACAATCACTTACGTCACTAAGCGTTCATGAGTCCAACTGTAGAAGGGAAGAAACTGCTTCCTGCCCGAGGGGAGAGGTTGGAATAGACCATGGGCAGGTGAGTGGGGTCAGTTATACGACCAGCCCGGCTTCGAGCTCGGGCGACGTACAGCTCCTGCAGCGAAGTAAACCAGGACCCCCCTCTCCGCTGTAGTCTCTGCTTGTCCCTGACAGTGGCTCCAGCGAACCAGACTGTGATGGAGGAGGTGAGGATGGACTCAACGATGGCCCCGTAGAACTGCCCCAACACTGGCTCTCCTGTACTTCTCTTGTGTTTCGTGCATCTCCTGGTGCTCTCCCTGCTGTTCACATAAACAGCTATGTTCAACTGCCCATAGAGAGTCACATTCAAGTAGTTACGAGCTTACAGACAGAGATTTATTTGAGGTCCCAGTGGTTTCACGCTTTACGCCGCTGGGTCGACACTCAAAACGATGGACTGACAACTTCAATAAAAATGTATAAACACTGGATTGGCTAAACATGGCCTTCACCTGTTGCCCTCAGCTCCTCATGCGACATATGCATCTCAGGAATCTATGGAAATAAGAGCTCAATAGTTGTAAGGACAACTTATGCAAAATTATTCTGGAAATGTTCTGTGTTGACTGTCATCCCACAGAAGGCCAGAGGAAGGTGTTTGTGACAATACATGAAATCTACAACATATTTTCTTTCTTTTCAGAACTCTCCATGGAACATTTATTTTTGTCTTTTTCTTGTGTTATATCTTTGATTCCAGGTGTTGTTAACCCTAACCCGATGACACCATGTTTCATTAGATAACGTTTTTCCCGCAGAGATGTCACTTTGTCAGTTTAGTGTGACAACTGTGACATGAAATCCCGTAACTCAAAGCTACAACATGGCGAGATCATGAAAAAGAGGCTGCACCTGAGTCACAGAGCGCAGTGTCGTGTTGTGACAGCCACTGGCGACATGAAAGGTTCAAGGTGACATTTGGGTCCAATGCACAGGAGCCAGGGGACCAGAGAAAGAGACAGGAGCTGAGCCTATTGAACAAAGTGCTGTAAAACTACAGCACAGGTGAGGCAATGAAATCCAGAGTGTCAAGTTCTTATTGTTCAAGTGAATTTATTCTTGTTTAGCCCTAAATCACAACAGTACAACAGTGCACACTGGTGTAGTCTTACACAGTTTCTCCAATGCGGTTTTACTGAAAATGGCAAATAAATTCTTGACTCTTGAGTCTCGGAGGACAAAACGGTTGAATTCGCCCACACATTTAAAAAAAAAATCAAACAGTTCAAACACAGAAAAAGCATTGGTCCATAAGGGGAAGACAGATGTTTAAAAGTGTTGTTGACTTTCGAGCGTCCTGGATCATCACCACTTTTATTCATAATTAATGTAATAGGAAAGGCAAGTTTATTTGTATGTGACCCCTGGAAAAGTCATGTTCCAGCTTCTTCCTTCTGGGAGAAGATATCGTTCGCTGTGATGCAGGACATCTCGATATGCAATTTTATTTGCCTTTTTATTGAAACTGTTCGATTTCACTGCGTCAATTGTTTCCTGTTTTGTTTGTTTTATTTCTTTACTTTCACCTTGTTTTATTTGTGCACACTGAGGACTTTTGCGGATGTATTTCAAAGTGGTTTGACTGCAATTGGTAAATAAATTAATATGAATCTGTTTCATATGACACTATATCATATTATTCTGCATTTGATGCTTTAGTAATTTACAAAGGATTCCAAACAAATCAAAACGACCAGTAGTAAGAATGCCACAAGTGCAGGTCGTGAGGTTCTGCTGGTTCTGCTACATGAGTAGAGATGTCCATCTGGTCTTCAGCCCAAACTTCACTCATCTAAATAGTTATAAAACTGCAGGAGTCCAGAGCAGTAATAGTCTCCCGGGTGCCGAGCAGACGTTTCCTCTAGTTTTAGCAAACTCCTGCTGAGCTCATCCAACCACCTCAAACACTCACTTTAGAGTCCATTTCTCTGGATGTTGTTGAAAACTGAAAACTGCATTTCAAAAGCTGCTAGCACTTTATCAGAACAAGACATACATTACTGCATTCATTCATCACGGGTCATAAATGAAGTGCTGTTACTTTCTGACCGCACTCGGCCTCAGTTATTAAACATTATTTCTATTGGATCAAAGCCAATTCCTCTGAAGTATCTATTATCACTTTCTGCAAATTTAAAAGTGTAATTTATTTTTACACAGAAAACATATTTTGTGCCCTCACCTGTACATAACACACACACACACACACACACACATCTGTCTATGTTTTGTTATGCCATTTCCAGCATTATTCTGTTTTGTGTGTTGATGTTTCTCCCCCTAACCCTCAAAGTCCCTCCTCCTCCGAGCGTCTGGAGGGAAAACTTCCACCAACAAACTTCTGGCCACAGAGGAGAAACATATGTGAGGCTTAACAGACAAACGGCAGAACAAAGCCTTCAGGAACGAGCCCCTTTTTTTTAACAAACCCTGCCTCAATCACAGCCTGTTTTTATATGTATGTAATGCCAACGTAACTACAGCTGCTCGACGCCATGGATGGATATTTCTATTTTATTGTTCTTGTTTGTTTTCAACTCTTTTGCTGTCCTTCTACCTGGGCTGCTATGGACTCCTGCTACAGCGAGAAGGGGATCCCCAACCGCTGCATGCCAAAGTTTGAGAACGTCGCATTCAACCGCACCGTCGTGGCCTCCAACGTGTGCGGCTCGTCCCCCGAGGACTACTGCATGCAGACGGGATCCACGCGCTCCTGCCACAAGTGCGACGCCTCCGACCCAGCTCTGAGCCACAACGCCAGTCTGCTGACCGACTTCAACCGCAACGACGACCCCACGTGGTGGCAGAGCGAGTCCATGTTCTACGGCGTCCAGTACCCCAGCTCCGTCAACCTCACCCTGCATCTGGGTAAGGAGCTGCTGGGAATAAGTTTGGGCTAAGATAAGATAAGAGAAGAGAAGATTCTTTATAGTGTCGCATTTGGCATCAATAGTCTCACTTTAATTCTGCCTTCTCCTTTTGCGCTTTCTTTCTTTCTTGAATTAAATGCATGTGAAAAATATACATAAAATACATTGTAAAACTGCTCAAATAAAAATTCTACTACTACTACTACTACTACTACTCATGGAAAAAAAAGACAGAAAATATGTTAAAAAAGTGAAAAGTTTGTCTCTTTTGTGCAGGGTATATTATGTGTGTGTAAAAGAGACGACAATATTAAAAAAAATTGTGATCAGCTGTCCAAAATATAATCCAACTGTTTTACAAATTAGTTCGGTTAAATAAGTTTTTAAATAATAACCAAATTGGAGTTTCTTTAGATTATCTGTCACAGGACTCACTGGTACATTTAACAGTTAGTATAGTATAAGAATTTATTTAAAATGTTATGCAAAAGAAAACAAAAATAAACAATAAACAAGATATGAAATACAAACAAGACACACAATAAACAGCAATTTTAAAAAAGAGGCTGGAAGAAACAGATTCTACCTCAATACCTCCTAAAATATGACTCCAGAAACATATATTCTGTTTAAATATAGAAAAAACTTTATAAAGCTTCTTAAAACAATCCACGACATACACTGTTTTATAATTAAATTCAATAGTTCTAACCATACCTCCTACTTTATGACTTGAGACATATATATTTTTAAACGGTTTACAAAATAGCATTTGACAAAGCTTTTTAAAACGATCTGCAACTCACACTGTTTTATAGTTGCTTTTAACAATTCAAACCACCTCTTTAATTCTGAATCTAAACAGTATACCTACATTTCTGGATCATAAACGACAACTTTTTTCAGTTTCTTTGAACCCAGCGGCCGATGCGATGCAGCCAATGTACATATTCTTATTTTGTTAGAGCTCCCCAGGAAGGAATTTAGCTCCAACACTAATGGCATAGCTCACATTCCTGCTCCTCGTTTGTTTATGTGAAGGGTAAAATATAAATCAGACTTGTGTTTAAGTGATTAGGGCGGTTATCAGAGCAAAGTTTGTGAACTTTTTATTTTGAGTTTTAGCAGGGACGGGACCATAGACTGTATATATGGATAATGCTAACCCACTAGCTCAATGAAGTCCAATAGAAAAGTGCTCATGGATGAAGGTTTGCTCCGACTTGCTTTGACTCCTACTGACTTAAATGGAAAAAAAAACCTCCTAGCTCAGTAACTGTTTGTGCCACACTCACCATTTTCGGCTTAAAAAAAATCTGCGGTATAGCGCTCTCTGTGATCTTGGTGGTTATAATTGATTAACTTTGTGAATCCAGACGAGGCCTATAATGACTCCAGCTTGCCTTCTCAGCAACTGTCTTAGCAAGCTAACACTGCGGCAGAAACGCCCATATAGGGAAATTGGCTCCAGCTATAAGAATCATATTGAGGGATAATATATTTCTATCTTTCTTTTTAACGTTCTGTGATAATTTATGATTCTAATGTCTTGTGTGACTGTTTCTATCTTGTTTTGTTCAGCACTTTGAGTTGCCTTGTGTATGAATCATGCTATACAAATAAACTTGCCTTGCCTTGCCCTATATGATTTATGGAAGGGACACTTAATTATTGTCAAAACGATTTTATTTGTTATTTTATTTTATTTGTTCAAATGTAGCCGTTGCAGTCTGAATTCAGGTCAGATAAATTGTAGAGCAAATACTGTACATTGTTTTTTGTAAAAGTTTGTCATTCTTTAAAAATACAGAATAAACTAGAAATACACATACTACAATACAACTTTGAGCACATGTAGACTAGTGCATCCAATGTGCCACATACCCTGAGACTACTGTATGTTCATAAATAAACCTCATTTTGACTAAAGTTCAAAGTCTGCCCATGATAACCTGCCTTAAGTAATGCAGGAATGAATTGGTGATAAGGATAGCAGGGCAAGCTAGCCATTTACATAATACACATTTTCAATTCAAAACATGGCCTTACTTTCGGGGAGGTAAATCTCATTAACCCCCAGCTAGAGTCCTTTTTGCATCGCCAAAGACATGGTCAGCAGGTCTCCTTTTATTACAAATTATGTTAATTCTCAATTAATGCACAAAAAGTTTTCAGAAATGTTTCCAAAATTTGCCTCATTAAAGTTCTCCCTGTTGAGTGTATTACTGAGATGTGACAGACAGTTTTTAAAAATGTGTAAATCAGAATAGAATTTGTTAGATCCTGTTCATTAATTCAGTTTAGAGTGTAAATGTAAAACTATGGGTTGATTTTGGTGTTTTCCCCTCCATTCATTTTGTATGATTAAAAATGCCATTACTCATTATAATGAAAGACAGTTTGAAATTAGCATTAGCATAAAATGTTAGATTAAAATTAGCTATCAGTGAAAATGCGGTAAATAATGTTAACAAAGCGTAAAAGCATTGCCCCTCATCTCTCTACACAAATTGCCTTTTGGATTTTCCCTATTTTTGAATGTGTTACATAACAGGTCTGATGTAAAGCATGGGTTTTTAAATTAGCGTTTGATTTTCCCTATGTTTTAATAATTATGTTCATTACAGAAATATGGAAATGCTGCGGTGGTATCAGAACTGCCCCTTAAGCTTTGCCTGCAGCGATCTCCATTTCAGAGCAACCGAAGAGAAGTCACCAAATAGAATTAGTCTTGTACTTTGAATAGGAACATGCTACGAGGAAAGCATTATCAATTGTATGATAATACTTTCTGTCGCACAATGAATAATGAATAATGTCTTTACACATGCATTACATGCTTTTGGACACTCTCGTAAATCAAGCAGATTTGGTCAGACATTTTGGTTCTGACCTATAAACATTCCCTTCATGACATGTAAATGTAAAAGTGATCTGTTCGTACATGAGCTCCGACTCTCACATTTGTAAGGAGTGTATCTCCTAAAACACATCTGAACATTGTGCCCGTGTGTCCGTGAAAGCTGTGTAGCCCATCTGGAGCTGCGGTGGGAGGTGCCTGTGCTGTTTTCTTTTGACTCTCCAAACAAAACAAGCTCCTCTGAAGGGAATGCAGGCCATGGCTGTCCAGATAAACACAGAGGTCTGGAGTATAGACACTCACATCCTGCTGCAGGAGCAGCGTGGGTCCAGACCCGGCAAGAGGGAGGAGGGAGGGGGCTTCACAGGGGGCAAACCAAATTGAACCAAGATAGAGGTCGGCAAAAGTTAGAAATTAGGGTCAGATTATTCACAAGAAACACACAACTCAGACACAGTCTTGTCTACAGCTGGTTCTCATTGAGAGCTGTCAAAGGAAAGACGCTTCCTCTCCCAGATGCAGAAGGATTTAGGAAAGAGTTTTATGTTTGAGCTGGCTTACATTTTGTGGTAAATTCTTCTTAATGGCTGGATTTGGAGCAGATCAATAGAGGATCAAAGTGATTTTAGTCTGGCAGGCAGATACAGAAATATTGAGTTCACCTGCGTGAGTCATGCTGCCTTTTAGATTTGTGGGACTTTATATCAAAATGGGTTTTTTAGTTCAGCTTAGTTTATTTTCTCCCACTTACATAACGCTTAATGGTGTGGTGCTGTCAATGTGATCTTGAACAAGATACTTTCAAAATGTACCATATACGTAAGCCCTCTTTCTGGTACTGGTACATTTGAGCTGCACTGACCCCTCAAAGCCCAAAGCATGTTTGAACCATGCTGCTTTACTCATAGGATCAAGGGACATTCTTCCTCCGTTCAGCCTCTCTGTTCATTTCTATTCCATTCTAATACTTTTGGGGGTCCCAGACTGACTGGGCGCCCACCCTCAGCCTCCCCCTGCCTCCATCAAGCCTCGTCCCACAGTCATTTATAAACATACTTTTGATTACGTTCTATTGTTGTGGTGTGGCCCTCGCCGGAGATTGTTGTCGTAAATTCGTCGCTACATGATTAGGAATCGCTCAGGTGATACTCGGGGATAGATCCAACAAATGTTCCATCCCCTCCTGCTTTTTTCTTTTATCATTTACACGTCAGTCCCAGCAGAACAGAGCTCATCTCAGGCAGGAAAAATAAAAGCAAAACGATTTCAGACATAGAATAGAGAAAAGGCTGTGATGCGGCTCCAGCTAAAGCAACAGCTGTCAGTGTGGCGCTGCCGGAGGAAGCCATGTAACAGTGGGGACCAGTTTATTTAATGGAGGAGAAAAACACCGTGAAACAGCATCGGAGGAGGAGCTGTGTAATAGGGTTTCTGCAGAGCTCTTACTGCGGTCAAGACGACTGCAGCTTGTGCTATGCCCAGTTAATCCTTCATCAGAATGGATCACACACTGCCACAATCTGTCCACCAGAAAACACTACAGACACCAATTAGCAAACATCAAATTACAGTATGTAGTGTGTTCCATTTTAAATCTAACAAAGGCTAATCATTTACATATTTACTCTTGTAGCCGGCGCTGAAATGGACGGATAAAGTCAATATCACTTAATGAAACAGCTGTCTCCGGGCCGCTCTGTTCATATATGTAGTTTGCTCAATGTCATTATTTATTTAGATTAGTTTTAGTTCTATCTCTCCAGTCATTTGAACATGGCTTGGTTTCCCATCAGATCAAGTGCTTGTTACCATGGCAACGCACTGTTAAGTTGCCAGCCGTTAGCATTTGTCAACCTTTTAATACCAACTAATACTAACCCCATAACCCTAACCCGCTAAATACTAATACTAATTATTTTATCTGTTTTTCAAGTTATATTAGTCAGACTGTACAATGAGAACGGCTGAGTCTGTATATGGCATTCATCAAGTCAATACTTTAAATTATTTATTTTTGGACATTTATTTACATAAAATGTCCATAAATAAATAATCATGTGCAATGTGCAAAACTGCAACTTCAGAATACCCACTGAATGTCACTTTGTCTTCTCATTATCCAGCCCTAAATATACAGTATATTACTTTACACTATGTTTATATAAGTAAGTAAGTAAGTAAGTAAGTAAGTAATCTTCATTTGTATACCGCCTTTCACAGACCAGAGTCACAAAGCGGTTTACATTTGTTATTTTTGGGCACTTGTCTCTCACTCCACACAGAAATGGGAGCGGGGTCGCCGAACAGGAGGCGCATGCCAGACCTATTGTACATGTTTTTGTGGTAGGGGAAACCGGAGTACCTGGAGGAAACCTACGCAGACACGGGGAGAACATGCAAACTCCACTCAGAAAGATATGGAGATATTTCATGAGATTGTTATTGGAGCATTTACAGCTAGCTAAGAAACATGGCAGCTACTTGTATTGTATATTTTGTGTGATCCGTGTGTGGGAAGAATGAAGGATCTCTCATCTTATCATATAGAGCAGCCATTCCCAAACTCAGTAACAGCGAGGCCCCCTTAAAAATCTGACGGGTCTGCGTGGCCCCCCAAAATAATAACCAAGAAGACAACATTAAGAATAGGCTCTTCTGGTTATTTTATTTTGGGGAAATAGTCTCTGCTACAAACATTGTAATACAAAAATGATTACAGTGGATTATTCAAGTCAAATAATGAACACAAATATTTTAATATTACAAACAAAACATTATAAATTTAACATTAAATAATGTTTTTAATTTTTTTTTATGACCTCCCGCGGCCCCCCTGCAGTACCCTCGCGGCCCACCAGGGGGCCGCGGACCCCACTTTGGGAGACACTGATATAGAGTGAACCACTTTTAGCAGCATCAAAAGCTTTTAATATAACTGGTGGGAAAGCTGTTTATCAGTCTAAACAGAGCACTTAATTTTTTTTTTCTATTTCAGAATGACAATAGTTTCTGTACTTTTCTATTAGATTTCCTATAGTTTTTAGTTTGTTTTATTTATATACGGTCTGGTGCACACTGAGGACTTTTGTACATATATTCAAATTTGTTTTTGCTGCAAATGGCAAATTGGAATTAAGTGGAATTAATCAAAATCTTAGGTTTTGGAGCTGTCAAAATGACGCCTCTGGGAGTTCTCGTATAGCGTCGGAATTGTGGTGGTGTTAAGAAGCTGCGTGTAATGATGCACTCAGAGTCCCTCTTTTGGAACAGTGCCAGCTCCTGAATAATGTCCTCACACTGAACACCGTGATCAGAAATCTCATGTCTCGCTAAAAGAAATCATTAATGTTTTAGCAGCTCATGTGCCGAGCGGTGTCAGACTCACCATGAACTCTGGAGGCACTGGAGGAAGTGTCTATACGGAATGTTGTAAATATTGTATGTTTGTGTGTTGTGTGTGTCTGACTTAAAGATTAGTTATTTCATTAAGTAATCCTCGAGCCTGACAGGTGCTATGAGCATTGGGTGGCAGAGCTCTCCTTGTCACCCCCCCCAACACAGAAATGGACTAATAACGGGGTAGAAAATGAATGAATGAATGAATCCTCAAACCTGTCAAAAGCACATATTATACATTTGTTATGGTCTTTGAAAGGTGCAGTATGCAACTATTTTAATGATTTTCTTTCACATATTTTACTTATTCTATTTAAATCTTGGTCTATTCTCTTGTGGCTCAGAGAACAGACCTTTAAAAGCAGCTCTGTGTGTGCACAAGTCTCTCCATGGCCTCGCATTAAAGTACATCTGTGACACGTTAGCACCAGATGAACCAACTCGGACTCTGAGGAGCACAGGGACTGGCCTCCTGCTGGTGCCCAGAGTCAGAACTAATTGTGAGACAGGCGTCTTCTCTGACAATGTTGAAATCCAGGTTAAAAACATAACTGTGCATACGACTGAGGGATTTGATCTTTATCCTATACATATAAACTTGCCTAGTCTTGCCCATTTGAATAGCTGTGGTCAGAGTGATCAGAATGGCGCCTGTATTTTTGATCCTGGTTGTGTCTACAGTGCTCCAGGATCAATAGATGTTCTAGTGCGGGGGGGGGGGGGGGGTAATCAGTTTACCCACTAGCCTCCATAGAGACTACTGTGATGGAGGCAAAGATAAAATATGCAAAAATGTAAACTTTCCCTTCACATAAAAAAGCTGCATATTGCCGCTTTAACACCACATTTTCTACTTTGTACTGGCTGAATATTTTTTGTAGAGCTTTTCTTATGTGGGTCGCAGTCACAAGTTTTATTCCTTTCTTTAGTTACTGTAAAACATTGTTTCGTTTTTTACTTTTTTCCCACTGACCTATGTTTTTTTCTTCTGGGGCCTATTATTATGTGGATAATGGGAAAATAATCCTTAGTATTATTCCACTCCTGCAGGGATGACATTCATTTACCCAGTGTCAAGGCAGGGGATATTAAGCCTATATCCCCCATTGTTTTCTCTCCCTATAATGTAATTATTTTATCAGAATTTGTTTTTTTTAACTTGCTCCTGGGCTTTTGTTTGTGCGTCTATCGTAGCATACTGCAGTGTAGAATAAACACAGCCCACTTCTGACTGTTTCCTTCTATATTCTGACTAAATCATATCTGTCTCCCGCAGGAAAGGCCTTTGTGATAACATATATAAGATTAAAATTCTACACCAGTCGGCCGGAGAGCTTTGCCATCTACAAGCGCACAGAGGAGGACGGGCCCTGGATACCGTACCAGTATTACAGCGCGTCCTGTGAGAAAACCTACGACAAAGCTGCCAGAGGTTATATTCGCCCAGGGGATGACGAGCGGACTGCTTTGTGTACGGATGAATTCAGCGATATTTCACCACTCACTGGAGGAAACGTGGCCTTTTCAACCTTAGAGGGACGCCCCAGTGCCTACAATTTTGATCAAAGTGTGGTGCTCCAGGTGAGTCTGATTTAAAAATGTACTTTATTATTAACATTGTCTGTATGTGACTAAACTGAACCATGTGTTGAGAGTTGCAACCATCGACTGTCTAATTCTTTCTTTCTTTCAATTTATTTAAAGTAGCAATATGTAAGATTTTCACGTCAAGTCATCTTTAAATGGCAATGATATGGTAAAAGGCATTAATAAAACATGCTCTTTTTGAATGGAT